>CP045905.1:11430119-11442212 GCA_013387185.1 Caligus rogercresseyi | reverse complement strand
TAATTTTCTTATCTCTAAAGTCCAATTATGAAGCTAACTATGTTTTCTAGTTATTAACAAGATGACGTTCACTGGTAGTACGAAGTCTCAGTCCTTTAGAATTGGAATATGTATTACTTAAATGTGCATAAATTTGCAAATTTCGTGTCTTAGACCTTATATCTGGGCTACTATGTACAACTAGAAATCATACAGTTTGTAACCTACAACTCAAGATATCTTATTTATCTCATATAGGTCCTAAGCTATTTCTAAGATTTCATCAAGGAACCATTGGTCCTAAATCGAAGAGATGATCAAAAACTCATCCACATCAAAAAGTGACATATAATTTTATTCTCAATCTCTTATATTCATTTCTTCACACCCAAAAACGGGTTCCTGCGGCTTTTTTAAAGATATCCAAGTCCCATTCTTCGCAAGCAGCGGAAAAGGAGATCAAGAAGTGGTTAACCATGACGTCACCTTTATAATAGCTGAAAACATAGTTAACTTCATAAGTGGAACTTTAAGAGATAAGAAATATACTAACGGGGGGTAAATGTCCGGGGGTGATTGCAGCTAGTCTGGGGGTGATTGCTAGTCCTGTTACGAACAATTGCTATCCAACCTTTTTTGCCAAAAATGTACATGTACCTTAATTAAGAATGGTCAATAAACAATTTTAACTGAGGTATGAGATAGAGTATAGCAGATTATCTCCTTCTCTCTGCTCATCTCTGTCCCTCTCTCCTTCTCTCTACTCCTCTCTGTCCCTCTCTTTTTTTATACAAATAAGTCACCAGATGGGGCAACAGACGTTTATTCCTCTTTTCTCAAAGAAACAATGGATTTTTATATAAATACTTCCGTTACATTACATACATCTTAGTGTAGATCAATGTAAATGAGGTGTCAGTCATTTAATCCCTCGTTAACATGAGAAGGGGCTGGAAGAAATGAGTTATTTTGAATTAAAGACAAATACAAAGTAATCCAGTATTAAATATATTGTTATATTAATAAGAACATCCGAAGTTGATGAATGTATTCCAAGGCTTCTCTTTAAATCAATGTTCAAAAACCTCACACTAATTTTAATGTGTCAAAAGAGGGAGAAGAAGATATCCTCCGTGACCTTCGAATTTTTTTTTACACACAAGCATTATCATATGTCCCCTGGAGCGATATGCTGACAATCAACATTACATTCCTTGATGCATCCCCGTCATTCTTTCGACACACTTCTAAATATAACACTTGTCATCTCTTCCAAAGCCACTTCATGCCATATTCTTTTTTTTAAATATGCGTGGCCAATGGTCGCTTTCAGGGCTCCCAATTGATATTCGGTATATCTGTAGTATCGGCGGTAAGTTTATTCTACTGCTACCATCTTTTGTGAAACTATATAATACCGCTTCGATTAAGTTGTTGCTGTTAATCAGTAGCGGAAGATTTAAGGCTGCAAACCTTTTTATATTTGACTCTTGGGTTTCTATAAAATGAATTGTTTAAATGGTTGATCCTAGTTCGATAGACTAGTTTTAATGTGATGATGTTTATTTATATCCTGTCGGATGTAATTCTATCTAACCAAATAGGCAAAAAATATAGTTTTGAGTGTAGCTTCTCGGGAGAAAATATTGGTCCAATACAAGCATAATTACACAAGTAGTATTAACTGGACTCTCTTCCCATCCATAGAGATATAAAGACGTAGAGGGCTTATTGGATTCTTCAGTGGAATACGTCGTATAGCCCAAACTAAACACATCTTTCTATCTCTATGATCAGCTTAGGATACGGTGTACAAATTACTTTGTTTATATTGGACACAAGCGACAGCTGAACGACGATGTTTCTCTGCTATTGAAGGGAATAAGCTCTCTATATCTTTATAGCTCTATGGATGGAACCACTGCTCATGTACCTAACTAATAACTGGATACTCAACTGAGATAAAACATTCATCCAACTTGAAGACGTCAGATATGTAGTTAAAATGGCTGTCACACACAGGGTGTATTAGTAAACAGTAAAGTATGATCTACATTTTAATATATACTAGGGAATAGAAGAAGGAATCTACCAATACATACCAGTGACGTCAGACTATGTTGATGACTTAGAAGGAACTTTAATGTTTATTTCATTATGATTGCGTCACTGGTTTTGATGCAATATTTCCCTCTATCTACTCCAAAGGACTTGACTCTTCAAGGGATAATGAATATTCCTTCTTCTCTTCTTTGTTTCAATAGCTGCCCACTCCGACATTGCTGTTTCCATCTCTTATTCAGTCTTTTGAGCACCCTTATTAGTTAGGCCGGTATCACCGATCTATACAATAGTTGGATACTCAACCGAGGAGATAAATTATGCTGCTACTCTTTGATAACACTTAGGTTCTACTTAAATGGCTGCCCACTTGGTGTTAAAACAATTAAGTAGTCTTGGGAATAGAAGAGAGAATCGAGCAATAAAAATTATTCTCTTGATGTCCTCATCCTATGTTATGTTTCATAAAAAATAGTCCTTTAAAATGACGTCATTGGTTTTGTCATTTCTTTTTTATTTATTTCTTGATATTTCTTGACCTGTTACTTAGACTTTGAATGGTCAAAGTTAAAAATAATTCCTACCTATTTAATTGTTTTATCAACTTTAAGAAAATTTTTTTCGTCATACAAGCTCCATAACATGGCTGCAATGGAAAGTATTTTTCATCCCTACATTTATTTAGTCCATTGTGGATCAAGTTATTCATTAAGTCGGTGAATGGGGCCTTATTTTATTATTAGTCTGTACAGGTAATATAAGTTTATGAGGTTTGGTTATTCTGTACATTTTAAGTTAGAGTCCCATAAATGTAACTTTAATTACACATCTGATTGATGTTTGGGGTCGCCCACATATGCATTTTGATTCTTTGTAATTGAATTACACCTATCGTTGATAAAAAATTCAAATATTAAAATCTACAGATAACTTTTACAGTCCGTTGATTTTTTGAAAAATGTGGATCTACGGATATTGATTGGTCACATAAAGCGTAAACTACCCATAACGTCCCTTGTCTTGTTCTACAGAATTAAAATCCAGCTCTAGTTATTTTTAATTGATAACTTTTTTAGAAAAGAAATAGAGAAAAAAATGATCATTACACGTGGACCCCCGGCCAGGCCTTTGTGGACCCCCAAGGGTCCACTGGACACTGTTGGGAACCACGGCTCTAGAGGTACATGGAAAGAAAAAGAAACTGACGTCATCAAAGAGGAGAGCACAGCACAGCGACATCTATTGACAGAGTAGGCTAACTTGAAATATTTATTAGTATTTAGCTCATTTGAATCTTAAAGAAGCACTCAGAGATACCAAAAATTAATCACTTGTTCCTTTTGGATTTACAACAACTCCACAAAGTTTCATCCGAATCCGTTCCGCACTTTTTGAGTTATCCTGCTGACAAACAAACCAACCAACATACAAACAAACCAACGCCAGTGAAAACAATACCTCCTTCGGCGGAGATAAAAAGCCATGGAAGGAAAATACAAAAAGATGAATTCAATTCTTTTCCCGCTTCAATTGAATTATATAGATGGCGCTGCTCCTCCTCTTTCCATTTGACCATGACAGAATATGACCTTGAAGGAATCCTGAAGGCAACTTTTCCCCCCTTCTCTGAATCAACTTTAAATCAATGCCCACTAAATGTAATTACATTTACAAACAACCAACCAGGCAAAGACAATGAACGTATAAAAAGTCATTCAAGATGTATGAGGTAATATATATAAAACCCATCATCTCACAGAAATGAAGAATAAATCATTAAAAACAAGAAGAAGAAGAAGAAACCATAGGAATAATAACATGTAAGGGAATAATTGTTATTCTTCTTTCGCCCATAAATTATAGGATATCAACCACAGCCGGGAGCGTTAATTATCTTCATGGTTTTTAATTATTGTTATTATATTTATCATTATTGCTATTAGCATCCTCGTAAAGTCATATTTCGTGGTTCGTTGCACCCCAAGAGCTCAAATTACTGACTTGAAGGATATATAGAGTGATGTTTAGGCGGTTTGTTCATATTTGTTCCATATTGAAGTTAGGCAGGAATATTTGTAGAACTGGAAGATGGAACATATTTTTTATAAATAGTTAAGGGAGTGTCCAAAGAAGGGTTTTTGAAGAGGGATTCTCATATTTTACGTTGATAGGTTTCAACGTCGTATTTGTTGTTGTTTCTTTGGTAGTTGTGCTCAGAAATAATTGTAGTTCATCGATGAGCAGTGCAACACTTTAGCAGCGCTTGCAAATTATAAACATTTATTACAATAGTTGGGATTGTTGGATACAAAATTGATGAGCGTTGTCGCCAATTTATGAACAACGTAGTGTCGACCTGCAAAATCAACAATGCAACCTTTGATGAAAAATTACACGTCAGTGAGATAAAGAAATGGACGAAGTGGAATAGATATTGCTGCCACATCAATTCAAAATGGCCTAAATATGTTGCTTATAACTCTCGATTGTAGGGCATTGCTGTGACATCGATGTGGAGGATTTTGGGAAAAGATCTTACTAGTACCAATATACGATCAATTCAACACAAGAACGGAAGTCACATGACAATTTCAAGCGTCGGAAATTTGTTAAATGAGCTGAAGAAATTTTCGAAAAGGATCCTAACAATAATTAAACCGAAGGATCATCTTGAGCGATGAGTCACATTTTTGACTCAAATGGCTTTGCTAATGAGCAAAATATGCGCTATTGGGACGGTAAAAACCCATACGGGATTCGTGAGGCGCTATTACATCCTGAAAAAATTACGGTTTGAACGACAAGGAAAATTCCCTAACGTTCGTGGCCAAAAAAAGACAAATATTTTTCATTTTCATGGGAAAAATTTCCTTTCTAAAAAACGTCATCACTTTTTTTCAGAATGGCGAGAAAAAAAAGTTTTTTTTTTTAGAATGACGGACGACAAAGGAACGATGAACGATTCAATTTAAAAATAACGATGAACGACGAACGGTAACTTTTGGTGAAAGACAAACGACAATTTTTCCCGAACGTCAACAAGTCATATACATATATCTATATTTATATATATATAAACGCAGTTGGCATTATGGCATAAGGCATCGTCTCGTTCTTGTCAGTTGTGGACAACTATATAGAGATAAGAATGCCATCCTTGAGAGTGCGTTCTTATGTGACTAGCGGCAAATAATAATAGTATGTGATATACGAGGAGTCTAATCATATGATTGGCAATTCACATGGCAAATGATTAATTAATAGTTTTTATTCTATAGGACGATATTCTTTTCTCTAAATTGATGCTCTCTCCTCCATGCGTGAAGTGATGCTTTATTGTACAATATGAACTACTCTTGACTCTTCTTTTCAACAATTTTTTCAACAATCAGTATCAAAAATATTATCTTTTCTCATCTCTAGCTATCATATCCACACAATCCCTTTTTATTCAAATAATAACGATCCTTAGTCAGCAGAAAATAGATAAAATCATTAATTATGGCCTGCGTCTATAAGGAGTAGGCCTTTTTAAATGAGGCCTCAAACAACTGGGTTTAAAGTACTAAATGAAGAAATTATTATCCACAAAGTCCTTATTTACATATATAATATATTCAAAACTCTGCTTCTGGTTAACGAGCTCTTTGTGATGGCTGCTTTTTTAAATAACAAGAGTTATTACTTTTACAATGGGAGAAGTTGCAACAAATATACATATCCTTATTGCGTTGAATTCTTTAAGGTAAGGGACAATTAATTAATAGATATCTTGATTAGTAATCTTTGAGTAGCAGACTTGTTGCGAAAAAGTCGTCGTCGTTTATTGTCGTTCACCAAAAAATTGAATTGTTCCTTTGTCGTTCGTCATTCTGAAAAAATTGACGACGTTTTTTTTAGAAAGGATTTTTTTCTCGCCATTCTGAAAAAAAGTGATGACTTTTTTAGAAACGAACTTTTTCCCCATGAAAAAGAAAAAACTTTTTTTTTGGTGACAAAACTAACGACGAACGATAGGAATTGTGTGTTGTCGTTAGTCAAAATCGTTCATTACAAATGAACGACAAATCAACAAGTCTGTTGAGTAGTTAATATCCTATATTACTATTCAAAATATACAATAAGACATGAGCATAAAATCAAATTATTATTTGTTATTGATTAAATAATAGTTAATTATTGGAGTGCCTGGTTATTAAATTTTACATAACTAAGATATATGTCATTCATCCTTTTGAATTACATTTAAAATGTACTATTTTTCTCTGATTGGATACGAAACAAATATTTTTTAAAGATTAAGGCCGATTTTTTTAGCAAAATATAAAATGCATATATTAATGGACAGTCCTTATAATTTATGAATATGGACTAAAATGAAAATTAAGCAAGTTAAGAGGTCGCTACAGAAATCAATATCTCTGATTCTCCTTATTGAAGTTTAAAAAAAACTTGTTGACTTAGCCAGGAGGACGATATACAATATGGAACAAGCGAGACCTGAAGCTATAAAAGATTGTTTTAAAATATATTTTGGCTTCTATAAAATCGAATAATAATTGCCAATGGTTTTATCGAAACAATGAATGATTTGCACATCTCTATGCATGGGAATCTAATGTTGTACAACAGTAATGACATTTAAGCAGGCTTGTTGATCGGAGTTTTTTCTGATCGGCGATCAATAGCGATATATCGATATTTGATCGCTGATCGGAGTATCGCAAAAGGTCTCGATCTTTATCTTTTGATCGTATCAAAATCACTAAAAAATAGCGATCCGATCAATTTGTATAAAATAGCTAAAAAAGAAAAATGTTTGTAATAAGGATTTTTGAGACAAACCATACATTTCTTAAAACTAACTAGCTGTCACATGGACCAAATCCATTCCCCGACTAATATTTGTTTGGAAAACACAAAATACAGAGAGCCACTAATGGAAGAAGGCAGTGTGTGCTATCCTGATATATTTTTTTGTCCTAAACAGGCGTCTATGGAGAAGTCATTGTTTTGGAGCTCATGTTTTTATTTCAAAACTACCATATTTTCCGCACCTAGTAGCCTTTATTGTATTTCAAAAATGACCATACACTTTATAATCCAGAGCACCTTGTAAATGGATCAATATTGATAACAATAACAAATCTTACAATTACGGCAAGCAGCTGCCTATTCCATTTTTCCATCTGTAGGGTCTTATATATGGAAAATAGTTATAAAATAGGCCATTCATTGAAGGTGTGCCTTAGTACAATATGGTAAATGTTTGCGGGAAAATGTTACTTAAATGCAGGCTTGTGAGCGATCAGGAAAAAAATAGCGATCCGATCAAATTAGTGATCAGAAATTCTTTTGCGATATAGCGATATAACGATCAGGGATTTTTCCGATCAGCGATCCGATCAATTTAATTGTGATCTTCAAAAAAATTACCTATGTGATACTAATTCTAAGTAAAAATTTAAATGTATATACAGTCAAACCTTTATAAGTATTCATCTTTATATGGCAGTCCAAAGCACCCAAAAAAATAAATAAATAAAGTATTATACCGATATAAACATACCTTTTAATTGAGCAATTGACACACCTTGTTTGACAATTTCTTTATTTACAATATCCGACTATATCAAAAATTAAGTACATATAGAAACAATAGAAAGTTTGCCTCTTTATTAGATATAAATAGAAGTTGCTTCTAAAAAAATTCGTGCCCCAGTCTCTGCCTAGTCCTCCCCAGAATCCGCTTGGCCTGTCTGTATATTTTAGGACAAAATTATCAAAATGATTGTTTCTAATAGCCTATGAGCTCAATACTCTGGCTCCAAAATTGACATATGTCTGCATATTTTAAGACAGGAGATGCCAGAATAAATGTTTCTCATTACTCTCATAGTGTAAAGGGAAAAAACCTTATAAATATAAAGCATCTAAATTCTACAAAAATCGAAAGGGAGAAGATTAGCACAATAAAGCCCTGTTCAAACCGTAATGTTGTTTGCCTTCCGAGTGGAAAAGTCTTTACATCAAGCTCAATAAAAATTTTATTAATGGACTAATTTAAACACTATGGTACTTTACACACACACACACACACACACTATATATATATATATATATATATATATATATATATTATATATATATATATATATCAGAGCTGCGACTACCGAAATGTAAATCGATATTTAGAACTGGAAGCGTTGTTACCTGGTGTGAAGAAGTTGAACTTTGCATAATGAATAAAACAACTCTGGAGCTGAAAGTGCATTAATATCGGACAACCTAAAACTAAAGACATTTAAGGAATAATATGTTTGCTATTGCCTTCATTTCTTTCAAAATCCGAGTGCAGTTATGATTTATATAAAAATAACATGTATTAAATTTCAAATAATCTTGAAAAGAATTACAGCAAATTATGTACTAAAGTGTCTTTATTATAAATGCCCGATACTAGATGCATATGAAGAAGTCACTGAGCAGATACATAAATAAATTTCTTTTTCTTTCTTATCTACCGCACTTATCGATATTCGGTAGATATATCATAAATCTAACGAATACTGAATCGGCGGTACGAATACCAGCTCATATATATATATATATCCCTAAGTTTTCAACAATTCTTTCAATAAAATAGGCTAAAGGTCTACAAAATCGAATTCTTTACAGTACCAGCACACACACATTGGAATGCACATAAAGAAAGAGGAACAAAACACCCAATAACACCACCATCTCCTATCAGATGAAAGACCCTGAGTATTTAGATGTCATTGTGAGGACCAAGGAAGGGAGGAAGGCAATGGGATGAATATGAGCCCTGAATATAATACCTAAATTGAAAGTCATGCTCAAATGATTGAATTTCTGGGGACTGATGGAAGCAATAATAATAATATCTTTTGGAGGATATTAGATGACTCACGTTTATAAATATATACATACATGAACATATATACATACAACATGGAAGGTGAGGCAACATTGTGTTTAAATGAATGTGGAATATAAAGACATATATAAAAATCTCTTATTTATTCAAAGTATAACTTTTAACAATGGAAGGCAATCGAGATTTTCATCTGTAAGGTATATTTATAGACGTTTAAAAAACAGAGCTAAATATAGATTACAATGTTCTCTGCCGCTCCTTGTTCATTATTTTCTTCTTGTGGTCCATAGGCTTTACGTGCGAAAGTTTGAAAATATATATTACGTATATAAAAGAAATTATATGATTGAGGCTTGATTATGCAAAAATAGGCAATTTAAATGTGCTTAGTACGAATATTTATTTATAGGTTTTTTATTGGACTATTTAGTAATTGATTTCATTTAAGCATAAAAGCACTTATTCTTCTCTGATAAATCTATGAAATTGAAAGAGTTTGATATATTAATCTAATCTACATTCACTGGGTGTCAATTGTTTTGTCGAATTCCGCTTCAGTATTTTAAATTCAGAATGCTTTGAATAGAATATTGAAGAAGATAATTCCGTTATCTTTTTTAATTCCTATTTACAAGTAACTTTGGTGGTAATATTGATAAGGAAGACACCGTTATATATTTAGGTAAAGTTCTATTCCTCCGCACAATCAATATTTGTAAACATTCCATTCTCTCTCCTTCTTCTGGTTTGTCCACTCTGTTGAGCTGCAAATTTGGGTTCCCCACAATCATTATGTTAATAGTGAACCCTCCATATTGGACGTTTCCGACTTAATCTTTTCATCGAATCTATTGACGAGTTGCAAAAATAAGAAAATGTATCTTATTTTTCTTCTCATAAACATATAGTAATTATATATATATATATATATATATATATATATATTATAATATATATATATAGATATATATATTATATATATATATATATATATATATATATTATATATATATATATATATATATATATATATACCTATATATATATACAAATTAATCAAAATTGAAAACTTTTAACAAATACAAGCATATTATAATGAAGAAAAACGCGTAAATATATTATGAACTCATAACTCTGAGCTGGATCTTTGATAAGGACAATTACACAACAGAGTACCTTCTTATTTTAAATAAACTAATTATAAACCGCATAATTCTTCCTTATTCGTTTTATTCCAACTCTAAAGGAGCCTGAATTCTTCATAAAAGATATATTTTGATTGTTGTAATTATAACGTTCCTTACCTCCGCCGAAGGAGGTATTGTTTTCACTGGCGTTTGTTGGTTTGTTGGTTTGTTAGTTTGTTGGTTGTTGGTTTGTTAGTTTGTTGGTTTGTTGGTTTGTCAGCAGGATAATCAAAAAGTACTGAACGGATTTGGATGAAATTTTGTGGAGGTGTTGGAAGTGCCAAAAGGAAGAAGTGATTAAATTTTGGCTCTCTGAGTGCAGAATTAAGGCGCCAAATGAGCTAAATACTACTAAATTTCCAAGTTAGCCTACTCTGCCAATATGATCGCTGTGCTGTGAAATGGGTGCGGGAGCGTGTTCCTCTCGGAATTTCGTCTGGGGGAACCCTCCCCCGTCTCTCTAAGCCTCCCCAGTCGTGAAAAATCCGCCTCGGAAGGCTCAGACGGCGGAGGTTTGCACTCTCTGAGTGTATATATGCCTCTAGTTATTATTATTTTCTTCCTGCAAATTTTGCTTCATAAACTTTAGACGATCCGGTTAAATTAAAATGAATTATTACCTATTTACTGCAATAAAAATTATATCAGATTAAGGTCGATCAATCTTCTGTTTGCTCAATGAACTGGCTCAATCAATAGAACAATCAGAATCGTTTCTAACTTGGCTCCCATAGAAGACGTTTCTCTCTCATAGCACCATGAACTGTGATCTTCTTTTATTTGTCTCTCCGGGGAAAGCTCTGAGTCAATCTGATCAGTGGGGTTTCACACACACACAATGAGGTGAGTAAATTAAGTTCCCAAGAGTGTTGTATGTTTTTTGATTCTGTAGGGGAGTATCAGTCAATTAGCAGGCTATTGACTTTTCCTGTGTAAACATATCCTTATGGTATCGCCCTTAAAAATTACAGATTAATAAAAACTCCCACTTTATATATATATATATATATTATAATTAATGAATATTTAAAATACTATCTTAACTTTAAATACAACATTACAATATGAAAATATGAATGCATGTTATTTGATTCAAGCTATTAGTAGCATTGAATCATATTGATCAAAACCTATTTGAACAAATTTGCCATACATATTGGAAATATAACCAGGGATCAAGTGAGCCAAGCAACGTATCGGCAAAGGATCAAGGCCAGTGAAAAATCTCTTGCAGAGCCCAGAGAAGAACTTTTGATCACTTCACACCAGATACCAGCTATAAAAATCGAACTTGTTTCAGGATAAGAATAGAAAAAAAATCCTAGCTTTTTATCTGTTTTCGCCATGGGGTTTCTAATCATCTTAGAGAGTGCAAGGCTCAGTGTATTAAGGCGTTTCAACTCTCAATGTTGAGGCTGGCAGGTTCGAATACTCCCGAGAGGGGAAGGTGTATTTTGTGGAATCTCTTTCATAAGGCCTGGGTTGGATAGACTAATTACCACGCCTAATATGCTTATTTATAACAAAGATACTGCAATTCTATCGAACCAAATAAGCAAAAAATCATTATTTCTGAGAAAAATATTAATCTACAACAATATAATCTAATATGAAATAAAGACAACAAAGTGCAATTATAGAGCACGGCAACAGTTGTATTCCTCACATTCTGATGCAATTAAAATGAACCAAATAGGAAAAAAAATCACCTTCCGGATTTGTCATTTTTAAAAGCTGGATACTAAAATCAACTCCTACAAGTCGCTGACTTGTTTGCAGAGCGAATAGTTAATAGTTAATATATACCCACTCATACATATACCTATTTACTTGATAGTCTCTGCAATGGTCTGTTGGCCTTAACATCTAATTGAAGCCTCTCCCAATAGGGAAGGTACACATTCGACAACAACGAACAACAAAGGAAATGGTGGGCCTATTTTACATACATACATACAATTGTAC
>CP045905.1:11398912-11430019 GCA_013387185.1 Caligus rogercresseyi | reverse complement strand
ATTCTTTCAAATAAAATAGGCTAAAGGTCATACAAAATCGAATTCTTTACAGTACCAGCACACACACATTGGAATGTACATAAAGAAAGAGGAACAAAACACCCAATAACACCACCATCTCCTTATCAGAATGAAAGACCCTGAGTATTTAGATTGTCATTGTGAGGACCAAAGGAAGGGAGGAAGAAGGGATGAATATGAGCCCTTGAAATAATACCTAAATTGAAAGTCATGCTCAAATGATTGAATTTCTGGGGACTGATGGAAGCAATAATAATAATTCTTTTGGAGGATATTAGAGACTCACGGTTATAAAATATATACATACATGAACATATATACATACAACATGGAAGGTGAGGCAACATTGTGTTTAAATGAATGTGGAATATAAAGACTATATAAAAATCTCTTTATTTTATTCAAAGTATAACTTTTAACAATGGAAGGCAATGGATATTTTCATCTGAAGGGTATATTATAGACGTTAAAAAAAGAGGCCTAAATATAGATAACAATGTTCTCTGCCGCTCCTTGTTCATTATTTCTTCTTGTGGTCCATAGGCTTTACGTGCGAAAGTTTGAAAATATATATTTACGTATATAAAAGAAATTATATGCTTGAGGCTTGATTATGCAAAAATAGGCAATTTAAATGTGCTTAGTACGAATATTTATTTATAGGTTTTTATGGACTATTTAGTATATTGATTTCATTTAAGCATAAAAGCACTTATTCTTCTCTGATAAATCTATGAAATTGAAAGAGTTTGATATATTAACTAATCTACATTCACTGGTTGTCATTGTTTTGTCGAATTCCGCTTCAGTATTTCAATTCTGAATGCTTTGAATAGAATATTGAAGAAGATATTCCGTTATTCTTTTTAATTCCTATTTACAAGTAACTTTTGGTGGTAATATTGATAAGGAAGACAACGTATATATTTAGGTAAAGTTCTATTCCTCCGCACAATCAATATTTGTAAACATTCATTCTCTCTCTTCTTCTGGTTTGTCCACTTGTTGAGCTGCAAATTTGGGTTTCCCCCACAAATCATTATGTTAATATTAACCCTCCATATTGGAATTTCGAGACTTTAATCTTTCATCGAATCTATTGACGAGTTGCAAAAAATAAGAAAATATCTTATTTTTCTTTCTCATAAAAAATAGTAGTAAAAGTATATATCTGATAAAAATATAATATATATATATATATATTATATATATATATATATATATATATAATATATATATATATATATATATATTTATATATATAAAGATATATTTATATACATAGATATATATACAAATTAACAAAATTGAAAACTTTAAACAAATACAACAATATTATAATGAAGAAAAACGCGTAAATATATTATGGAACTCATAACTCTGCGCGGGATCTTTGATAAGGACAATTACACAACAGAGTACCTTCATTTAAATAAAAACTAATTTTAAACCGCATTAATTCTTCCTTATTCGTTTTATTCCAACTCTAAAGGAGCCTGAATTTCTTCATAAAAGATATATTTTGATTGTTGTAATTATAACGTTCATTACCTCCGCCGAAGGAGGTATGTTTTCACTGGCGTCGGTTGTTGGTTGTTAGTTTTGTTGGTTTTGTTGGTTGTTTAGGTTTGTGGGGTTGTGTTTGTCAGCACGGATAATCAAAAAAGTAGAACGGATTTGGATGAAATTTTTGTTGGAGTTGTTGGAAGTGCCAAAGGAAGAAGTGATTAAATTGGCAATCTCTGAGTGCAGAAGAATTAAGGGCAAAGAGCTAAAATACTACTAAATTTTCCAAGTTAGCCTACTCTGCCAATAGATGTCGCTGTGCTGTGAAATTGGGTGCCGGGAGCGTGTTCCTCTCGGAATTTCCGTCTGGGGGAAACCCTCCCCCGTCTCTCTTACGCCTCCCCAGCGTGAAAAAATCCGCCTCGGAAGGCTCATGACGGCGGAGGTTTGCACTCTCTGAGTGTATATAGGCTCTAGTTATATTATTTTCTTCCTGCAAAATTTGCTTCATAAAAACTTTAGACGATTCCGGTTAAATTGAAATGCATTATTTACTATTTACTGCAATAAAAAATTATATCCGATTAAGGTCGATCAATCCTTCTGTTTGCTCAATGAACTGGCTCAATCAATAGAACAATCAGAATCGTTCCAACTTGGCTTCCATAGAAGACGTTTCTCTCTCATAGCACCATGAACTGTGAACTTCTTTTATTTGTCTCTCCCGGGGAAAGCTCTGAGTCAATATGATCAGTGGATTTTCACACACCACAATGAGGTGAGTAAAATAATTTCCCAAGAGTGTTGTATGTTTTTTGATTCTCTTATTGGGGAGTATCAGTCAATTAGCAGGCTATTGACTTTTCCTGTTTAAACTATCCTTATGGTATCAGCCCTTAAAAAAGCAATTACGATACATTCCAGGTAATAAAAACTCACACTTTATATATATATATTATAATTAATGAATATTAAAAAATACTATCATTAACTAATATACATACATTACCAATATGAATGCATGTTATTTGATTCAAGCCTATTAGTAGCATTGAATCATATTCATCAAAAACCTAATTGAACAAATTTGCCCATACATATTGGAATATTAACCAGGGATCAAGTGAGCCAAGGCAACGTATCGGCAAAGGATTCAAGGCCAGTGAAAAATCTCTTGCAGAGCCAGACAAGAACTTTTGATCACTTTCACACCAGATACCAGCTATAAAAAATCGAACTTGTTTCAGGATAAGAATAGAAAAAATCCTAGCTTTTTACTTGTTTTCGCCATGGGGGTTTCTAATCATCTTAAGAAGTGCAAAGGCTCAGTGTATTAAGGCGTGTTCAACTCTCAATGTTGAGGCTGCAGGTTCGAATACTCCCGAGAGGGGAAGGTGTATTTTGTGGCAATCTCTTTCATAAGGTCCTGGGTGGATAGACTAATTACCACGTAATATGCTTATTTATATAAACAAAGATACTGCAATTCTATCGAACCAAATATGCAAAAAATCATTATTACTGAGAAAAATATTAATATTATCTACAACAATATAATCTAATATGAAATAAAGACACAAAGTGCACTATTATAGAGCAACGGCAACAGTTGTATTCCTCACATTCTGATGCAATTAAAATTAACCAAATAGGCAAAAAATCACCTTCCGGATTTGTCATTTAAAAGCGGATACTAAAATCAACTCCTACAAGTCTCTTGACTTGTTTGCAGAGCGAAGTTAATAATATACCCACTCATACATATACCTATTTACTTGATAGTCTCTGCAATGGTCTGTTGGCCTTAACATCTTAATTTGAAAGCCTCTCCCAAATAGGGAAGGTACACATTCGACAACAACAAGAACAACAAAAGGAAATGGTGGGCCTATTTACATACCTACATTATACCATTTGTACATATTTATATATATATATATATATATATATATATATATATATATATATATGTATAGTAGTGATATGATCCAGTAGAGGTCGTTGACTCTCCTGGTAGATATCACGATCGTATCCTCACCTAGGAGTGACTACGATCCTGATCTATATAGAAGAATCAATGACTGCTAGAAGAGATAAGAAGTGTTATCTCTTATAGGAGGGATGGTGACTTAAATATTGAGATTATATTTTTTATCAGTATGATTCAGATAAATATCATAATGACTCAGTATATTATGTCGGGCTAAAAATAATTTAATAAAAAAACAAGTGTGTCGCATTTATCTTACCTGAAACCTTAAAATAAATCTTTTCATAAAAATATAGATTAATGTTCGCAAATGAAAATAAAAAGTTGTAAACAAGTTATTAATTTTCAATATTCAGGGTCTACTCCGAGAGCAACAAGTCGTTATCTATACCAGAGATCATTCAACCGAAATACTCGTATCTATATATCATACTATATATATATATATATATATATATATATATATACCAAAGCTGCTACAACCCAATGTAAATCGGTATTTAGAACTGGAAGCGTTACCTGGTGTGAAGAAGTTGAACTTTGCTAAAGAACTCCGAAGTTGAAAGCACATTTAATATCGGATAACGTATAACAATAGACAGTTAGGAAATAGTTTGTTTGTCTTTGCCTTCTATTTCCTTCTACATCGAGTGCAGTTATGATTTATATAAAAATAACATGTATTAAATTTCAAATAATATCTAAAACTATTATAACAAACTATGTATTTAATTGTCTTTTGTTATAAATTGTCCGATACTAAATGCATATGAAGAAGTCATAGAGCAGATACATAAATAAATTCTCTTTCTTTCTTATCTACCGCACCGATCAATATTCAGTATTCGGTAGATATATAATAAAATCTATCGAATACCGAATCGGCGGTACCGAATCCAAGCTCTGATATATATATATATATAAACTCATGTCTCTTTTATTAAAAAAAGTTGAGTGACAACGTAAGCTTATCCTCTTCTTTAACTCCTTCTTATATATCTACTTATATATGTCATGAATCCCGCCAGCATTCAAAATCAATCAGGGTCTCCTACACAAGCTCCACATGAAAACTTCTTTATGTATATTATATATGTGTTAGTGGGTATCGTTGGAAATAAGGTTTAAAATGCCCTGACAGACTTGCAAAAGATGAGCAAAGGATCATGGATTAACATACATTCATAGAGATCATTATAGAAATGAGAGCCAATGTCTAGGTTTCATTTCTATGCGCTTGAAATGCAGACATTTGATTGGCTAATATAATGTGGGATGCTTGCATGCAATTGGTCAACTGTAAGGGTATTATAAAACCATAAAATGAATGTCTTAGTTAAAATAAAAGGTTCAAAAGAATAAGCTCCTTATTAACTTATTAGTTATAAGTTTGGGTTCACGTATGAGGATTTGTGGGTTGGTGCTTGGATTTGCATGTTAGGGATATATTAATCATGATTAATAAGTGAATTTTGATAAGAATCTTTCTCCACAAAAGCGTCGTGACGGAGTAAAACTTTATATAAATTTTTTATTTGGAAAATAATGATAAATATATAGTTTACTATTGAAGAGACAATTTTTTATTCGTGAGATTTTTTTGGTTGCAACATTAAATAACAGTGGCTGCAATTTGCGAGAAAATGTCCTACTTAAGAAACAGAACACTGTTTGAAAATTAACTTCCATAACATGTATCGAAAGTAGAAGTTTATTTTTTGTTTATCGCTAGATGAAAAAGATCCCGTTTAGCGTTATTGCGAATTTAAAAAGCAGTTAACCACTCTCAAATTAAAGCAAATAACTACGCGCGTAATCCTTTGCTAGCCATCCGAAAATAAATTTACTAAATGATGATTAACACATCCGTTTCCCTTCGCAACAAAAGCTTTTCTTCGCAAAATGAAGAAAGGGCTTATCATTTCAAAAACATTTTATTAACTTTCATTTCTTTTTGCACAAACACAACTTTAAACGGAGCATAACCGTTTGATATCTTAAGCTTTGATGCCCACTATTGTATACAATATACTTGCATAGGACTGTAAGCTCCTAACATGAATACCAAGGTAGGCGTTAAAATGAGCTACGTTCAACTTGTTGACAATGGAATGATGGATGATGGAGTACCCTTGGAGTACCGGACAGTACATCGTTCTTTGTTATTAAAACAACAACAAAAAATAATATCTTCCAGAGAAGGGATTGTTTGTACATATATTTATACATGTTTGAAGAATGGTGTACATAGAGAATATGCTTTCAAAGTACGATTTTTATTAGAGTTAGAATATCAATTTTAGTATGTCCAAGATAACAAGACAAGTAGATTAAAGCCTCTCTAGTCGGAGTATATACAGCTGATCTTATGCCCTGCATTTTATAATTATAAGAGGGGATTTTTCCCCTCAAAAGCCAGATATCTATGTATTTCATAAATTATATAAAAAATATATCTAGAATATACATCAACATTTAAGGGGGAAATTGTGTGTTAAAACACATATAAATTAACGTTATCGTTAAAAATTAAATGCCCCTTAGAGACCTATTAACTCCATAAAAAAGGAACAATGATAGAATTTGCGACGATGGGCGGGAACAAAACTAATTTTTTGTATTTCTTGATTGAGGCTTAAAATATGATATAAGGCATAAAATACAACAAAAATTAAAATAAAATATTTAGGGGAAGGAATTATGTGTACAACATCAATAAACATTGTAGTTTAAACTTATTCCTCGCCTGAGTCGCCTTTCAAAACATAAAATATTCAAAAATAATACCAAAACATCAAAACAATACATATTTAAAACTCAAACACATACAAACGTTTAAAGCATAATATATTAGTCAAATATATTACATTCTTTTGAAAGTTTCATTAGATTTAATTATATATTTTAACATTGCAAAATACTTTGCTGAAACTTAGGGGTAGAACTTAAATAAATCCGCCGCAAATTGCCATCCAGCACCAGAAGTGTTAAGTTTTGTATTTATTTCATGAGTTCACTATTTTAAGTTCCAGGGGGAAAATAAAAAGTATAAACTTTTTTTGCTTAATAATGGTAAAAAATATATAAATAAATGTTTGTAATAAATGTCCTAATAAATATATACTTTTGTACTTAAATACAGGTTGTAAGGTAATAAAAATTAAATATCAAGTATTATAATTGTTGTTGCTCTACATCAGGGATGCCAGGGTGAAATCGGTCAGGGGGCCGGACTGTTTTCAAGTGGGACCTCGGGGGGCCAAATTACCGGTACATTTTTGGCCTTGCAACACTAAACACTAAACAAAAGTAGATTTAAATTTGTTGATATTGTATCATAATATTATTTATTTATAAAAAAACACTTCTCAACCACTAACGTAACGGGCCAAATGAGATGTCCATTCGGGCCGGTTCCGGCCCGCGGGCCGCCACCATGGCACCACTGCTCTACATAGATAAGAATAGCACATCTCTCGAACAATTGAAAAAAGAGAAAAGGGAGAAGAAGAATAGTAATAAAAACAATTGACACACTGAAATAAAGCATCATAAGGATTTAAAGTTGCCTCGCCTCTTGAGACATCTATATAATCGGAGATACAAATATCCTCCTTAAGAAGTGTTTTAGCTCTCACGGATCATTTACGAATCAATTGAAAGTGTGTCCTTCACACTCACCTATAAATTTATTAAACAAGTGCTCATAATCAGGGAAAATAATTAAAATTTGTTTAATCTTATCTACCGATAAACGGATCATCACTCTGACAGCTATCGGACGTGGAGAAAAGGAAAGAAAACAGTGTTACCAACTAAAAAATAATGTTTGTTGTTTAAGTTTGTTAATAAGGAAATTTCCTTAGCACGAATAGATGTTAAAAATCCTATTAGAGACACTATACTATAGTTGTACTGTAAATATGACTGTATGTGGCATTGAATAAAATAGTTTCAAATGGTACATTAAAAAACCAACTCTCAAGAGCTCAGATCCCAAAAGCTATGTATAATATCAGGACCGTTTATTTCATGTCTGTACTAATAATGTTATGCATGTATCTTATTAATATTTGTGACGTATCAAAAATAACTTCTCTTGCATAGGCATGAGGAAATTGAAACACATGACAAACTGTTATTCCTTCGGCTTGCAAGGTTGACGTCAATAAAAATGGCAGTCAAGCGTCATCTTTCTTGGCAATATGGACCCTACTTTGATTTTCAATATACCTAGGAGTAAAAAGAATGGTGGGTATGAAGACATCCGTCGATGGTTTTTCTTACTAAACCCTCACTAAAGAGAAGGTTCTTTTTTGTTGCTCTAATAATGGTTCCTCCGAAGTTTTAATACCATCCAGAAAGAATGATTTCAGCGTTCACAAAAGAGTCATTGTCCTCTCCCATCCTTCTCACCTAGATCATCCAAAGTTCGTTTCGACATCTTGTCCAAGACGCATGCTCGATATGTCGCACTGGAATTAAAGATCCTCGGTGTTAGGCCGGATTCATGGAAATATCCCATGGACTTGGTTTTGTATATGGTACCTTCTTCGAGCCGTCACCTCACCATGCTGAAGAAGATAGTCCTTCAATATCACCGTTTTTATAACCCCTTGTGATTTGTTCTTTTATAATTTTGTTTTTATATTGCATATTATTTCTGTTTAGTTGAGTTTGGGTCTTTTTAGGTAGATTAATTTAAACTATAATGTTTATTTATGTATTTTGTACGCAATTCTATCTACTTTTTATAATGGTATTTTATGTGTTCTATGTAACACAATTTAAATAACGACCATTAAAAAATAATAATAATAACTTTATATAGCAGAGTATAACAATGTAAGCATTATCAAAATAACTTGAATAAGTCAATGCTTACTAGTCAATAACAAGTTTGCTTATTTAATTATATTTCTAACATAGCCATATACTTACATATCTATAATATCATATTTGAGTCTAAAAAAAGTATTTATTAATATGGAACTACATTTCAATCCAAGAAATTAGTTATTGGATAAAAAACGCATGCTCCTTAATTAAGAAGCTTCATATCCAAGTTCCGAGTGATGTAAAAAACAAATACCAATAATTAGAGATGTCCCGATCGATCGGAACCGATCACGTCATTTTCAAAAAATCGGAATCGCCAAAAGATATCGGCTTTGTCGGATATATTTTAAAGTACCAATAAGCTTTATTACTTTGATAACTTGATGCAATGAAAAAAGTGAATATGTCAATTTGGAGTGAATGGATAATAATAATAAATAAACTGGGTACATTATAATTGAGTTTTAGTCCTCAATTTTTTCTTAAAGCATTGCCAAAAATGTATCTGATAGGGAAAATGAAAAAAATGATCAGAATTTTATCGGGAGTAAAAAAAGTGATCGGATCGGGAAATATCAGATCGGCCGATACTCGAATTCAAATGATCGGAATCAGATCGGGAGCAAAACACGTGATGGGGACAACGCTACAAATAATCAATTTTACTGTTAAATAATGAAACAACAAAAAACCCGGATAAGTTCTGGTGGTGGGGTTTACCTAGGAGTTAAACAAACAAACAAAAACACATCGGAGTGTTTCCACTGTTGTTATCATAATCCTCCTCATGCTGGGTAAACATGCCCTCAACGCATGAATATAAATACAACAATAATAATAATTTAATAACAAAAGACAGGAGAAGCAGAAGAAAAGCGCCTTAATAGGGACTAACTAAAAATGAAGGTATTCAAAGACCAAGAGGCATTCAAAGGAATTAAATATGTATAATCACTCATGTCTTCGTGGGGCTGCCCCATGAAGAATTAAATACATTATCCCTGAGTATACTTTAAATGAGAGGCTATTATTCAAGTTATATTGAGTTTATACTATATTTACATATATAATTTAGTGAGCCCGAAGACCTCTAGGATGCAATCATCCTTATTTATAGTAGTTTTTTATAAAAGTAATATCTTCAAACCAGACGTGTTGACGTTCGTTTGTCGTTCAACAAAAGTTATTGTTCGTTTTAAGACTGAATCGTTCGTCCTATATCGTTCGTTTGTCGTTCGTCATTCTGGAAAAAAATTGAGGACTTTTTTTAGAAATGAATTTTTTTCTTTTTTCATTCTGAAAAAAAGTGATTGAGGTTTTTTTAGAAAGGAAACTTTTCTCATGAAATCTTTTTTTTTTGGCGCCAAAAATGAACCATAGGTATTTTTTGTTGTCGTTCTTCAAAATATTTGTGTTCACGAACGACAAACGATTACAAATGAAGATCAAATCAACAAGTCTGCTTCAGTCCCTTCATCTAACTAATTAGGGAAAAAGAGGAAAAAGATCTATGGTTCAAAACCAAAAATAATATGAAGATGTTTTTTGTTCAATCTAAAATATTGAAAATTAGAACTCTTTACTGATATATTTGTAGGATACAATTCATTTGCGATTTCTTAGCATGTATATAGACTATGTTGCATAATATTTAACCTGAACGTACATTAGCGAATGTCCACCCCTTGGTTTCTCTCAATTTTATGATTACGAGATTCCATATAATGTGGATTGTTTTTGGGATATGTCTTGCTATCTTATATACAACTTGTTTATACATACTTGCTTTATGTGAGCGTCTGAAATAATTGATTAGGAAGATATGAGGGGTCTTTAATTATGGTCACATTACCTTTGACATTCTATTGGTATGTTGCTTTATGGAGTCACATGAAATTACATTTTTCAATTATAAATCTGTGTAAAAAGTTAAGATAAATAAAGTTTGTGTTATTCTGGGTCAGTTAAAAATGGCATTTCGACCTTTGAATGAAAGCAGAACGGCCAACCTCATTCTTAAAAGTTGTTTATATTTTTTCATAGTCATAATTTGCTATAAGTGAAACATAAATGTGTAAAAATCCAAAGCAGATACATATTACATATAGCTATAAAATGAATGCTATTAAGATGTAATCAATATCAAAAAGCCCAAATCTAAATCGCTGTCTGGACTCAATATAAAGTTGTATATAAAAGTCTAGACTTCTAAGACTTCTTGAGTTCCTTATATTTTATTTATATATATTACGACAATAGATATCTTTTTGTCAAAATTTTTTTTTTTTATGGATAGTCTTCAATATTTATTTTATTGAATGTTTTTGAATTCTACATAATAAATAGTTAAACTTAAAAGGCAAAATTATAGCTATCATGAAGTTTTATATCATTTTAAAAAATATCCTGCTTTATTGATGTTATTATTGTTACATTATTATGCTGGATACTCGTCTTAATGAGACTGGGAAGCAAATAAACTTCTCCTTGAGGTTTACTAGCAAAATATCTTATTCTATCTTATCTTGGTTATGCAAATCTATATAAAACCCACATTTGTAAATCATTGTTTCTCATTAAATAACTAAAATACCATTTCTCATTTCTTATCAACCAAACCAATCTTCAAAGTATTACAAATATGAAAACTATAAACTGGTTTTCATACCAGTATACAATATGAAATATTTTTGTCAGGAAATATTCTGATGTCGCTTGATCTGTTCGATTACTTTTATCATTGATTATTTGATCCGCCAAAAGGATCTTGAAACTATGTGGAAGTGTGTTGTTTCTCTCTCAATGTTTTGAATGTTTGCTTTCACCTTTTCGATCAACCTAATTCCAAAGATTCTGGACTCGATTGAGTGATCTAAATGCATTGTTTGAGGATCCCAGAGTGCAAGTCTTTGATCCGAGGCAGAATCGAATTAACGATTAACCCTAGAACACACATTGGTGATTTCGTCTTCCCCATCCCGAGGAGGCCCATGAGGTCCACAACTTCAGTGGCGTACCCACTTGGGAGGGAGACAGCTACTTTTGCATGTCATGCAATATCTGTGTGGAACTTGTCTAAGGCCTTGAGGTCGGCCACTACCCTTCACACAGCCAGGACCGCAGCTAGGGCCATTGGACGCCGCGTCCCCATATAATCCATTCTGCATTGGCATTTGGTTTTTATTTGTTTTTATTTATTTTATATTTTTATATAATTTTATGTTTCTTTATTTATTTATATATTTTAGACTAGTTACAAATGTAACTAATATGCCCAATGGCAAGAAATATACTCGATTACACACAGCTATTTTAACCCTGTTGTTCATTTCAATGGTATTATGATTATTCGGATCCATATGGAGAAAGTTCATAAGGGAGTGCGATAGCCGTGTGCGTTAAGGCGTGTTCAACTCTCACTGTTGGGGGCGCAGGTTTCGAATCCCGAGAGGGGATGGCCATTTTTGGTCTACCTCATTGATAAGATCCAAGGTTCATTAGACTAATTTTAATGCTATAATGTTTTTATATCCTGTCGAATGCAATTCTATCGAACCAATTAGGCAAAAAAGAAAAAGAAAGTTCAATCTGGCCAAATATTTCATGATAAGACAAAAAAATATTATAAGCCTCAACAAATGATTCCATATATAAGAAACCTAGAAAAAATGGGAGTGCGATAGCCGTGTGCGTTAAGGCGTGTTCAACTCTCAATGTTGTTGGGGGCGCAGGTTCGAATACTCTCGAGAGAGGATGGTCATTTTTGGTCTAACTCATTGATAAGAGATTCCTAGGTTCGATAAACTATTACACGCTATAATGTTCCTTGGTATCCTGTCGGAAGCTGCAATTCTATCGATCTATATATGTAGGCAAAAAAGGACCCTTTAAACACTTTACTTTTTTGTCCATTGCCCTAACTTTATATAATATAGCTGAGTTAACGAATGTGAGATCCCCAAGACCCCAGTGGGAGCTTGGGCAAAGAATAAATAAGTTATAAAAAATAAAGGATTCAGTCTATAATTTTACCATAAGACGGACTCCTTTATTAAAGTCCGGTAAAATTTTCAATATGAACCATTCAAAAGCAGAAATTAAAATTGGAGAGTCAATTGGTAGAAGAATGAGGCCGCTAAGGAGGTTACAAAAAGTCCCAAGGAAATCAAGATGTGGAGATAAGTTCTGGGCAGCTGGTTACCTACTCTAAATAAGTCTTGAAACGGATCACTCGACCTCTGAAGTTTATCTTCAGCCAATCTAAGGCCAATGTTGTCGAGGAACTAAAAGAGTTAATGATGCTATATTGCTTAAATATGGAGTTTCATCACTGTGTAATATTATCAAATAAACCATATAGTAGACAAAAATAAGCTTGAGATATCAATCGTTGGCAATCAAATACGTTTTTATTTTGTCCCTGGAGTATGAAACTATGCAGTTCTATGTAGGTCTAGACTACCTGCGCCAGAAAGCTTCTTCTGCATCCTTAATACATAAAAGGACTGACCCATGTCATCTCATTGTGGATTATCCATCCCTTAGGCTTAGCAAATAATAATAATAATAATCTCTTGTAACATTAATCAAAGCCTCTAACATAACTAGGGTTTGTAAATATGCATATCTCTTGTCTGTTTCATATATGTATGTGTGTGTAGGTACAGTAGGCCCTCACGGTTTGAGTTTGTGGATTTTTAATAGATTACAACATGTGTGCGAATAATGTTTATATATATATATATGTCCATCAGAGTGAAGTATAAGGTCATAAACATGCTTAACTTTTTTCTTTTGTCTGATTTCCTAACTATTTGATAGAAGGAATCCGTAAGATTATATTGATTTTGTTCTGATATAAATTATTCTTCAAAATAACAATAATTTTTTTAAGACAAGTCTCATGGAGACAAGCAAACGGTCTTTGTTGCATGTAGTTTCTTTCTCTTTGTGAAAATTAAACTTTGAAATAAACAAGGGCTACGGAAAAAATTAAGTGCATTTTAAGAAACTTATAGATAATTCAGAATAAAGGGACTTCAGTTATAAACAAATTAACCCTATTAACTTGATAAGCCATCATTTATTTATCTTGAATGCAAATGGTATGCTCAGAGCTGGCAAATCAAGCCCCTGGGCGGCCTAAGGGACATTTGAACACAATTAACGCATTAATGGCCATGTTTTTTTAAAGCATATTTATGGCATATTTTTACGAATTTTGAGGAGGTTACGATTTCTTTTCTAAGAAAAAAGTCTCTAAATGAGTGAATTTTTGAGGACTTTAAAAAACCAATACCAGTTTTATCCAGAATGCTATTAACAAGCATTTATTGAACTTCGATCTTCTATTCTAAAAAAAGTCGGCATTTCTTGCCCAGAAATCATATTTATATATTTGTATCGCTTATTTAGCCTTTTTTGCTTATATTTCAGCCTACATGATTAATTTGTTCTGTATATTTCAGGGTAACTACAACATTAGTTGTGTTCATAATTTCGTCAGCTCTGGCTATGATATCTACTCACACAAGATTGGTGCCAATTCGAGTAATTCTCCTTTTATTTAAAAAGGATATCCATGTTTATTGGACATCAACTCTTGTGAATGATCTACAAGAGTTTCATCATCACTGAAAAAATTAGAGTGTCAATCAGAATGTATAACATGATAAACCCACTTCTGCAGTCTCTGCAGTCTGCCTCCAGATTCAAAAATCCGTCAGCGACAATACCCTTATCCACTACACTACCTAATGCAACAGTGTGGTTAGGAGTTAAATGACCTATAAAAATCATGATTTGTTTACTTTTAGTTAACAAATGGATACATAATTATATTGCAGTCCTCTTTCATTTGTATGATGACTAGAAATATCATAATGGGAATTTTATATCTTGAGCACGCCATTGGTTGATAGAAAAGAAGCGGGAATAATTTAAAAGGCAGATATTGTTATGAAAAATGACATCCTTACAAACCTAAGAGTGTTCACGATCCACATCATTTATAGATCCTTTAATGGACTATTCCAATATAAATTGTTGTCATTAATTATATAAACCTTTCATTCTGATGAAGGTCGAATATTTATTTATATTCTGAACGATAAATGGATCCTCACAACCGATGAAACGTACAAAAAATGATGAATAAGAGTCCCTGGTGGTTTATAGTCATGTATGTATATAGATAAGTTGATGAGAAGCAATTTCAAAGACGAAATGCAAGTTGTAAACTTCTCTTTGGCCGGATTCGGCGGATAAGATCCACCGAGGTTATCCTGATTATATATAACGGAAGTAAGTGATCATTGTTTTGATATGCAAGGATTTAAGTGCTTAATCCCTACTCACTTTTTTCGCGTTCTTTCTAATATGCATGGCATATTTGCAAGGCATCCATCAAGCTTAACTCCTAAAGCAGATAAAAAGAAGGAAGACATTACTACATATTATTATACATTGAGGACTCGTTGTAAGGGAACAAGAAAGATAGCCGCGCAGATATAGGTACATATTCTGTGCAAAAAATCATGTTCGAAATGCATAGATAATATGAGGTCATCCAGGGCTTCACCACAGTCCATGACGTCCAGGTAGACCTCCTTGTTGACACTTTGGCCCTAAATCGAAGAGTGAGGAGGCATGATTCTTCCTCGCTGGACATGATGGGATCGGTCTGAAGCCTTTCTTTCCGGTGTTAGGAATCCTTCCTCGATGTCCTCCGACTCCTTGAAGGACTTGGCAATGCTGTAAACAGTAGCTTTGGGGTTGTTGAAGAAGTCGATGATCTCCTTGGGCGCACGGCCGCAACGGAGCGCCACAATAATGGCCGTCCTGCACTCAAGTTCCGAGGACATTTTCAATCTTTTTGTATTAAACAAAGCTCATAATGATAAGTTACCACTTCATTAAAATTTAAGCAACCCTAACTGGTTTCTGAGATACAAGTACTCAAAGTTAGTCTAGATTCGCCTGCACACCCCTGTATAATAGGTCGTTTTTCCTGAGTGAGATATTTACAAAATTGAAAAGCAAGTCTTTTTATAAATGTACGTGGAATCTCACTAAAAGACCTTTTCAAGATCAAAACTTCTGAGGAAGATTTTCTGGCGTTAACAAGAATACCAAATGTGACGCTGTCATAACCAAAGTCCAAAACATAATATACAAAATGCGAACAGTTAAAAACGAAGATCTTTCTTTTATCATTCCAATTGCTTCTTTGTATACAATTTTTTATATTAAAGATATGACTTTTTATTGAAATGCCTTTATAAATATGATTATTTCCAAATTATTTGAATGTTTTCATATATTTGTTTCGTTTAAATAAATGTTATTTATTTATCAATTTCACTACGTGTCTGTACAAACCTTTTTGTATATCTTTGGTTTAATTTGTCGAAATATATGCCCACAGGGCCATGAAAAAAAATGTACTAGGATTGATCTTAGTGTTCCTATGTTGTTTATCTGATTGCCTTTGGCATAATTGTATGTCGATTCATTTGAATATATATATATGTATATATATATATATTTATTTATATGGGTTGAAACAATTTAAACATCGAAAAGTAATTATATTAATTCATAAATTTTTCGAAAAAACCCAAGAAATGAAAGAATGTCAATTTGAAAAGATCTTGTTTTTTACACAAGCCTTAGATTAATTATAACCCTTCATGAGTCGATCAAGACTTGAGTTCCTATCATTTTTGAAAGAAGAGTTTTGATGCAAACAACTTGCTACTACAAATCATTGTTTAGCTCCAAGCATAAAAACCAAACTACCGGTCATAAGTCTAGGTTGTAGACGAAATGATGGAAGCCTGCCATTGTCTGTCGGTTTTTCATAGGGTTATCTCAATGTTACGCGGAGAGGAACAACACCCAGTGTGCTGAAACTCTGTAATTTACTTGAGGACCATTCCTTATAAGTTCATTTATTATGAAACATATATCAGAAAATTATATATTGTTAGGCTTAATACCTATACAAATTTAAAGGTGAAAAAAGTAATGCCAAGTTTAAAAGCAATGGAAAACATAACGATTGGATGCTTGACGTTTTACTATCCAAGAAAACGCGAAATAAACATATCTTATATTCTATATATCTTGATTCTAACTGAAGAGCTTTTTGTACTTATAGAAAAAATATTATTCTTGAAAATTTTGCATCGTCACCTAATTAAATTTGTACATTTGATGACCAATCATTTTATACTTATAACGTGATATTCTATTGGTGGCCCTTCCCTCAAAAGATGATTGATGGCATACAAACGAATACCTATATAATAAACAACTATCCTTTTAATAAATAAATACCCACTAACCAACCTTGAACTTTATATCCATTTTCAATTGTTCCATAATTCTTTTCTCATCATCAAAAAGCATTTTTACACCCTTTCCAGACTGCTGACATCAAGATACAGTACATTCCAACACAATGAAGATATCATGGGATCACTTGATGAATAAATTATTCGCCCCCCCCCCTCCTTTTAAGAATCATGGGGCCCCCATGCCGACTCAAGGTCAAAGGGCCCTCCGCATGAACGGAAATCAAAAACCATATGAATGATTACCTTAAAACAAGAAAACAAATATATACATTTATAGGTCTAGTAAATAGATTTTATGTGATGCACCAATGAGACCCATATAAGCTTCATATTCTCTTTTGTTGTGATAATTGAAATCAAAGTGTTGATAGAAGAATTCGTATAGTTATTTCATCACTTATATTTGCCTATCTTTCCTTTAATAAGACTTAATCTAAATGTTACCGATCACCATGATAACTGGATATTCAACAGAGAAAAATATACTCAACTTGAAGAGATATTTGATGAGGCTTAGCGACACTCAATCAACACCCACCCAGTGCAACCATAAAGGAAATCCATGATGTATTTACCAGTGACGTCACTCCATGATGTGTTTCATAAAAATAGGCCTTTTCAAAGACGTTATTGAGAGAGACTTTTGTTATTTCTTCCTTTTTCATGCCTTAAGACTATCTTTCTCCACTTTGTTATTTCATCAACCTTAAGAATATATATTTCACCTATAAAGACAAGCAAAATGGCTTCCATCAGTTGCTAAGTTGGGTATTTTCCTTCCCTTCTTCTTATATTGAATCTATTGTCCATCCAGGTATTATTTAAGTCGATCCATCACCAACAAAAAGAACAAATGATATTCATTTAATTAATGGAATTTAAGAAGTAGCACACCAACATACATACTTAAAAGCACTTTAATTTAATTGCCCGCCCTACAAACATAATAAATTTTTAAGCATGAATATATAAATTTGATACTTTGCTCCTTGTTGTAGTGCAGATCAAATAGATGTTACGCCCTCATCTAAGATGGAATTAAATAGAGGATCGGAGCCCTTCGCGATTTACTGTCACTCCAGCTTATGTCGTAATAATTAAAAAACACCCTAAAATATGTTATTCTTAGTGGATCTCTTATTAATAATGTATCTTTGTAAGACCATTAATCAAATCAAATCAAATATATAGAAGGGAACACTAAATAGCTAACCTATGCAATGAGCATTTTGAACAAAGAGTGGCAGAAGATTGTATATACATATATTGCAGAGGGGAGAATGTTTTAATAAAATGATGATTTTTGAATATTAAGGTTGACATAAAATCATCAGTGAGGAATACATAGTAGTGAAGAAGAAGATATTGAAGTTTGAGGGCAACATTTCCTTCTGGTGGAACTTCATTACCTCTGTTCAGGTCATCAGGTATTGAATATAAAAATTACCTTAAAATTAAAGTATGTATTACTAAAACTTTATTTATTGCAATGTAGTTACATAGGTATATATTATAAAAATGAACAAAATTATGTTTACATTATATTTGATATCCAAAAAAAAATTTTACGAATGATTAAAGTAACTTCATCAAAGATTTAAAAAATACGAGATCGATGAAGAGCGTGACCATCCTTCTTTATTCGTTTTAAAGCCACAGTATCTTTGAGAACTTTTTTTGAACGTAGTATCAAATATTTTCTGCATATCAAATGAATAGTGTTGAGATAATGGTTGTCAATTCCATCTGAATATGCTAGGAACAGTATCCGGCTTGAGTTTCCTGATTGTACAGCCCTCTTGAAAATCACTTTCAAGGAAATGCTTAGAGCATATCCAGGTGAATGGAGAAGGATTGAATTTTTCCCTCCGCACAACAAGGATCCACCGTCTGCGCAAAAGAGGATCCTTCGGAAAAGCATGGAATGAAATGTCCCTGGACTCCAGTGTCTGTACCGATCGATTGCTGCAGTTGTAAGCGGCACAACTTTTCACCATTTTAAATGAACGATGTAAAACAATGATAACGTTAAAAATCACTACTAAAGGCAACTAATCGTTCACTCTCCTAGAAGAGATTACGATCCTTATCTCTTCTAGGAGAGATGACGACTTAATAATGGAGATAATTTGTTACGATGTTGTACTATTTACTTTTCTATTCTATATTTGATGAACATGATTTCATTTTTGTGTGCAAGAAACAAATGCGACGCAATGTTTTACTAACGTTGTATCTATATCACTGACCTATATAATTAGATACTCATCTGAGAAGAAATCAGACATTATAAAAATAGTTTGAATAACATAGCCATACCATTTCTATATTAAAGTCGTCGTCCGTCCTATAAGAGATATCACTTCGGATCTCTTCTAGCAGAGTTGTTGATGATTATTCTTATATAGATCACGATCGTAGTCACTCCTAGAGGAGGATACGATCGTAATCTCTACCAGTAGAGAAACACTCTTTCTCTACTGTAACATATACCCGTACTTTTTATTTGTTTAAAGAGCACTTTTAATATATCATATTTTTGACTTTATCCATAAAACACACTCACAATACTTCTCTTTTTTTAGGGCCAACAACGACCCTCATTACAAGGAGAGTCCCTCCTCATATTTCAAAGCGGTTTTTAAAGTACAAAGATACACACAATGTAAAGGATCAATTTCAAGGATAAAGCTCTTCCTTGTGTAGTCGAGGGAAAAAAATATATATATGAATAATTATCTGTCCAGTAGTAGTTAAGGTTTGGCAAAACACCTCCTCGGAGTAACAAGGAGTAAAACTTGTGTGTGAAGAAGGTTCTTATCTGATAATACTCATTGCCCTTACTTGTCTGTGGAACTGTCCAGGTTTTTGTAATACCTTACAACTAAAACATATTTTCCTTGACGTCACTCAGAACAGACTTGAGAAGCTTGAAAGTCATAATTATTTAAGGTATGAAATACTTGTATTTTACTTATCTAAGCCCGCAGAAGGGAATATTTGACCTTGTTGTTATAGTAAATCTATCACGATGAAATATACATTTGCAAACACTAAACATTACTAAATATAATCTGAGCAAAAACTTTTTTTACACTTTTTTTTCGCAACACAAAGAGTAAACTAATCTTTTAGAGATTCCTTCGATCAAGTTGTTGCCTATTAAATTACATCAATGAAAAACCATTTTACTATAAAAAATATCTTTAACACAGAAACCAAGTCCAGTAAATTACCCTGCAAAAACGTTCCCCGTAAAATAAAACAAAACATGGAAGAACTTTTCCACATGGAAAGACAGCGACATCTGATTGCCCAGGAAAAGCACATTTATGGAGTATCCAACTCTATTAATCTATTTAGCGTGACGCCAAATATAAAGTATGTTGTTATTGTTAATATGATGTCATTTTGTGACTACTTTTTATCCACTGGATGACATATTCGATTCTTGCTCCTCTTTATTAAAACTGAGGAACTTCACACTAAAAGGTGAGTAAGAATCGCCATCTAGCGAGTGAACGAATAATCCATTCACTTTAAATATAACCAGTGATAAGATTCAATAAAAATATTTCACTGGTAATCAGTAGCAAATTATGTCTAATTAGTAACAATAGATTAGTAGCTTTTACTCATTACCGATAGAAGGCAGTATTCTCAGAAATCGCCTAAAGATAACAGTATATTTTCTATAGATCAAGATTATAATTTATATATATCAAGAAACGACTGGAACACTTTTTTTAACGGGACCCGAGCCGGAACTTAATTTTTTCAAGCCGGGCCAAAACCGGACCAAAACTGGGTCGGGACTTCGTCATTCTGAAAGTAATGATGTGTTTTTTATAAAATAACTTTTAAATATTTCTTTGATATTTTAAAAATTGTTTCTAAAAAACGTCGACACTTTCAGAATGACGAACGAACAAAAATATTAAGTCCCGGCACAGTGAATTTTAGACATCGTGCCGGGCGAGGACGTTAAAAAACAGCCGGGACCCGGGCCGGGTACTCGGTCGTTTCCTGATTTATATATATATATATATATAGAGAGAGAGAGAGAGATTGGCCAACCTAAATCATGCAAAGAATCAGTATTTTTAATTGAAAGTTTTCGATATTGGTACAATAAATCTCAGTATTAATGACCAACATATTATCCATCGGCAGTATTTAATGTATTTAATGCTACTGTTTTTATATAAATAAACATCCAGCAAAAATAACAGATAAAAATAACTTATATCCGCCATCACGTTAAGCAGATCCATTCGATGAGATTGGATACCCATTTTATTTATGCTGTATATTTAACCATCCACGAACCAAGGCGGAAGTCTCACGTCCTCTCCATTTTTTTATGTGTATGTCTACATAGAGAATTGCCTACACCCATACACGTAAGGTTACAAAATACTTCATGGATAATTCATAATTCATTTTTTATGGACATGCATACTTTAAATAAAAATAGGCGGGAAAAACGAGGAACATCTTTACCCATCCTCAAATTCATTTTTCCTCTCTCTCCTCCTTAAGAAGACAGATTGGTTTCTTGTATACATATAATTATGTCCGAAACCAACTGTAAAAAACATACAGTTTATGTAAATATTTAAACTTAAGTAAAAAGAATGGAGAGAAGACTCCGACTTTAAGAAATGCAAGCAGCCTTATTCGGGTTAATAAAACATCAAAATCCAAATGCTGCCCTGAAATTTGCCTTGCTTTTTCATAATAATTTATTTCCCGTTGAAGTTGCTAAAGTTACCACAAGAAAGTTTTGTCTATTCTTCTAAGCTAAATAAATTACTAACTTCAAACAAGCTGACAAATAAATTTATTAAATCTCTCATAAAGGGAATCTTTTAATGCCTTGTACAAATTTCGGATCTGCAAGATTCATTTACCAGCAAATTTCGACTCTCTTTTAGATAGACTCTTAGTAGTTTAGTTTTAGAGACCTCCTTTTTTTGGTTTACATATAATGTGTTTGATCTTTTTAATTGGCCATGATAGCATAATATATCCCATGTCCCTATACCGGCCGAACTATAATTATAAGAGATTTGTATTTTGTATTTGTGAATCTGTGTGTAGATAATTGCAAGTGTTGAATAAATAGTTTTGTACGATGTACAAAAAAATATATATAATCTCTCATAAAGGGAATCTAAATATTTTATATCCACCATCTCCTTCTTAAATCATTTTAAATTTGGATTGAATCTAGTTCACGTGACAGTGAAAAATATTCACATAAGTATTAACAAACAGCAAAACTATTATCTGATGTTACCTTTCACTTTGATATATGTTTAATCTATTTATCTTAAAAGAAAAGAAACCTTGCCCTTGACAAATACTTCACTGAAATATCTGATGTTTTGATTCGTATTGAGCAAAGGGATATAAATCATTAATGATAGAGTAACATATTGATAACCGATCACATTTGTCTCTTAACAAACTAATCAATGCTAGCTCATAAATATAAGGTTTTGTAATTTACGTTTCTGTGTTTGATGTCCCAAGATATCTAGAAAATATCACTTTTTGGGGGCCTCATTTCTTATTTATTCAATGTTGTTCTTTATTAATATTCATTAGATAAAGCACAAAGGGAATCGATGATATCATCTGCCTATATAGCTATTGCAACATAACCTTTCTCTTAGTCTTAAAGGAATGTTAAGAAGCTTAAAAAACGCTAAACGTTTCTCATCACTCCCTTCCCCCCATTGCATCATAAGTATTTGTATTGCAATTTATGTCTATGTAGACCTAAGTTCTGTACAAATACTTGGAGCAGGATTCATCCTTTGTAGTATAAAAATAGGTGTAGAAAAAAAGGATCGTTGAGTGTATGAAGTTAAATGAATTTGAAGCCTTTTAAATTGAGCCCATAAGAGTTTTTAAACATCCGATTTTGATACCCGGGGCCGCAAAATAAATATTATATATATATGGACTGATTTTTTTAAATAATAAATCAATTTAATAAACATGTGACCTCATCAGTGATGTATTTTCTTAAATGATGCGTGAGGGAAAAAAGAAGAGTTAGAGGAAACGCATTATTCTGTTTCTAGCTATTTTTACTTCATACACAATGATCATATAGATATTATTCTTCGAAGTTTTCCTTTTTATCGACAACTGACAAAATGAACCACAACATCAAAGGATAAAAGAGGGTTTACATTTGCATATTAACCCTTTGAATAATGACACAAAGCTTCAGAAAATGTGCAATTAGGTCCCTAAAGTGGTGGAATAATTTATTTTGTGTAGATGATGCGCAGCTATTGTTGTTGGTAACTTAGCATATCAACCGGTTCTTATCTGACTTATTCTTACTATCGCATTCCTTATAAATATTGCATTTTGACCTTTCTTAATTAATCCATGGTAACTAAAGTCGTCCATATGAACCAAAGTGGGTTCAATTTGAAATTGCTTTAAGAATGTTAATATTCAACCCGTAGGCTAAAGGATATTGCCTATATTTCTAAATTAGAAATACGTGATTTCCTTGATATCTAAATTGAAAAAGATAAAGTTACATTAAGCAATAACCGAATGGATCAATGACGTTAATTAATGTTGAGGGGAGTGCCAGTCTTTAATCAATTGCAGGGTTGTAATCACAAGTGGAAATAACATATATTGGGGACTATGTAGGCTAATAATGCCATTAAATCGAAGCGGAAATGATGAGTTCTTTTATAAGGAGGAGAGAGAAACACAAGAAGTGCCAAAAGCTTGAAAATATCCGATTTTGAATGCCAAAAATCATACTAGAAAAACTTTATTAGAAAGAAACAATTTTAGCTTCGTAATCATTGGTACGAACCAAGATTTTATAAATATTTCTTATGCAAGGATTTTAAACGCAAACTATAAATTTCGTTCAACAAATGTTGTGGTTTTTCTTCACCGCTTTCTTACAGTTTAAGTTTATCTGTTAGTTCAATAAAGTTAGGCTAGCTAATGCAATCCAACTTTAAAACTCGGTTGACAATACTCGCTGTTGTTTTGACTCAATGTTTCCGTAGCAATACATTCTGTTTTTTATAAAGTCTTATACTTCAAATATTGATTATACAACTGAACTTTTTCTAAGAACCAAACTGGAACTTTTTTCTACAGCGGAATGGGCTAAAAAATGAAGAGTGCTTTGTATAGTTGACCTTGATGTTCTTTAAGAATTGTGATTTTTTTAAATGAAATCATACTATAGCACCTATTACATAGGGTAACAAAAAATAATAATTTGAAAGTAGTCCATGGTTTCCCTGCTAACTAATTTTGATGCTCTCACTATGAAAATAATTATGGTTTTCCTCAATCATATAAAAAAGTGATACGGATTTGAAGAAATCTATTTAGATCGTAAAAAAATAATTATGCAACTCATCAGCTGGGACACCACTATCATTTTTTTCGTTTTCCTCAAGAAATAAAAGTCAATGTATTCAAATTCTTTCGGTTTCTCCATTTTATAAGCATATAATATTTCTAAATGAACGTTGCGTGACACAACATTTCAGAGCTAACGGTATAAATGGGCGATTATTTTATTCCTCTGTGTGAGCGGATGCAAGGTTGTTTCTCTTCAGCGATCAGCAGAAGTCCACCAGCATGACTGTATCACTCCCCTGGTATCTCTCCTCCATTGGGGGGATGCCCTGATGACCTTTCTTTCTTACTCGCGCTCAAGGTTTTCAGGAAAAAAAATCCATGTATGAGATTAGGAAGTACATCTTCATGCTCATCAAACACATAAGCTTTCCAAAGACTTCTATCATGCTACTAATGAGTCAAACGTGATTTGCTGCCTTCGTGTTCCCCGATAGTAGTTCACCTCCTCCACAAACCAGGCGATGCATTCTAGCGTGTTCATGGAATTTTAGCTCTCTGTTTCTTTGATGAGCTGCCGTATCTATGGATAATTGAAAATGCCGGCCTTCAGCCTCTCAGTGGCCAGTAGAGGAAAGGCTCAGCTCAGTTAGTTGCATCCTTGTCTAAAGAACGCGTTAACCTTTTCATTAACCAGGCTTCATATGTAGAGGTTCGATAAATATTTATCCCGGCAGCAAGAGGTTTGTTTATGATGGCTCTCGCCCCTGGCACTAACCGCTCTCGCGCCGGCACCTCTATCCTTACATAGTGCTGGGCTCAGTCTAAACTGTCCCACATATGTACATATAAAGCATGTATACTATGTGAACACAGACTGTTCACCAAGTTGAAATAGGTCACCATCTTGAGGTCGACGCAGATGATATGTACTGCTCATATTGGATTTTGTCCAGTACATACTTCATTGCTTCATATTTATCTTCGAGAGTTACGGAGTTCCGAATCAATCAATCATTCAATGCTAACGCAAGATAATAATCCACCAGAATGTCTAAAGTAAATAATATTATTCTTGCTAGTTACGAAATGGTCGAGTTGAGTTTATTTTGAGAGGAACGCATTCAAATTTAAGTATGAAACTCCATATTGTAGCGCGAAGGAGGAGGAGAAATGACAACTCATGTAGATGTTGAGTTAGAGTGTGTTTATTGATCTCCTGCCTGCAGGTTATATACCCGCAGGCAAGAGTACTTAAGTCAAGAACCTGCTGAGGTGTGAGATTAAGAAGTGGTGGGTAGACCTGCTGTTACTAAGCAGGTCAATCCGCTACACAGCTCCCCCCCAGCACCTCAGCAGGTGTGGATATATACATATATTTAAAGATAAATTAATGATGGGATGGAAGGGGCGAGAAACAGCGAAAAGCTGTACGATGCCCTTCCTCCCGAAGGGGTACTCCAAAGGATCGGCTGTCGGGGAGTGTTCTTGGATCCTGAGGACGTCGAGGATCAAATAGCTGCGGGGATCCTGAGAGAAAAACATAGGATCTCGAGCCGCGTGACTCCGAGCCTTATCCAATGGAGTAGAGAGGTGGGGGGTGTTCTCCAGGTGGTCGACCGTGGAGAGGTCATCCAGCGAAGGGCACAGAGAAGTCCGTGGGGGAAGATTCCTTCGCCGGGAGATGGGTGCTCCAAAAGATCGGCTGTCGGGGGGAGTTGCCTTGGATCCTGAGGACGTCGAGGATCCGAATAGCTGCGGGGATCCTGAGAGAAACATAGGATCTCGAGCCGCGTGACTCCGAGCCTTTCTTATGGAGTTGTGGGATGGAGCCTCCTCCTCATCCACGCTAACGAAAAGTCCGGTCGGACTTGTGGAAGCCGGGAGTGTTGAAGAGTGATGTTCCGCAGGCGTGTTCCATAGGTCCCTCAGAGAACGACTGAAGGAGTCGGGGTCACCAATGTAGCGCGAAGGAGGAGGAGAAATGACAACTCATGTAGATGTTGAGTTAGAGTGTGTTTATTGATCTCCTGCCTACAGGTTATATACCCGCAGGCAAGAGTACTTAAGGTCAAGAACCTGCTGAGGTGTGAAATAAGAAGTGGTAGGTAGACCTGCTGTTACTAAGCAGGTCAATCCGCTACAATATCCACTATATATGGACGCAAAAGGGCTAGTTTAGTAACCCTATAATCACACATTCACACGTTTGCAGCTAATTTTGTAATTTGATATATTCTTCAAGAAAAATACGGTCCAACTCAAAACCTTGATATATGTATAGTTCGTCAGGTAAGGTTTATAGCTGCATCTTAAAGAGGTGACCGGATAGAGCAAAATCAATGTTAATTCGGACTCAAAACACCAAAATTTATTACAAATCAGCTGAGACACACCTGAGGATTTTTTTTGGATGTTGTCCTTTTAATTAATCAATTATACAAGTTCTCCTCATACTCAGGGAATAATGAATATCTGTTTTGTTTATTATTCCTTCTTCTTGAGACACGACTTCATTTCTTAAAAAATAAGTAAATTTTCAATTTTAAAAATATGTTTATGGTTCAGTCTTGAGATCTGCTATATCTTTTCCCATCTAAGTATTGATATTCTTAAAAATGTTCGATAGGAAAGTATGTCAATATATCAGGGAATTGTCAAATCATTTATCAATATAAGGAAATAAATTTGAAAATACGTTAAACAGAAGCTATAACTATACAAAATAAGTTTTACACTTTGGGGCCATTTCTAAACATACCAAGTATTTATTTTGATAATGCATGGCTCGATGACTTTTTATGGAAGCTGGAAAGACGGCTGTGATCATTGGACGAGAGGAACAAACGCATGGAAGCTATCACAACTCTCATGATGTACTTTTCAATACGTTCACAGAGCTAAAGGCTCAAAATACAAAATTGAATAGTTCGTTATCAAACTATATGTATTTAAGCGATCAGAAGGGTTCCCAGCTAATGAAATATGCCTGCTAGTCTAGTGATTGTAATCTTGCATTAGCATTTTAATGCACACATTGTTTCATATATATTTTTTTCATTTCTTTTAATACTGTACCTTTATATGTTGTTTAATCGAAGTGGGTAAGGAGCTCTAGACCCTGATTCAAGATTTTAATCAATGTGTTTTCCATTCCACATCGGTGACTAATATTGCGATTTCTGAGAATAGACAATATATGACATACTATTAAAAATATATATTTTATGTTGATATGGGCACAAGACATTGGATACTTTTAATCAACATTTTAATAATAAAAGATGATCACAGCATATGATAAGTTTAAGATGATGCCTACATGGTCAATTCAACTTCCTTTATTTTTGCAAAATATCACCCAAAGGTCAGGCAGCAATTCAAAGAAACCATACAACTTTTTTAGATATCCCTCATCAACATTAATCATAGATCATATTATAATAAAGAAGTGCGTTCTCAAAAAATAGGTGAAACATATGTTGAATGTTTGTTTAAAAACATTCAATATTAAAACAACTTCTTTGGTATACAAACTAATCTAAGTACAAGAAACCGAGCTCTATGCATAAATAATATATGCTTCTTTTGACCATTTTATGTTAGGACATTTTTTTTATGTCAATTTATAAAAGATACAACCTATGCGAATAATATTTTACGATATTCTAAATGGAATCTCTTACATTCTTATTAGTTGTATTATTATGAACTTTGAAGAGCTTTCGATTATTTGCCTCCACCAAGGCCACACTTAAAATTAAATGAAAGGGAGAACGATAGCTCAGTGCGCAATGGCGTGTTCAACTCTCAATGTGTGGGGGCGCAGGTTCGAATCCCAAGAGGGGATGGCCATTTTTAGTCTACCTCATTGATAAGATCTAAGTTCAATGGACTAATTTACTGCTATAATGCTTATTTATATCTGTCGGATGCAATTCTATCGAATCATATAGGCAACAAAAAAATAATTGTTTATAGGATATGTACTCAATGCAGAAGTAAGAATAAAATGGGTCAGATGAATTATTTGTGGAAAAGTACTCAAGGATGATTTGTTCAAGTACAAATGTGTCATCTAAAACATATAAAATGTACAGCAAACCAGAAATTTTACGTGCCAAAAATATGTATATTTATTATACAACGAATTCATGATTTAAATTATCAAAAATAATGATAGAGTAGACGTAATATAATTTGTTGGCATTTTCATCAAAGAGTACTTTGTTGAAAAGAGTAGGAATTTATATTAATATAATAATTAATATTCGTGTGGCTTGAATAACCAGTTTGTTTGGCAATAAGTATTATTAGGGTGGTCAGTAATAATACGACTTTGTGAGAAAAATAATTCTTCGTTTTTTATTTAAAATTATAGCCATCGGTTCATCAGTTTCTATCTTCTATTTACTCTTTCGTAATTCACAAATAATGCAGGTAACCAAATTTATACACATATAATAATGTACACGACAAAAAAAACCTCCTTCAACTTCAGTCCCTTACTCCACAACTACCAATAGTAAATAATGAATAAATATGACATTACCGGGCACTTCAAGGCATCTTCAAGAAACAGCATTCAATCCTTAAAATTTATTTCATTTTTGTCTTTATCAAATCCAACCTCCCAAACCCGCGCTCCTCTAAAAAAAAGAATATACAACACCCATACCCATGCTCGTTATTTTTCATCATGTATTTTTTTCTTCTTCTTGTATCATAAGGGTAAAGAGTGACTTTAACGCACTCAGTACTCAAAAGACCGACATCGTAACCATTGCGACGTGTTGTGTGTGTGTGTGATAAAACTCTGTGCTCCAGTAATCATATAAAAAGACCTGTTAATTTATTACAGGGTATCATCCTCTGGCCTCAAGTGAATGATTATCTGATAGCTCATATCTTTTTTAACGAAGAAATCTTGAGAAGTCCTTGAGAGAAATGTCAGGAAGAGGAGTCTCTAAGGGATCTAATTCGGCATCCGGCCTCATTGGCCTATGGAACTCCCGTGTCGTCATGGCTCCAGTCCTTGGAGCTTCTCTTCAACTGGGGCCTCTTCTCCTAGTCCTGAGGTCAGTTTTTAATAATAAAGTATTAGTTTGTATGAGAAAAAAGGTACTTAAAAATATTTTTATAAACCCAAGAGTCTTTTAAGAGAAGGAAGACTTGGTCTTATATTCCAAAAAACGTGTGAATGATAAACAAACCAAAAAACGATCCGATATTTACTATGATATAAAAAAATATCAATTATTTAGGATCAAAAACAAAATTTGGAAATGTTACAGTATCTATAACCACAATTGAGGTACTCAAAGCTATAACATCACTACTTGAAAAAAAAACCATATCTTGAGTTCAAGCCAAAGAGAATCAATTCTGGTTTATTATTGAAATATTTAAGAACATCTCCAATGCCACCCTTTTATGACTTTCGTTAAAATATTTATAAGCAATTAAAAAAATACATCCAGTGCCAAAGTGGTGTTTCCCGAACAGAATGCTCTTGAAACGTTTAAAGGATTGTTTTTCAGGCAGTGAAACTTTTGTTATTCTTATTATTTGTGACTATTCATTTCATATTCATGGGTTCGAAAATCTGAACATGAATACAGACAAACATACCAGTACAAAATCTATCTGACTAAGAACTTTCTAGCTCTTTAGATTGCTATAGTATGTGTCTTGATTGATGGTATACCTTTTACCTCTGTGCTTCTAAGGCATCAACTCTATTTATATGACGGTATGGCTAATCATTGTACTCAATGGGCTTTCGGTGTGAAATAAATCTACATTTTTGATGTCGCATAACAAACCTGAATAAGTCAGTATTTACATATGCAGAAAGCAAGATAAGAAAAGTCATTTTTTTTCACAATAGTATAAAGAAATAACAATATAAAAGAGAGCTTCAAGGAAAACCCCTGTCTACCAACTGCGTTACTGCTCTCAACCTTTCAAAGGCTCCAGGCCTGTCAGAGCCATTGAGAGAGGCATGAACGGCATCAAGTGCTCTCGGAGGATGGCAAAGAAATTGCAGAGATGTCCAGATCCTTCTAGTTTCTTTTAATGAATCATCTAATTTAATATATATACGAGTATTATATTAGGGTTGTTCTTATTTTTCAATGTTTGAAATGTTAGCAACATTGTGGATTTTCTGTTTCTTGGTGATAAAAGAAGACGACATACAAAGTTTGAACAAAATCGGTCAACATTACGGGGTTGCTCAACGAGGTCAAAGTTTTAAAAAATTATTAAAAGTATAGTTTTCCGCAAATTTCTTGAAAATAGTGGGCGTTACAGACTTCAATAATATTATTAATTTAAAGGAAATCTAATTTACTACCAGACGTATTTTTGATATTTTTTACTAAAGCAAAGTTTTATGTAAAAACAAAGAAAAATGAGTGTGTAATGTTAGCATATTTCATAGCTTTTTTGTATCAATTAACTTCTCTCGCCTGTAGTTGACTTGTTCGCTTAAAGTAAAATAGTATTTTAAGTTTTAAACCTTTGGACGATAAATCCAAAAAACCTTGGTTGTATTTTATCAATTCAGAATTCAGTACAATCTGAGTTTACATCATATGATTCAGAGCCTGTGGACCTATAAGAAATCGATTATGAAAAGAATAAATAATAATGTGTTTTTTTAGATTTGCGTCAAGGTATCCTCTCAAATTACTTTGTCTCTGACGCATTATAATCCATTATATGCGTAATTTTGTACGCGAGATATATTTTTTAATTTACATATACTCTCCACTTATTAATGACATGATTTAGATACCAAAATATTAAAGCTGGTTTACCAAGCCTTCATTTGATATGTTTTGTGTTCTAAAAAACTCGCTATACTTTAAGAGAAATAAGCACATACATTTCACGTACTCTCCCAAAAAAATTGATCTTTTGATATGAGATATACAATTACCGGTTGGTAACCACTGTTACCTTGGATAGAAGAGAATGAAAAAAGAGAACGAGAGAGTATTTTGCTTCACTTCTTTTGCA
>CP045905.1:11381301-11398812 GCA_013387185.1 Caligus rogercresseyi | reverse complement strand
GCACGCATGGCGAAAGAGTATATCAATAATTAAAAGGGAAAATAGCCCTCATTTTATTTATTAATCACTGAATGTCATGCAACGTTTCTTTCATGAAGTCAAAAATTAATCCAAGTTCCTTTGGTTTTTAATATTGTTGAAGATTTGTGAAAATAGAAAAAAGCAGTAAAATAAAAACCCCTCCTCTATTTATGAACTTCTTATTTCCTATTTTTTAACATTTTCTGGTCATTTTCTTTGATTTGCTATTTGATAATTTGAAAATCGTACCTTGATTTCTTATACATTCCTTTTGGACCTTTTGCGGTGATGGGGAAACACTGACGTAGTCAATCAAATTGTCAAAAATTGTAATTGCGCTTAATCATTATCCTGCAAGCGGAGCTAAGATGAACAAAAAGGCTGTTCTCGCAACTGGCTACTAAACATGAGCCTGCAGTTAGTACCCACTATTTTATCGATTTTTCTACGTCTGTTAGTCAGAGTGATTTGTCGCTAGACATTAATAAAACAAAAAAAAAAAGCATTATTTTTTTCTTAACTATGAGTAGTTGTCTATTTAATTAATCTTAATGTGTAAATTTGAAAGAGTCCATTCAAAGGATTCGCCAATGACGTCATGGATGTAAGCCCATGAAGAAGAGACAATCTGTATTTTTAAGGATGAATCCTTCTTTTTGAAGTGATTTTTCACTACTCAACAGCTGCGAGTGACGTCATGCTTTAGAGCAGATTGCCAACTGACCTTATATGTTTCCCTCGCTTTTTCTTTTAACCAATCACGTTGCAAAGTACTCCAGCTTTTTTTTTCAAATCCCTAGTAATGATGTCCGTACCTCACTTTCCATTATTTGCTTTTCATCCTTATAGACTAGGGTTTCTCAACGGGGGGCGGTACCGCCCCCTGGGGGGCGTTCGTACAACCTAGGGGGCACTGGGAACGTAAGGTTGTTGTTTTTTTAACTTTCATAGGTTACAAATTTTTTGGTGCTAAAAAAGACTTCCTGAAATAAATTATGTTTTTCTAACTCTTACCCCTCTACCAGAGTCGATTTATTTGCCTCTACCGTCTCAGCTACATTCTTACTGTTGCTCAATGACCTGCACACGCCCGGACTCACGCTGCTACATGCTATATAAAAATCTACAAAATGTAACGTATTCAGCTTTAATGACACAACACAAACAAACATGGCGGACAACCAGAAAAAGTGCCGAACAGTACAATGTCAATTATATAAAATTATGGATTTATTCCTTCACCGATAAACACAACTTTACCGATGTGCTGCTCTGCGATCTCGTTTTTTTCAAACGAAGCCATGAAATCTTCGCGGTTACAGGAACATTTAATTAAAAAACATCAGACAAGGCATCTAAAGATCCATTCAAATTCCGCTGCTGCTCGTTACTCTGCGCTGGAGATCAAGATTCCAGGACGTGCTGATTTCCAGTGGAGGTTCGCGGGAGACTTGGTTCGCTACTTTCCCTCATTCTCGGACAAAACAGTGAATGATCTTAAAAAACTCTTACGAACTTATAGAGGTTTTATCAGAAGACATTTTTGTAATTAATTTACCATTTTTATTTTATTGTCACTGTGATTTTTTTTACCGTTTTTACCGCATTGTTTTTTACAAAAAAAAATCCTTTTTAACGACTAGAATGTTTGTCTATTGAAATTGACTTTATATTTTGCGATTTAATTTTAAACTAGAATGTTTATTTATATATATGTAATTATATGTAACTTCGCTAAATAAAATAAGGTCGAAAAGAAAAAAAAAAAAAAAGATCTGGCCTACTTCAAGTCTCTGAGGGATCAGCATTCAAGCGTCCAACAATCAACACCATGTTCGCCCGGAATGTCAATCAAAGTGAAAGCGGGTTGGTGGCGTCTTACAACATTGCTTTATTAATTGCTAAGTCTGGCTTACCGTTCACTGTGGGTGAGTCTCTGGTAATTCAGCAATAAAAGAGGCTATCTCCACAGTCATGGAGCGGGACGCTTCGCCAGTCATCAAGGCCATCCCGATCAGCAATGGTACTGTTGCCCGTCGCATACGGGAGATGTCGCTCGACACTGAGGAGCAGCTGTGTGCAACTTTGCGTGTGTCATTTGCGGTCAGCATCCAGCTCGCCGAGACCACAACTGCCGACAACAATGCCCTCTTAATGGGCTATGTTTGGTATTGGTCTGGGGGGGATCTCAAAGAAGACTTCTTGTTTGGGCAGTATATCACCACCGACACCAGAGGAGTGACCATCTTCACCGCCCTGACTGAGTTTCTCCAGGAAAGGGCCATCCCGATGAAGAACATCATCGCCTGTGCCATGGACGGAGCGCCAGCTATGGTCGGTAGATACCGCGGCTTTGCAACGCTCCTGAAGAAAGAAGTCCCAGATGTGCTTACCGTGCACTGTGTACTGCACCGTCACAACTTAGTGGCAAAAAACATATCAGACTCACTCCATCAGTCCCTTAATGTAGCAGTCAAATCCATAAATAAGATCAAATCCCATGCTCTTAATGACCGGCTCTTTAGGCAGCTATGTGGAGAAAATGAGGAGTCTTTTCAGCGTCTGCTATTCCACATAGATGTGCACTGGCTCTCAAAGGTGAACTGCCTGGCCAGGCTGTGTGAGCTGTTTCCCTCGGTCCTCGAATTCTTAGAAAAGGCCGACGTGACTCTGAAAGCCCAACTATGGTTCTGCCGCCACGATGTGTTCTATCTTTTGGACTTCTTTGGGAAGATGAATGAGGTGTTGCTGAAACTCCACGGGAATGGTGTAACGCTCATCTATTCGAGGGCCACCATACCCAGTCTTATCGCAAAGCTGGAGCTGTATGCACAAAGTTTGAGCAGGCGTCAGTTGAACAACTTCCCACAGTTGACCAAGGTAGGCTAACTAATTTCACATACAATTTCCCAAAGAGGATCACTAAAGTTTCTATCTATCTAGTAATAAAATAAATTACTGTAGCCTACTTACTACTTACATTCAGGTGTTGGGTGAACTGACAGATGACCATCTGCTGATGTACATGGACCACTTGAAGGCAGTTAAGGCTGATATGGAGGTCCGTTTCAGAGATTTGGACCAGTTGGCCGTCCCCGATTGGGTGATGGAGCCCCTCCAGCAAAATGTTGCCAGTAGTGAGGAGGCTATCCAAGAGAGCCTCATTGACCTCCAAAAACGATGTCGAGACGATGGCTGCGTTCCGAGCCTCTGGTTGGCAAGCGTTGTGGATAACTCATGGACAGCGTTTCCCTCAGTTGTTGGCGAGAGTTCACCTTCTCCTCATCGCTTTCCCCACGTCCTATCTCGTGAGCAGGGATTCAGCCAAGCACTGAACATGCAGTCAAAATACCGCAACTGCCTAAACTTGGTTAGCTCTGGTCCTCTCAGGTTGAAATTGACCTCTCAATGCCCAGATGTCAAGACGCTCGCAGCGGGCCATCAACCACAGGGCTCTCACTAATTTTGTCTCTCTGCCCGTTTTCCTCCTTCCGTTGATCAGTTCGCGGCCGCTACTCTGAGGCAAAGATCCTAAATAGTATTCAACCGTCAATACGTATCTGAGGTAATCGCCACGAAAAGACCGTTACAGTTGTCGCACTTCGTATTTACAGGCCTAAATAGGCCTGGCGCGCTATCTCTTTCGTGATTGGTTTGAAAGTCAACTTCATTACACCTGATTATTCACGTAATATGTTGTTCACATGATATGCACACAATTTGTGTCCATGATTAAATGTACAGTAGGCATCAAGACGTGTCATTTTATGTTCCAATTTATTTAATAAATACATAAATCTACATTACAACCAATGCTATGTAGTGTTTTTTTTATCCAACCAGCCTCCTCCAACAGTGGGCTAAATATGCTTAGTAATAAAACAGGCTCTTAAATAAAATATAAATTATAAAAAACTAACAGGCTCATAAATAATAGCCTATATTTAATAATAAAACAAGGACATTATCTTATAATTCCAGAAGAAACCAAAACAGCACAAACATGGGCTCATTTTTATGTAAGCATAACATGAGTGTCTATGGGGTTGGTAATGGATATATATATAATGGATAATGGGGGTGCGCCAGAGGATCTAAGTAAGGTCAGGGGGGGGGGGGCGTTTGTTCAAAAAAGGTTGAGAACCAAAGTTATAGACAATAGTCTGTCGTAAGATGAGTCTTAACTAAACACAAATGATAAAGTCTCTATAGTACTACCAAGTTTCCAACAATAAATTTGTCCGTTATTTAAAGGGTTCCCTGATTATCCCCGGATAATAATCATTAAAATAAAAAGAAATCGAACTGATGGCCTATCGTCGAATTATCATCGTTTCCTGAATGTGTTCATATCCTTGAGCGGCCAATACAATTATTAAGGAAGTGGGTGCATATCTTGAGATTAACTAAGAGCTGCTGCTTTTCCCCTAATAGTTGTAACATAAAACGAGGAAAACCCTTTCAAAGCCTATTAATGATAGAATTATGCAGTTATGCTCGTAAATAATCCTCCATCATTATTTGTTGTGTGTGTGTGTGTAATTATGTCCAATATATATATGTATATAACTTTCTTCAGCATGTTTCTCAAGGGCAAGGTCGTTTGTATATACATATATGCAATATATTTTGTTCGATTGAAATTATGAGCAAAAACTGAGGGAGAAAAATCGTTGACTTTGTGTCATGGCCCATTTACGAGGGATGTAGATAGTATACGACTCATGGATTTTAGGATAGATGGGAAAGGAAGAAGTCTATGTGTTCTCTTGGACAATAGAGTTTTAAAAAAGGTCACTCCAAATGATCCATTTCACACAACAACAACAAATAAATATGAAACGTCTAATGTAGAAAACAATGAATATGTACGTAATTCGCAGAGGTGCGACTATCGAATTTACATCGGTATTTAGAACTGGAAGCGCTGTTACCTGGTGGTGTGAAGAAGTTGTACTTTGCGAAATAAAACAACAACTCCGCAGCTGAAGGCGCATCTAATATCCGACAACGATTAGCAAAAGAAGGTTAAGGAAATAATTTGTTTGCTGTTGCCTTCCATTTCCTTCAAAAAATCCGAGTGCAGTTATGATTTAAATAAAAATAACATGTATTAAATTTTAAATAATTTCTAGAAAAATTATAACAAATCATGTACTTAATTGTCTTTTTATAAATTGTCTGATACTGGCTAATAAACATGATGCCTGCAGTTAGTACACTATTTATCGATTTTTCTACGTCTGTTAGTCAGAGTGATTTGTCGCTAGACATAATAAAAACAAAAAAAACATTATTTTTTTTCTTAACTATGAGTAGTTGCTCTATTTAATTCATCTTAATGTGTAAATTTGAAAGAGTCCATTCAAAGGATTCGCCAATGACGTCATGGATGTAAGCCCATGAAGAAGAGACAATCTGTATTTTTAAGGATGAATTCCTTCTTTTTGAAGTGATTTTTCACTACTCAACAGCTGCGAGTGACGTCATGCTTTAGAGCAGATTGCCAACTGACCTTATATGTTTCCCTCGCTTTTTCTTTTAACCAATCACGTTGCAAAGTACTCCAGCTTTTTTTTTTCAATCCCTAGTAATGATGTCCGTACCTCACTTTCCATTATTTGCTTTTCATCCTTATAGACTAGGGTTTCTCAACGGGGGCGGTACCGCCCCTGGGGGGCGTTCGTACAACCTAGGGGGCACTGGGAACGTAAGGTTGTTGTTTTTTTAACTTTCATAGGTTACAAATTTTTGGTGCTAAAAAAGACTTCCTGAAATAAATTATGTTTTTCTAACTCTTACCCCTCTACCAGAGACGATTTATTTGCCTCTACCGTCTCAGCTACATTCTTACTGTTGCTCAATGACCTGCACACGCCCGGACTCACGCTGCTACATGCAGTTATGATTTAAATAAAAATAACATGTATTAAATTTTAAATAATTCTAGAAAAATTATAACAAATCATGTACTTAATTGTCTTTTTATAAATTGTCTGATACTAAATGTATATGAAGAAGTCACAGAGCAGATACATAAATATTTTTTTATTATTTTTTCCACACCGATTGATATTCGGTATATATAAAACAAATCTACCAAATACCGAATCGGCGTTACCGAATCCCAGCTCTAATAATTAGTAGAGAATATTGACATTTTAAGGCCTTAATTCCATACTGTTATGTATGTGTGTGTATGCGAGACTTGTGACGTAATCAACTGCGTCACTATTATATGTCTTTATTCACGTATATATTATGTATTCCTTTTGGAGTAAATCAGGTGATATCCACGGAACGTGATATGCACATTAACTAATAAAGAGATATCTAAATAGACCCTTGCCAGTTCCCCCTTATAGAAACAACAGCAAGGATAAAAATATAATTATTTACAAATTGCTCTCTTAGGTATATCTCAAGATATAACACTACCAAATGGAATGACTTGAAGAGGACTAATATTTTTTATTCGAGGGTCACTACGACAAGGATAATAGAATAAATTGACGAGTTAATATGAATTAAATCAGTTGATGTCAAAAAAAAATGTTTTAAAGGGAGTGCAAATGCCGTGCGTGCTAAGGCGTGTTCAACTCTCAATGTTGGGGGCGCAGGTTCGAACACTCCCGAGAGGGGATGGTCATTTTTGATCTACCTCATGATAAGATCCTAGGTTCGAGTGACTAATTTACATGCTAGTATGCTTATTTATATCCTGTCGGGTGCAGTTCTATCGAATCATATAGGCACAAAAAAAGTGATAAAAGTCCAGTGACGTCATTTTAAGGCACAATTTTTATAATGCATAACATAGGATGACATCACTGGATATTTATTTCTGGATATCTTTTTTTTCTATTCCCAAGACTACTTCATGGTTTCATCACCATGAGGCCCTTAACTTAACTTAATCGTTATTGGTTAAAAGGGAGCTCGATAGCCGTGCGTGCTAAAGCGTGTTCAACTCTCAATGTTGGGGGCGCAGGTTCGAATACTCCCGTGAGGGGATGGTCATTTTTGATCTACCTCATTGATAAGATCCTAGGTTCAATAGACTCATTTTAATGCTTATTTAAATCCAGTCAGATGCAATTCTATCAAAACAATATAGGCAAAAAAAACGTTTCGACTTTTTCATTAAAGATAGATGTATAGCGAAGGAATTACTGGTTTAGCTACAATATTTATCACATAACATCGGAACTTAATCCGGTGTCGTGATATGTAGAAAATGAGATTAGGAAAGAATGGCTCGAAAATCACTTACCTAAAATGATTCAATATAGAAAAAGAAAATGATGACATATGGATAAAATGGCCCAAGTAAATATTTCTATAATTGCTAAAGTTAAATTATTTTTGCCATAATTTACTCAATTTACATGAGTATTAGTATTTGATCAATTATTAGTTGTGTTCCACTTAAATACTTGTCTACCCATACATTTGGCCATTTTTTCCATGAGTGAACATTTTCCTTTCTATAATGGGGCATTTCTTCCTAGGCTGTATTTTTCTGGTCTATTTCTAATGGACAGCTTAGATAATATCTCTTATTTTTAAACAAATCATTATGAATGACCAAATATATTTAAATACTTACAGAGTACATATGTCAATGGAGCATCATATTTGGACTTTCCAATCCTTCTTCTCATCATCAAAATTTATATGGTTCCTGGTAGGCTTTTGAGCATTTCTTGTCGTTCCGTTCCGCGTTCCAATCAAATTATTGATTTTCAATAAAATGATAGCTGAGAGGAATTTCAATTTTCTTACGAAATATTTTTAATTATAAAAAAAAGCAGTAGTATTTCATATTCATGGTTTTTTCTTGTGTGAAGATTAAGGGATATTTATTGTATTCAAAGATACATTCATTCCCGTCTGAAAAATTTGAATTGTTTCCATAACGTTCGTCAAAATTGGAATTACCAATTGAATAAAGGCATTTAAGTAGATTGGTGTTTTGACGATATATTTTTTTCTCCTGATTTCAATATTTTTTTCCTATCGAATACAGTTACCAATTGCATTATTTATTATCCATCGGTAGCAGTGGATTCAAAGTTTTCATTATCAAAATCTTATAGAAACTTTAAGTTTATTGTAAAAATTAATTGCAACCCCTTTAGAATTAGACTACCGGCTGATAATCGGTATTTCGGTAGTTTTAAAAGTATAATTTTTCTACCGCCACCAAAGTTTTTTTGGGTTCCTTTATAAATCCATGGAATACTGCTGGCTATTGCATTATTCATTTCAATTGGTAACGGTACGTTTTAATATCAAAATCTCGGTATCTGTAAAAAAAATATTTAAAAAATTATGAAATAAATTTGAAAAATTAATACTAATTTGATATATATCTCCTAATGAAAAACTTGACATTTATACCGAAAATTAATAGTTTAAAATATCTTAATATAAGATATAAGTTTAAAAAGTAGTTACGAAATAATTTTTTCGAATACAAAACGACCATTTTCCAATATGATATCAAATTAATACCTATAACAATTAATAATATATTCTTAAAACAATTAGTGTCAAAAAAGTTTCAAGATAATATATTACAAGCCTAAAATTCATAAAAATATCTTCAGTCTTATAGAAACTTTAAATTTATTGAAGTTATCGTCATTTACTAAACATTTAAAACAAAAGACTGCGATTTAATGGATATGATAACGTATATACAATTACCATATTATTAGAGTAACAAATTGTGTAACAAAATGCTATAAGTGTTTTTATTGTTCCATTCCACGTTCCATTCCAAGAGCACTCGTTCTGTTCAGGGTCCTGTTCATAAAATGACTGTTCAACGGAACTCAATTTTACATTCAGTTCATAAGTCTAGTTCCTAGCCATATATTATGGATACTTTTTCCTTTATTTCAACCAATCACGTTCGAGAAAGTAACTCCTTGTAATGTATACAAGTTGATACCTTGTCACTCGTATGGTATTGACCGTGAATTTTTTGTTCGTACCGATTAACTCACATAAGAGGGACACTTTGATTTTGGAATAAACTCATAAAACATATTGTTTAAATCGATTTATTTTCAATTTTCTGTCAAAATATAGGGGGGGATAGCATTATTGGTTCATGAATTATTTGACGATAGGGTAATTAAGCTATGTTAAAGTAAGATTTTCCATAATTTATAATGCTCTACCTGAGTAATAAAAGTCTTCAGAACCCATGACACCCTTTTGAAATATATTTTCAATAGACTTTCAATTGGCAATATTTTAAATATAGATTTTTTGGATGAAAAATAATGAAAAATATGTTGGACAGAAAACTGTAAATACGTTGTAATAATATCAAGCAAGCGATCAAAGCGAACCTAATTATCGTATTTATTATCTGTTAATAACGAATATATGCATAGAAAATACCCGAATAAAGAACTCAACGTAATGTTTTCAAACTTTTACATAATCTAAAATAAACAAAGAGATTCACTAGAATTGAGACTCCCTCTTTGATATGTCCTGCAGGTGCACGTATTAAAATTGCTCTCTTTTTCATGTGTAAGTTGTTGATAGTCATGTAAGCTGTAACTTGCATCAATATAAACAACTTTAAAGTCGAATGTCAAGAAGAAAATAGTTTTGGATCATTTAAGGTTAACCATATTTGACAGGCTGCTGCATCAGGTTCTCTTGACAAATGAGAGGATTTTCCATACCGACCAACACTGCCAGAACTTCTAGTGAATCAGGCTGTATAAACGGTGTTTCCACATTATTCAAATATTTTATGTTCATTCTAAGGCATACTGTAAGTCAGGGTATATCCATATTGTCAAGAGAGCAGACTGCTCGCTTGCCGGTGGGGTTTAATGACGTCACACGGTAAGCGGGAAGAATGGAATGTTATTCTAATACGTTATTATTTACCATAATTCGGGGGATTTTGAACTATAATTGACACAAAGAAGAGATTATTTATCTAAAAATGCAAAAATAAAATCATTCTATGGCAATATATACTTAGTTTATATAAGAAATAGTATTTGTACAATACTTAGATGTATTCCGCTCAAATACTTGAATGCCTACCTATGTATTTGGTCCATTTCTTCCATGAGTCATCATTTTCCTTTTCTACCTTGGTCCATTCCTTCCTGGTCCATTTCTTCCAAGGCCATATTTTCCTCGGCCAACTCTTCCTAATATCGGGAAGAAGGGTATATGTAATGTTTTTCTTACTGCTTACGTCATAAAAAATATATTGTATTTTACAATTTTAATAATAAATAATAAAAACATTAAGATACAGACGTTTTACACTCCATTAAAACATGAAATAAACAAGGTGCCACCTGTGACTATTTTTGTACGATATGAAGGTTCTTCATCATTAGTCCATATTTTTATTGACACCATCACTGCCTTACTCTCTTTCTTAAATAATTGACTATGACTCAGTGTTGAATAGGTCATGAAGGGATGCTAGGGATAAGGTTCTTCATTAAATAATATATAGGAAGATCTTTTATATGTTTCTTTGTTTTGACAGAAGCCGGAACTCTTCTTAAATGAAATCTATAATATTTTGGTTCAACATATTTTATTACCATCTGATAGAAAACGAAAATAATATTAAATGCAAAATGGATACGTTTGTAGGGATCTATCTGGCATAATATCGTAAATATTATTGTGATAAAACCAGACGCAGCATAGCATTCATATTAAATAAAGAAGGTACTTAGTGACCCTTCGTTTATCCGCTAAGAGCAACAGTAATACTTATATTCGTCACATTATGACGTCACGTTAAACATATTCCTATAGTATAAAAGGTAAAGGTTAGTAATTGAATTTAAAACGATCTCAAACCTTACAGAGACAAATTAGGAGTAGTACTGTGATGAAACATAAAACGTTCATCTCAAAAAGTAATTGAGACGATATTTCTTACCATAAATGGCAAAGCTGCGTATATATAGACTCCTTGAGATTAGTCTTGATAATCGTTCAAATAGATCACTATTTTTTTTTAATAGTTTATTGCTACACATCATATATACATATATTCAGTACGGGCACATGTTAATTTTACAAAAACTTATGGTGCCCTCGCAATAGGGTCTCCTCCTATTGCAGTCCGTCCTGATTGATGTACATTGAAGGAGGTTTCTTGATCCATTGGCCGATGTCTGTGTTTGCTAAGAACTTAGCCAGGTCAAGAACTGAGTACCTTGAAAGGGTCTCGAATTGTCTAAGAGGAGTGACCTTTCCAATTCAAATCGTGGACACTCGTTTGCTAGATGAAGAGGATCTTCATCTGCTTGTCCACAGCCTCGACATAGAGGCTAACTTTAGGGTGCATCAAGTGGTAATGCCGACGAAGGAGACAATGTCCACTAGTAAATTGAACTAAATAATTAAGTTTTTCCTTTGAATAGTCCAAGAGACGCTTCCATTGAAAAGCCTCACCTAGGAAGCATTGCACGGCTTTGACGACAATAGTCCAGATCTGTCCACAGAGTTTGCCACTTTTCTATATAGATCACTATTATTTGGTAAATAAAGAAGTATTTAAACGTCTACACCTTCAATGATTTTAAACGATTGCTCTAAAGAGTCAGTGTCCTTATTTTTCAGATATGCATTTTGAAGTTCACGAACCGTATCTTTCATATTTATTTTGTTTGTCTGACCGCGCGTTAAGGATTTATTGTTTAAGGAGAGGACTGCGTGAAATCATAAATTGTGCATCGAAAAATGTACTATCATTTATTTTTTTAAAGTTTGGTTGGTCATACAGATTAACTGATGAATTAAGTAATTGGTAAATTGCTAATGACCGAAGGAATACGGTTATCAAACTTTAAAAGTTATAGAATTGTTTACTTGAATAAATATACCACTAGATGTCACTACTATAAAAATCTTTACAAAAAGTAAACAGAGCTCCTTTTTTAAAAGAATAATTTATTAATTAACATACATTAAACTACCGTTGAATCCATTTATTTATTAAAAATACCATAATGTTGTGTTGTACATTGATACTCCAATAAAAGGAGATTTCAATTCCGAAGGACAATATCATGTGCATGAAATGGCGAACTGTTTATATAGAAAAGTTTTTCGCATGTAAATTGTTAAAATAAGCTGTGGAAGCCGTTTTTGCATACATAATATGTAAGATCCATTTAAAGCCAAACATTACCCCTTTTTGCGAGCAATACAAAAACTAAGAAAATAAACTCTTTGCATTTTGTAAAAAAAAATTGGATTGAAATGCATTTGAATGGTTCCATAATTCTATTTATGTTATATCAAGTTATTATTTTGTCTCATTTATGGGTTATCGCAGATGGAGTTTGCATTTTTATCGTTTATCGCTAACTAAACAACAAAGTAACCCTCACCACTCAGAATTGTGGATCATTTGTTAAAGCATGAACTTGTTAGAGTCCACCTGAATTTTATTTCCATGTCTGAAATCATGTTTAAATCTCGAGTCTTGGTGCTCACTCGATCAATTTTTGCTCCTTGGAACATCAAGGAGAAAATTATCACCTCCTGGGATAAGGTCATCTGGTTATTGACCCTCATCCAAGAACTTATTATTTTCGGAGAGAAAGCATTGATTGATTTAGTTACCTGCCTGAATAAATATAATCATTTTCAAAACGTTTATTACTTTTTTACAGGTAAGGAAGACGTTACTATCCCACACCGACCCCCTTCAAAAATATTAGCTTCATCCTAAAAAAAGAAGTGAATTGTTTATATTAGTACGGAATTCACTTATATATTTATGTATATTTCTTCAAAGCCATACCCATAATGTCTTTGATAAGCCTTTGAAAGCTCTTTTAAAAAAAGATCACTGCTTTCAAGGTATGTCTATTTTAAGAGTATGTTGCATACAATTACAATGCTCTGACTACAAGCATATTGGATTACACTCAAAATTGAAGGAACAAAGCTTCCCTGACGTCACGAAGAAGGCAGCAATCCCTGGGTGTTCATGGAATATCCGCAATGGAGATGGATTCTTTTAAAGAGTAAGTATTTTTTTTTCATAATCTTTTAGTTATAACGATAGGGATTAATAAGTATATGCAAAGTGGTGGGGTTCAAAGTGATGTATATTATTACCCTTTAGTTCCGAATGACTAAATGTCTCAATTATGATAATAATACTCACATTCTAATGTATTTAATGTCCAATCGGTACATTACATCCTAATATAAAAAGCCTCGTGTTAAGTGATGAGGTGTCCTGGGAATGATAAGCAAATGGTCCTTTGTGAATGTATGGTCGGGACGATTTCTGGGAATAATACAGTATGCTCATATCATTACAAACACAATAATAAATACAACTTAAAAAAAGAATCCTGAAATAAAAGCCCAAGTAGGTTGAATTAAAGAGATCGGTGATGCAAAATAAATTATTGATAAATATTTTTTTATTCATTTAATAAAAGTAACATCGCTTGTTCAAAGTGCACTCACTTCCAAGTGAGACCTTTAGGAATACCCATTTTTCTAAAACGATATCTCTAACCCGTGTGCATTGGTGTCATTAGTTATTCAACTAACTGTCTACGAACCCATATATTTTGTCATAAATTTTCTCATCATAATGCAAACGAACACATACCCAAACAAAGCACAAAAAATATAGTTATATGATCGCACTCCCTGGATTTCTTGTGCCTTTTGGAGAAGGTATTTACCTAATTGCTTACAAACACTTCAAAATAACGAGAATATAATTTATAACCATAGAGATATAAAGATATAGAGAACTTATTCCCTTCAATAACAGAGAAACATCGTTCAGCTGTATTCTGTGTCCGATATAAACGTATTTCTCTGAAGAATCCAATTAGCAGACTTGTTGACGTTCGCGAAAAATTGTCGTTCGTCGCTCGTTTGTCGTTCGCCAAAAGTTATCGTTCGTTATGAAAAAAAAATCTTTTTTTTGGCGCCATTAACGAACGATGAACGATAGGATTTTTTGGTTTCGTTCGTCGTTCATCGTTCGCGAATGACAAATGAAGAATGATTACAAATGAACGACAAATCAACAAGTATGCCAATAAGCCCGCTATATCTTTATATCTCTATGTTTATAACCTATATCATATTGTAGTAATAAATGAAAATTTCAAAATGACTCTCGAAGCTTTTATTTATAAAAATCCGTGATATACACAAGGACTAGGTTGAAGGTGCGTGGGTTCCTTATATAAAAAACTTTGATTATGGGCTATAAATCTGGACAGTTATTAATTTTTTTTTTCCCTGTATTTCAGTTCTTAAATAAAAGTCGAAGTAGTTGCGTACAAAATACATAATAAGACATTATAGTCTTAAATTAATACAACGACAAAAGAACAAACCAAATAAAACAAACTAGAATAAATAAAAGAATAATATCTCAATGGTATAACAGACTTAGGTAAATAGCAAACTAAAATTAACATTACAATAATGAAAGGTTAGCGTTGAATTAAAAGACTAAAACAGACATAAAAATTCATATAGCTAATAAAATTTTAATAACTTCTTAATTATCTTAAAATGGCTGAGAGACTTGGTTGGGAAATATTTGATTCCCTCGAGTTGTCGGTTACGGAGGGGATTTTGAGAGTGAGAGCTCCATATCTGGCGGCGGCTGCGAGGATAATTCCACGGAGATCTTGGGGACTTAAAAGCTCATTTGAAGTTAATTTGCTCGCAATATTTGCCTTAGCATTTAAAACTGCAAAATCGATTGCCTTAGAGACGTTTGATCGATTATGTTTGGACAGTCCAAAGAGGACCACAGCTTTAATTATGCCTTCATTGGCATTGCTCATTCCTTTTACGTTTATTGCAATTAGTCTTTTTAGAATAGATATAACTGGGCAATCTACAAATGCATGTATGGTATTATTATATAATTTGCCACAGTCTTTACAATGTGAGTTAAATACAATGCATTAGAGGCCACTTGCAGCTGGGCCGTAAATTTTCTCCCGTCATGTATTCCCTTCATAGAACATTCAATTCTTAGCCTCCAGTTACTCGGTAGTTCCAGAGCTTTAACAAAAACATCTGTTATTCGTTGTGCTTCCTCACGAACACTCGGAATTGACATTTTTAAATGCCACGGACAAGGAGTTAGGTGCATATTAGCGGCTCTGAAGAGGGGATATTTAAATCTCCCTTCATTGAACGGATGAATAAGCTGAGATGAATGAACTGATAGCGCCTTATTGACAATAGCTCTTTCTTCTAAAGAAGCCGGACTACTCAATTTTTAAAGAAAAAAGGTTTGTGGACATTTTTATGAATAATGTCTACCGTCGAATCACTATGATATAAGGGTATAAAGTTCCAAATAATTCTATGAGCTGAAGCCCACACTTCAGAAAAAGCCCTGATAGAGTTATTTGTTAGGTTTGTTCCAAACATTAGCCTATAAAATAGTTCACTACTTGTAACTGAGTTCCTCCATTCTCTTTGTGGGAATTTGGTTATATCAATAAAAAGTTTTATGTATATTTGGGAATGATAGTGGACATTTTGGTCAAACCTCCACCGATGAGGGACCTAGGCCTCGTTACGGCATCTATATATCTCTTGTGAAAGATAATTGACAGCCATTTTTTCTCCTCTTCAATAGCTTTTTCTGCTATAAAGGAGATGCTGTTGCTTTAAACAAAACAACTGGGACAATCTGAGTGTTATAGAGATCAATCCTTTTTTGTAGATTATAGTCCCGCCACAAGGTAATACGTTTACCAATAGATGAAGCTAAAAGGTTCCAGTTATTGGGGTGAATCCCTTCGGGGCACCAGTCGATCCCTAATATTGAAACTTTTCTTTTTACTAAGCAATGACCTATGCTTTGCCCTTCCAAAGGATCCCAACATCCAATCGGAAGAATGAATGTTTTTGATCGGTTCACTTCCAACCCAGACCTCTTTTTAAACTTTTCGAACATATTAAATAACACCTCCACTCTCTTGATGAGTTGTAGCTCCGAGCTTGCCTCCACTGTAAGGGTTACATCGTCAGCATATAGGTCACTAGATGACTGGTTCCCCCTAACCGAACTCCAAAACCCTCATATTTTCGTACCAGTTGGATTACTAACTCCTCTATTGCCGCTACAAAAAGAAGAGGAGCAGACGGACAACCCTGCCTACAACTCTTTTTGAGCTCGATGGGCCTGCTTTCTTGACCTCCAATCGAGATCACTGACGATCCATTTAGTAATAATGCCCTAACTGGGTTGAAAAAATGGGTTGGAAGCAGATGTCTCACTGCTCGAAGTATTTGAGAGTGAGATATGGAGTCAAAAGCCTTTTTGAAGTCAATTCCTATGACAGCTCCAAATCTATTTCTTTTTCTTACAGACTCCACCGCTGCTTGTATATTGCGTGACACATCCGCTATGTTCCTATGCTTCAGAAAACCCTTCTGATGTAAGCCTATCCTTTTATTCAACTCAGGTTCCATTTTTGTGCTAAAATGCCCGAGAGAATTCTATAGGAGTAGTTCAGGACCGTGATAGGCCTCCAGTGGTTGAAATTGGTTCCGTTCCCCTTCTTGGGAACTAGAACTATTCTTCCCTTTGTTATACTTTTGGGAGCTTGCCTTTTAATTCCATTGACTCTCCCAGTTTGAGTAGAAAAGGAGCTACTTCATTTGGAAGAATAGTATATATTTCTCCTCCAATACCATCGATACCAGAGGCCTTCTTAACATTCAATTTTTTGTTTATGTAATCAAGAATATTTTCCTGCGTGAAGATCCTACATTGTGTGGAGTTCTTCTTCTTTGGAAAGTTAATTCTCTCTTTTTTAAAAAAAATTCTCTCTCCTCTCGAAAACAGTCATGAAAGAAAGTGAGGATGTCGATAGGTTTGGTTATCTTTTTACCCCCATGCACAATTAGATTGATACACGAAGCAGAGTATTTATTCCCTCTCTGTAAATTCTTCAATCGTTTATGTGACTGGTTCTCTGAGCAAACTTTTTCTGACATTTCTGCCTCTGCCACCTCAGACATTCTATAAGAATTATATATTTCCGACGAAAAGTTTGAACAAAAGTGAACTATTGTTGACCAAATTATCAATTTTTGATTCAATTTTCTCAGCTAGTTTTCTGCTCAAAGAAATATATTTAAAGTTGTAATACGCACAACACGAGTAAAGACTAAGGCTGCCTGATCCGAAGTTATGGAAGTGGCAAAGCTTTGGGTCAGATTTCTTTTTAATTTTTCTTTAAATTTACTCTCTTTCCATACCCATTTAGGAACCTTAAATAGTCTTGATTTTTGCTGAGAAATTTAATTCTATTTCCAAAATGCGATGGTCTGAAAAAGTGTTCTGGCTTAATTTGTAAATGTTAAACAATTGATCTTATTAATATGATGTATCTGTCAAAAGAAATGTTAAAAATACATTGGCAGATAACAACACTGTATGGGGATGAGGTATCA
>CP045905.1:11343396-11381201 GCA_013387185.1 Caligus rogercresseyi | reverse complement strand
ACAGCCACTTGCCATAAATATGTGTATGACATAATTTTGCTGTATCCGTTTAATGAGACGTCTGTTTTCGGACAGGCCAGTTTCTTGAACATTAGGCAGTAAGATGTAACTTTAATCTTGACGCAGGACTGCAAGCTCTCATGTGTGAGGCGGGTGGGGTATTTGCACATGTAGTTCATGTTTGAGAAGATCTGTTCGCTTAGGTATGTTGATCCAAAGATGGACCACTTCAAATGCATAGGTTTTCATATTCTTATAGCTGTCGGGAAGAGCATCCATGTCTTATAAAACGAGTTTTTCGGTTGTTGGGAGGCTTTCAACTTCGCTCCATTTGTGACTTTGGGCAAACTGGACTTTCTGGCGGGTTAAGTCTAATGTTCGGCTGTCAAGCGTTTGAATTTGACACCCATAGATCTTTGTCGACTATATCGGCAGTTTCCATTTCAAGGCCAGCTTGATTTACTCTAGAAATGTGCTCAACAAGGACAAATCAATCTCCAGGGGTTTGACAGGGAAAGACTATGTCATTTTTTCTTTTCGAAACTTGGTAAATCTGCTCCCAAATGCAGTTTGCATTTCAACGATCACACCTTGTAAATGATCGCGGTGATATTGGGATGGGCTTCTCTGAATTGTGAGAGAGCGTGTCTCGCTGTATATCTCTGGCTAAGGCAGTCAGCTTGCGTTCGAATGACAAAACAGCTTCCAACATTTGTAGTGCAGTGCTTCCCGACCCTGGAGACTTACATTAAGTTTGTTTAGGTGGTTTGTCATATCTACTAAAAAGTGTAGTTTTTCGAGCCCCTCGGTATCTTCCAGTTGCTGTTAGATAAGGTTTTTGCTTTGCAGGAATGTTTTAATGTGTTCAAAACAAGCGACAAAGCGATACAAAACGTCTCCCCTAGACAGCCATCGCACTTTGTCGTGAATCAGAAGATCGGAATATTCACTATCAAATTCACAAGCAATGCAAGAAACTGACGGTGGTTCAATGCTTTTGCAGTTATCTTGTTCACCATCTCGATGACAAGGTTCATCATTGTCATACACTCTGATGGGAATGTTTGTGCACAAAGTGCTTCTTGATGCAAGATGTAGGGAAAAGCAAGCAGGTTTCGATCCAATGTTTCTGTAGCAAAGTCACAAACCCCCTTTTTGATCCTCTCATGCTGCCTGTGGCCACTGAAATCAGATGGTCGGTATTTATTCCATTGTCCTTTAAACACTTTAGCACAGCCTTATATATGTCCTCCCCCCGAGTTTGGCCTTTCAATTGGATCATTTCTTCTTATGGTCCATCGGCGTTGGCATACCTGCATAATAGCGCAATCTGTTCAATATCGATCATATCACACGACTCATCACAGGCTATTGAGTATGCTGGAGCTGAATGAATATCCCTGATTTGCTGATCGTTGATATTGCCTGCCATTGTAATGGTCCTTTCCTTAACTGACTTATCAGAGTCTTTGATTTTCTGTATTATCTCTCTTTGTTTTTGAAGTCTGCGAAAAAGTGTTCTGATATCTTGATGAATGATTCCTTCATGAAGTCACCATCGGTGAACGGTTTTCCACACTTTATTATCTCACGGGATGCAAAAAAACTAGCCGCAGTAGTGGAGTTCGGAGATGCAATCTACTTCTTCAATCTATTTTTGCTCTCCTCTAATTTTTCAAGAAGTAATTTAAATGCACTTTTTCTCTCACTTCCATCTGGGTACTTTGCAGCAAATGTACATAGAATGTCTTCCCTGAAAATGTCTTTTCACTTTACTTTTTTTGTTATTTGACAGCTTCTCGCTACAGAGCAAACATTCAGGCAGTCCTTCCGCATTGGCAACAAATGCAAATGATTCGGTCCAAGAAATGTTGAATCCTCTGTTCTCCTAAGTTATTTTTCTCTTTTCCCCGTTGGGATCCATGGTTAATCCAACAGTCGCCGATTCGTTTTCAACCTGATATTATTTTATTGTGTATAAAATCCGCGCTCTTTTCAGTGTGTGCCAAATACTGTAATGGCAAAGGCTGTAGTGAGCAGATCCCGGGTATCCAACAGTTACCCACTTGGGCTGTTTAAAAAATGATCTAAAACCCCGAATAGTGGAGCTTGTAAGCCGGAAGACGATTCTTACTGCACAGTCTATGAAAATACACGCCCGGGGGATTGCAATCTAAAAAGCAAATGAATTTATGATTTTCTACTGCTTTACCTTAAAACGTAGTGACAACAAACTTGAAAAAAGCTACTTAACCTATAACTGGCACCAAATATATTAACTGCGTCGTATTCAGTCTATCTTTTGACGAAGAGACAAGTTATAACTTGTTCATATTCATACACCTTTGCCTAAGTGGGTTGAATTATTCTTCAAAATAAAACATTTTTGGAAAAACTCCAGGGAGCCACTTGGGAAGCTCTAAAGAGCTGCATGCGGCTCTAGAGCCGCGTGTTGCCGACCCCTGCCATAGGGCATGGACTTTCACTGTTCAAGGGATAATAATAAATATTCCTTCCTTCACTTCTTGTTGTGATCGGTGTCTAGAAAAAATGGCCCAGGAAGAAATGACCAAAGATTAAAGGAAAATGATGACGCACGGGAAAATGATCCAAAATAATGGATATGATCAAATATTTGTGTGGAATATAATTAAATATTATACAAACAATTTGTTTCATCCATATTGTGTACGTGATTTCCCCATTTGGATGAGGATTACGGTTTGTACAATATTTTATTCCATTCAAATACTTGCCTTTATTTGGCCATTTTTGACCGTGAGTCATCTTTTCCCCCTTTTTTATTTTGGATAATTTCTTCGGGGCGATTTATTCCTGGTCCATTTATTCATTTATATTAATTCATCCATTGTTATTTTAAAATGTCTGTTTCTCCTCTTATTCATTCAATGACACATTCAGTTATTTTAGTTAGGGTCATGGATTTTATTCCATTAAATAAGAGGGAAACACTTCCTTTTATCAATTTCAATATCAATTAAAAGGTTTAACCTCCCCCCTTAGAATAAAACATTTTTAACGACTTCTTCAAGAAGGAATGAAGAGTTTGTACATAGGTAGTAGATGTTGGCTGTTTGTTAATTGATAAATCCTTCTAAGGAGAGGTAGAGGCCCCGCCTGTCAACCAGAGAACCAATTAACTCAATGTCATCAAGAGGGATATCCTCGTTTTGGGGAAAAGGGGATTTACAAGCTTGTGTAATCACTTTGGATATATAATCAAAATCTTATTTATTATAAACAACACCCACGTGAGGAACACTTTGTTCATGAGAAATAAATAGTTTGTACAATATCGGTAAATATTATCTCCTATTGAAATCGTCATCTCTCCTAGAAGAGATAAGGATCTTTATCTCTACTAGGAGAGTCAACATTCTACTGGATCTCCATCTCTGCTGTATATATATATATATATATATATATTATATATATATATATATATATATATTATATTATATATATATATATATATATATATATATATATAATGAGATACATCTTACTTTAAATCAGATTTGGTTTACAAGTCAAATGACTTTATTACCATATTTTTTGAGTATATAAAGAAGGGTGTCATAAAGAATGGTAAATTCAATTAGATCCTCTGAATTTTATCGGAAATAAATACATTATAAATATAAAAATAAATTATATAATTATTTTAAATATTTCAACGATTTTGAAGGATTTTGGAAATTATAGCCCTATTTTCTTTTTTTGTTGAAGATGCAAGTGTCTCCAATTAAATTAACTTTGATTAAAATGACTTCCTACAAACGCCCCCACATAGTTTTATGAAAAACAAATAGATTGCTTTGCTTTTTAGCTTATGTTTTTCAATGCGACCAACTTGAAGGCGTCAGACATGTAGTAAAAAATGCATGGAGATATAAAGATATAGAGAGCTTATTCCTTCAATAGCAGAGAAAAATCGTTCAGCTGTCGCCTGTGCCCAATATAAACAAAGTAATTGGTACCATGCCATCGTAAGCTGATCATAGAGATAGAAAGATTTGTTTATATTGGGCAATATGACGTATGCTTCTGAAGAATCCAATAAGCTCTCTTGTCTTTATATTATATCTCTATGGTGGCGTCTACTGTCTTCATCCCAAAAACCTGCCACAATGTAATTTTTGACGTCTTGAAAATAATAAAAAGATATCTGACGTTTCACTATCCATGAAAAGATGAAATAACATGGGATTCTATAGTCATTGATGTCTAAGTTGCAAGTGAATTCAATAACTGGTCGAAATTTATAATATACCTTGGACGTTTTTCTAAAATGCCGGAACGAAGATTTATATAAGCATTAATACTTTGTCCATTTGGTAAAAAGAAGAGGATTTGTCGTCGGAATAAAATAACAATATAATCCTATTTTCTTGCTCAATGGTCAGCAAACGTAAATAACCGCAGTAAACCCCCCCCCCCCCCCCTAGAACATGACGACGTGATGCAAGTGTCCCTCTCATTATAGATGATGAAGATAAATGCATTATTCAATAACAAAAATTGCACAAACACGCAAACAACAACAGCATACTCATTTGTATATTCATTTCCTGAATATGAATAATAATAATATAGATATATAAATTTAATACATTTATTATAGAAGCTAGCTTCTATAATAAATGTATGTAGTAGCTAGCTACTGTGAATCATTATTTGTAGGATATATCATTAAAAAAAGGGATTGGCGAGTTTTTCTTTCTTTTAGCTCCTATTGGTTTCTTTCGTTTGAAAATATAAGCATAGGGATGTGAGGAAGCTTACAAACCTTTATAGTTGTATATGTTATCATTCATGATATCATGACTTTTCTATAACGTGATTGGTTGGAAGAAAAGTAGCGTGAATAATAATAAAAACAGTTAGCATCATGAAATAAGGATCACTTATCGTTGTTCTGAAATCAGAGGCAAGGATTTCATGTATAAATGCACAAAATGGACGTTGTGTCCGAATGACGTCATAGGGGAAACATTTAATGTCCCAGAGAGACATGTTATTAGGCACCTCATCACCAATACGAGATAGAAGAGTGCAAGCCTTTTGAACATTTCATAAGGGGGTCGCAATATTAAAAGTTTGAGAACCGCTACTTTAGAGCACAAAGTATATTTTCTCTTTTCAATGGCATTTCCAAAATAATTTGAAGAATTATTTCAATACCGGCAGTACATATTTTTGCAGTAAATACGGATCATTTGTTATTTAGATAAAACAACGGAACAAACTATTAATTGCAGAGTTCTTAGATCCGCATCGATAGATTGAAGTGAGTGCGATTTTTTCCTTATGAATTTGATTCTCAAAAAAAATATAGTAATACTGCATCCAATCGGTAGGCTTGTCACCAGTCTATTGATCTTGGACACTGCTTGCTAACGTCTGTAGATACCGGGCAGCAATTTCTATACTGAATTCACACTCTATTAGACAAACTATTTAAATCTCATTCCTTTTAACTTCAGTGGCTAAATTAATAACGACTTCATTTAGCTACATGGAAAATGACTACATTTCCTCTTTCCAAAAACCTTTGAACGCTTAATGGATAGTGTCCATCAAGTTCATTTATATGTCCTAAAATGCACGAGGATACTATGTGGTGTCTTAAAATATCCAATAAAATGGCTCTAAAATACCCATTAATGTATCTAAATTTATATTGAACTAAATATGGAAAAAATATAGCGAGCTAGAGGTTTTTATGGTTCAAATAAACGATAAAGATAAATAATAACAGGGATGCCGACATAAATCTGGACAATAATAAATTGATAATAAAGAACTGAGTTCACATTCAATGTCTCAATCAAAAGGTTGCTGTCTTTTGCATACTTATTATTTGGATTTACTTATAAAATGAACACTTAACGCACGGAGGAAACCAAAAGATTAACTCCCATCGAACTCCCTCGTTCAGAACATTTTCTCCTATGAGAAATTACTCTTCATGGGCCGTAAAAGGAACTCTCAAATGATAGACTACTCTCCGCGTGCAAGGACAATGCCAACTTCAACGTGTGTTCAAAAATTCCAGCTCCATCATGGTCTTGGGCGTCATAAATCAGAACAGGGAAGATCGTTTCACCCTTCTCTTAGAGAATAGAGAACAGGTCAATTCGACAGTGTACATGGAGGGCTTGAGGTCCACTGAGCTACCATAGGTACAGGTAATCGTCCTTACCAAAAAAGCAACAGGACTCTGTCTGCCGTCTGTCACACGTCCAAGATGAGCAAGAGTTTATCAGGACAAATTTTAATGATTTTTAGCTCCCAAGAACTAGCCCTCTAACTCTCTCGAATGCAATCCCATGGATTACTTCTTCTATGAACAATTGAAGTCTGCACCGCAACAATCAAGACAGCCTGAAGGTAGCCATCAAGAAGGAGTGGGCTAGGATCTCCACAGCAGATTTGATGAATGCCTTCAAGCACTTCAGGGCAAGATCGAGAAAGGGATTCCCGCCGAGGGCACTGAAAATGATCATAAATTAAATAAATGTACATCAAATAATACATTTTTCATTCCCTACATCTCTATCGAGTCTCCACTTTGCGAAATGCAAAATTGTATAGAAAACAAACAACATGCTTATTAATCGATTTGAATGAACTTTGATAAAAACTTAAAGATTTCGCTTCTGAGTCATAATTATGAATAAACAACAACTTATGAGTGCAAAATCTTTTTCTTTTATTATATTCTTATTTTATTGGTAAAGGATATTCTTCTTATTTTGCGAGTATAATGTTTATCTATATACACTTGAAGGGAGGACACCCTATTGCATATTTGATCTTTCAAGGAGACCCATCTGATAAGACCGCTTCCTAATCATTATTTCTCCCTTCTCCAGTGGTCTATTGCCCATTGGAATATGCATTATTCCCTTGCACACTATGCCTATGTATTCAAAAAACCATTAAGCTACAAGTACGGAATACTAATGAAGGCTGAGAAGTCAATGAGTGAGGAAAAGCTGAGAGAATATCACCGACCTGTGGATATGATATTTGATTTTTGTATGTACACGAACAAATGGAACCCTTGATTGATAACCATTTCTTAGAGTGACAAGTCTTAGCCACCAAAAAATATATTCACAATTTTTAATATCGATTTCGTCAATGATCCCTAGGGTTCCGTCGGAAACGATTATAGTATTTTGTAATAACAAATATGATATATAGGGATTACAATGAGTGGCCAATAGGTTCTAGGATTTCGCCAGACACAATTATGCTATATAGTGGGTACAAATAAGACATATTAGAGTTAAAAATGCATGGAAAATGAGTCCTCAGTTTCTATCTGGCACAACTATGGTATTTTGGGAATACAAATGCACAGTAAGTGAGTCTTCAGTTTCCACCTGGCACAACTATGATATTTTGGGGATATAAATGCACGGCAAAGGATCCCTCAGTTTCTACCTGGCACCACTATGGTATTTGGGAATACATGTACACGGCAAATGATCCCTCAGTTTCTACCTGGCACCACTATGGTATTTTGGGAGTACAAAAATGAGGATATACAACGGGTCTTTTGATTTCTCCAGATATGGTAGGCCGTTAATAAAAATGCAATACTAATGGGTTTCTCAGGTACCCGCCGAACACAACAATATTTTATGGGGATACAAATTCACGGCCCACGGGCCCTCAGGTTCTGCCTGTTACTAATATGATATATTGAGGATACGAATAAACCCCCATTGGTTCCTCGGGTTCCACCAGTCACCATAATTCAAATTGGGGTCGTTTCAATGTATGGCTTCATTTTGCGGGGCACTTATTATCCAATATATCACCTTTTAACGGATGGAACCTGAGGGCCAATGGACCATGGACTATTAACATGGTATTACCATAATTATTATTGTCCGGCAGAATCTGAGGACCCATTGGTGAGAGGTTTCTAGCCCAAATATATATATATATATATATATATATATATATATATGTATCATTTATTCTGTCCTTTCATCCCTTCCTCTCTTAGACCGTCAGGAGGTTTATCAGGAGGGAGTGCATTCATTTTTCCTTTGTAGAAATCAAAGGTGTTTTCTTACAAGATTTTTTTTTCCTCGCCCCTTTAAATAGTTGAGGATTTAAATGAGTATCAGGCTGTTAATGATATTTTCTCAGGTGGATCCAGGGGGGGGGGGGGGGGGCAGAACTCATGTAAACAAAGGGGATATTTCCAATAATAAAAATCAAAAAAATGTGACATCATCACTGAGACGATTTGCCTGTATATCTATAATACCTACACTATCTAAAAAGTTACAATAATAAATAATATATGGGGGAATAATATCGATGAAGCCACACAACCTCGTATATAATTTCATATAAAGATTTTTATGACTCTTTGTAACTACATTCACATGATTTTCAGCCAAAAAATGAAATTGGTTTAATAATATGTTAATTGCATTAGATTTTCAATTTTCAGGCCGAAACTCAGCCAATTTATTATCATATGCAAAGGTTTGATTATTTATATTTTTCACTTGTCCATAAAAGTAGTAGTCCTTTATATCAACAGACAGAAAGATAATGAGAGAAAAGAAAGAGAATATAGATATTTTTATGCCGTAAATCATAACAAATCGCTAATGTGACGTCATGTGTGACGTTTCAGTTTTTCTTTTCTAATGAGAGGAATCTAAACATTACGTTCTGCGCATCTTGTATTATCTATTATCTTTGGGTGGATCCATAGAGATATAAAGATATAGAGAGCTGATTCCCTTCAATAGCAGAGAAAACAGCGTCCTGTTGTTTCTGTGTGTCCAAAACAAACACGTCATCGTAAGTTGATATTATTTGGATCGAAGTAGATTATATATTTTTCATAACAAAATGCTTGAGGGATTTTCTATTTTAAAGGAGGAGACTTGATACGTAGTTACCTTCTTGTGTCTGGAGTCCCTTATTTCACAGGATTCCTGGACAAGGGGAACTTCCTCATCTCTCGGTCGGACTGGCCTATTCTTATTGTGAGTTGGATAATGACCTCCTCGTCACTGCTGGTTTACCCACGAGGCTTGTTTTCTAATCAGGTTCATTCTTTTAGCTTATTGACTTGACACTGGCCGAAAATGACTGAGGACAGTGAATTCTCCCTTCAGAATTCATCTGGGAGGAGTGAATCAAGTACATCAAGACAGTCCTCGCGGGGGAGGCACGTGCAATCAGAGCGAGGATAATCCACTGTTAGGCACGGATTGAGACTCATCCACGGATCATGTAGCCAACGACGTTGAATGCCTAAAAGACGACCATTCCTTATTTTTTGCTAATTCCAAGATATGGTTCTTCATTCAAAACGGAGAGCAAGCAACAGGACTTCCTTTTTAGGAAAAAATCATCATCTCTCGTATAAACTGATTTGTTCTTATTGTAAGTTATTCAATGGCATCCTCAACAATAATAATCCTTAAGACATATTCTATTAAATACTTTTTAGTTTTTCAGCATAGCTGAGGCTCTACCTATCGTCAATGAGCATATATCATAGAGTGGCTTGACTAAATTGGGAACCGACGAGTAATCAAGGACACTGGAGAGCTATATCTTTCTTCAGATCTCTCAAACCGCCACGCCAAGTGGCAGAAAGTGACGGACTTTAATATGCATAGGCAGTTCGGGACATTCCTTGGCTGTTCTGGAATTAACAATGAAAGATTCGAGAAAAGTCACAGACATTTGGTTTACTTCCGTTCCGTATAAGATAATGTTTTGTATCTTTAAGAGCTTTTAGATCTTATTGGGATCTCTATTGTGTAATATCTTCATCGAATTTCTTAGTGCATGGCGGAACCCCCTCGATGGTGTAGCTTACCCCTATATCCTAATCGATTTTTCGTATGTTTATGTATCCCTTTTCTTATAAGATATTTTATTCCGAGTAGGGGAAAATTAAATTGTTGAAATAAATAATAAAAAATCGAATCCCGAGAGGGAATGGTCATTTTTGGTCTACCTCATTGATAAGATCCTAGGTTTGATAGACTAATTATTATGCTTAGGTATATATATCTAGTTAAATGCAATTCAATCGAACCATATAGGCAAAAAAAATTAAAACACTCCTAACTATATAATTGTCTTTATTTCTTTAAAAACATTTAGTTTCCGCAATAAAATAATAACCTATCTAGAGTCGAAAAGTGTATTCAATTAGACCTTCAAGACAGTTGATTTCTATTTAATCTAAGACTTAATATGGACTGATGATACTTAGTATAAAAATATATCTCACAATTTCTTCTAAGTTATACTTTTATAAGCTATCAGCCAATATGACAAATAGAAGTTTTACTTCATAGAATCAAATATACTTAAAATTTAATTCGATCAGGGTACGTATGATTGTGTTGTGGAAGCAAGTTCGTCATACAAAAATCATAAAATATAGCAGAGAGGTTATATTTTATATTTCACAAAAAATAGCTACTGATATGAATATATACAATGTTTCTAATAGCTGTTGAAATTATATATTTTTACAATAAATAGTTTATGCTAATTAATTTTACAATAACATATAGTTTGGTCTTTCAAAATATTAATGACCATATACCAAATTATTGATGTTTAATTGAATGAGATTAGTAAGAATGCTTCGCACCCTTGTTCCTTGAATATCCTTATTTCTTTTTTTCCTAAATGGAACAGTCTTATACTTGTTTAACACTTTGCAATCTCTTTAATGAGAGACAATAAATGTTGGATTCCGGTGATGAATCAAAAATATGGTCATTAAGATTTTGAAAGACCTAACTATCTTTTTTTATTACAATATTTTTTATTACAGCCATAGATATTTTAAAATTAAGTTAGTTTCTTTTGGCAATCTATTATTGCATGAATTAATTAATCTTTTTAAAACCTTTTCATGCTCTTGACACGCATATATTACATCTTTTGATGGATATTTAAAGCTTCCTAAAAAGTCCTCCCCAGTCCATTTTATGGTCATGAAGCATCCCAGTATGCTCAGCATGATTCATAGTCTTGTGAGACTGATTAAAGATGGCAACTCTAGGGGTGCAATTATACGCCACGCAAGTAGGCATTATGAATCTAGACATAGGAAAAATCATAATTAAGATATACAATATAATTATTTATTTTATAACAAACCTCTACACAGTATAATGGGAGGATAATTCGCTTGACAAGTAAGATAGAAATAGAATATAGTCTTTATATCTCTATGTGAAAGACATATAAAAACAAGAAAATTAGTTATGAAAGGTTTTGTGATTTACGTCTTTTTAGAAGTTTTTTACGGTCACAATGACGTATTTCTCTGAAGGATCCAATCAGCTCTCTATATCTTTATATCTCTATGGGTGGATCGAAAGAATAATAAAATCATACAAACCGAGGGAGAAATATCCTTCTTATGTATGTTTCTTATTATTCCCCCGCCACAGGATTTCGCTTCGTGCTTCAGGTTCCGAGTCTCTGAGGGTCCAAATGGGCTTGAAAAATCACCGGTAGTCTTACAAATCCAACGATGTGAATTATGTCCTTCACTTCCGTCTATGTTCGAAGAAAATCAAACTAATTTCCAGGAGCACACAAGACAAGAATAAAACAATAACAACAGGACTCCCTCTTCCTACAAACTACCTACAAGCTCTAAAGAAAAACTTGGCGCTAAAGGCAATGAAAAGTAGGCTCATTGTTGGTCTAAAGTCAATTGAAGATGACTACTTTCCGAATAGGCCTAATGACAAAGATGTTGAAATTGTAATTTTTGATATTTTAAGATTGGAGCCGAATGTTATTAAGGGGATTCGTGTCTGCCCTGGATTTAAAAATATCATCATCATTGATCTTAATAAGGAAATGAACATTGGAATGAGCTTGTCTCATGTAAAAGATGAATTCATCATTCAAAGATCAGAAGGAAAATTTAAAGGACTTAAGAGTTCAGTTAGAGGGCTCAAGGCCCAACGTAAAGATGAAAATGGTAATCCCATTATTTTTGAGCGAAATATAATCATCCATTCCCCACACGAGGATATTACAATGGAAGATATGGAGAGTACTGTGAAGAACTACGAGGATATTGTAGTTCCTATAAGGGAATGTTGCTTTAAGGAAGGAAAACTGAAAAGAATTTCAAATGGAAACTTTATGATGAAGGCAACTTTGAAGAGTGAAATACCTGGGTTCCTTCCAATCAAAGGGTTTAAAATAAGGATAAGCCTTGCTGGTCAAAATATTACCTGTGCCAAGTGCTTCAATATTGGGCATTTCGCAAGGGATTGTCCAAATAAAGCTGTGAAATGGAGCAATCAAATTATCAAGATGAATGAATGTTCAACGGTAGAGGCGATTGGAATAGAGGAAAATAAACAGAATGAAGAAAAACCAAATGAACCTCCCATTAAAGATATTACTGAATGTACGGGAGAGGATTCCAAAACTAAAGGAACTCCAATTGACAACAATATATTGGCAAATTTGAATGGCGTCATTGCAAACGGAGGCAGTCAGAAGAATATTAGTGAAAATTCAGCGGAGAACAAAGCTTAATCAATTCAAATACAGAGAAAGAATGCCACAGGATTTCCAAATAATGAAATTATTTTGGAAGCCGTGGAAATAAATTCAATACACAAAAGGCAAAGAAATCGAATACTTTGGATAATTTCATATTATTTTTCTCGAACTAGATCTGGTTTTACATCAAAAAGGACGTCTCCGGATTATCCCCAGACAGTATAGAGACACCATCTAAAGCACTTAAAAATTAAGCAGTCATGGCATCTCACTCCCAACATTTATTAATAAATAAAATAAATTGTGTTTAGATAAATCTTGAAAAGAGGAGTCTTGCAGGACATGGAATAGTCAAGCTAATCGATGAACAGAGGAACGAGAGTCTCCCATTCACTTTGTCACAGCTGTGATGCCTTGCTGGTGTAAGGAGGAACCTTACCGAGGATCGTGGGGACTATCGTTGGAGTAAGGGTGATGTTTCCCACTTCATCAGGGCTCTCATCAACACGCGCCAGTTCGTGGATGTCTTCTTAGATGACCAAATTCTTCAATGATTTTTTAAACAATAGTTGTAATTTCATTGATACGAGTATATGTGCTTTTAAACGTTTTTAGTATGTATTTTAGTATGTAATATTAGATTGTTTATTGTTGTCTGTTCACCGTTTGTATGTAAATGAAATAGGTATACCTCACCTTTAGGGTATATGCCTAACGGGTTGCTGCATTAAATTGCAGTTTCCGTTACCCCATGAGAAGCTTAACTGCATATACTCCTGGGGGGAACATTGAAAAAAATATATATCATTGGTAAGAAGCGGAGCCAGAGTTGATTTGTTACCCCAAAATACCATTATTTTGTCCTGCGAAACTCAGGGTTCGTTGGGGATGGGGTTATAACCCCAAAATACCACTGTAATGTCCGGCTGAGCCCGAGAGTTTATTAGCAGTGGATTTGTGTCCACAAAATATCATAATTGAGTCCTATGGAACCCGTAGGCATATTGGCCGTGCATTTGTAACCCCAAGAACACATGTCTGGTTAAACCCGAGGATGCATTGACGGGGGATTTCTAAACCAAAACATTATAAGCGTTTGGTGGGACCCGAGGTACATTTACTGGAGGTTTTCAAACCCCATAATAAAAACTTCCTTGCTATAGTAACGATTAAAAAAAGCTGTACTACATATAACAGTTTTTGTTTCTTGGGGGTTTCTTACGATTGGAATCTTTTCGGGTGCATATGAAAGGAGTTTTAGGGATGTGCTCTTACCTAAAAAGTGAAAAATACAAAAAAAAAACTTTTTATATTATAAAAAAAGGTATTTGGGATTTTTATGTCTAGGATTTTTTTGCTCTCTTAAAGTCTTTATAGCTCCGCTATATGTCTTATATGAGTCTTGGTTGATCTAAAAACAAAAAATAAGACAAAATTTTATATATATTAAAATTTCTGAGTCCTCAAATGCAAAGCGTAAAAAAATATATTTTTTTAAGAACTATCTTTTGTGGAATAGTTTTAAATAACTATCAAGATCTCTAATACATTTCTTGTTAGTTTTAAAATTAAGTTAATCTTTTGGATATTTAGGGAATTTTTAGAAATATGTATTTACAATAATACTTACTTAATAAAATCTCAATATGATGAGTGCCAAACATATACCATCAAAACTACAGGATATATGTTAGTTATCGTTCGCCATTATTACCAGGAAACGACCGGGTACCCGGGCCGGGACTTTAATTTTTGAAAAAAAACCTTGTCACTTTTTTGGAAATTCTTTTCTAAAAAAACGTCGTCACTTTCAGAATGACGCAGGCACAAAAATATACTGAAGACCCAGCCCGGTTTGTCCCGGTCCGGCTTGAAAAATTTAAGTCCCGGTCCGGGTTCCGGCAAAAAAAAGTGTCCGGTCGTTTCCTGATTATTACTCAGTGGCATATAACGATATAGAAATATTGCAATGCTTGTAAATGAAGAATATGTTTAGTTACGGGAAGAAGCCAAGTTTATCGTTTTTACAAACAAATATTAAATGATGGCTAATCAAAAAATAATAAATTTATAGCATTAAATTTGAAGAGCGATTCAATATAAATTCAATATCGGTCTTGAATACCTTCTTATATAAAACCCCATATGGGTATTAGCAGTGCCTTAGAGTAGGAGAGTCAGGACGAAAGACTGATGAGTCATAACATAAGCTGACAAAAACCCATAACAAACAAATTTCATATCATAAATTAATAGGTGTTTGGATTTAATAGCAAATTTAATGTTATTTGTATAAATCAAAAGGGATATATTTTAATGTAAAAAGATGGCAATTGAGTTGAATTTGCTATGAATTGCATTATTTTTATGATTTTGCCACTATTTTGAGCAGAATAGGATTTATATGTTGAATAACAATATTATTGCATTTTTAATTATATTTGTAATGTGGGCAGCCCTTCATTAATCACGCAACCTTTTTGTTTTATATTTAATATCTCTAGGATCAGTCATCAAAATAGGTTTCTCGTAATACTTTACCCGTAATAAGAGCAACAAATGATCTTTCTGGAGTAAAAGAAACATTGGAAGCACCCCACATACTGCCATCGGAGAAAACTTATGTCTAAAGACAATCCTATCGTACATCGCACAATTCAAGAGGCTACTGCCAATATTCTCATTCCACTCTTGAAACTGATTGGACTCCGGAACGATCATTTGTAGCTCTTTTTCTGGGTAAAGTATTACGAGAAACCTATTTTATATAATATATATATATATTAAAATTGATGAAATAACAAAAAATAAAAGAAGGGTTTAATACTTTCCCTTGAGACGTCAAAATCTAAGTACCAAGTCTAAAGGAGTAAATAAAAAGGAAGTAATAACAAAATGTATAGCCAGTTATGTCATTTAAGAGACTACTTTTTTTAAATTGTTCATTCATTTACTCAGACCTGTATTACAATCTATAAAACATAACACGTCACAAATAATAGTGGTTACAATAGGATGTAAAATGAAATGAAAATAACAAAATGTATAACCAGTGATGCCATTTTAGGAGACTACTTTTTGTTGAAACACAACATAGGATGATGACATCACTGGACACTTATTGTAGGACTTCCTTTTTTTTCTTTTCCCAAAACTAATAAATTTCTTCACCAAGTGGAGCAGCCATCTTAGTTATCAAAGAGCTCGTTCAGTGGACTCATTTCTCTTCTATGTTGAGTATCCTTGGATACCACTAATTATATTATGACGTCACTAATACAATTATTACTTGCAAGACAAGAGTGACCATTTGAGAGTCCAAATATATATCTTTACACCCTCTACTACCTTAATCAATAGTAGGCTCAAAAAGCAGCTTGTTGGGATTTTTTTACTCCATCATGAGAAACAACCTACTGTTCACTACCATCCCACCTTACTACTCATCTATTATCCTAAGATGTTAAAAAGATAAAGTAAGAAATATAAATGCATTTACGGCCTCCAACATGTACCTATAAGCGCCATATAACCTTGAGGCATGGGTGACTATCTGACTATGCACATGAGAATGAGTCGAAGGAAACAAGACTCTCTCACACATCCGTGAGAGACAAACAGATAACTTTTGTCCTTTCCGTTCCCTCCGTGTTCTAATAAGATCTTTCACCTATATCACACTAAAAAGAGTAAATTAGTACTAATTTGTAAGCATTTTTCTAGTTGAAGGCCAGTTTGGTGATGATGATCTTATTGATATTCCACTCTAAACGTTTTTATTTATTTATCAAAACTAGAAAAGGTAAAATCAGAAAAGGTGTATCAATGACATTTTTTTATTTCGGGTCCCATTACTTTGCAAATAGTTTTATTAGGTCCGCCTTGACCCAAGGATTCCATAGGTACCTTCAAAGTTCAAATCTGACCATAAATGTGGGAGGAGATAACATACCGACATACAGACGGACAGAGATTGGTGAATTATATATATATATATATGTATATATATATATATATATATATATATATATATATATCGTTAATTTCTCAGGGGAAAAAAATAATATAAAAGTTATATAAATTTTCTATTTGTTACAAAGAAAATGACATCAAAGATCTACATACATACTCGCCAGCTGTTTTTCAAGTCTCAGTGTCTTCTATGGCATAGCCGTAGTAAAATCAAAAAGCTTATTCTCGCCTTTCAAAGTATATTTTCCAAGAACTTAACTTATATTTAAAAGCCCTGAAATGTAAACTTGAGAGCCATGTTATGTCTTTAAATGATTTTAAAACTCTCGATATTCGAGATTAGGAGCCATTATTTGGATATTTATTCAAGAAAGTAGTCCTCCACTCATTTTCTAGATCTTCTCGTTATAATTGATACGGGATACCACGGTGAATATTAATAAATTCGTGATATATTTACATAACAAGTTAAAATCCCCTCTTCCTTGTATGATACTTTGATGATCAATTAGTTTAATTGTATTGTACAGTTTAGCACATCAAGTACGTATCAAGATTGTGGGATGATTGAACATTTAAAGTATAAAAATGAAGTTAATTTTTAGATAAAATGTTAATTAATGCTCTTTTCCTAAACAAATTATATACTCCTTATGGCTTATTATGTTTATTAATTATTTTATGCTATTCGAAGTATTTATTTTTTATTTTTTAAAGACATTCCGATGATCCCAAAAACCACTCCACCTTTGTTGTTTTTGTTTGTTTGTTTGAAGGTACGAATACAAGGTAAGCCTTGGTGCTTATAGATTCACTGACTTTTTTGGCTGTGAAAAAGAGAGAGGGGTAAAGAGAGGGATAGAAGGAAAGAGAGAGGGAGAGAGAGATAAACTTTTTATTTCTCCCTCTTTCTCTATCCCTCTCTCTTTCCTTCTATCCCTCTCTTTACCCCTCTCTCTTTTTCACGGCCCAAAACAGTCAGTGAATCTGTAAGCACAAAGGCTAAGTTCTAGATTTCCATTCCTACGACATTCTACCTCGTTTGTCAAAGAGGTCACTAATGTAATCACTCAACTTATCAAAAATGAAACTAGAAACAAAGATTACTTGATTCAACTTTTGTAAACATAATACCTATGTACAAGACATGAATAATGTACTTTTAAAGGCTTACAGCTTGTTTATAAGATATGCATCATTCCCATGCAGGGCTTAAAAGGAATTCGTGAGGCTTGAGTTAGAGTAGACCACAAGTGCGAGGTGCCGTATAGTAGTTAATGGGTTCTTTGTTTTTCTTATATAGAGACGATGCTGTGAGATGTTTTTATGGAGGAAAGTCTTTAAGAATACAAAAATATACTAGATATATGCCTGTCTTGACTCCAATCCAATATGAAGTAACATATATCAATAACATTATAATTAATGATAAAAGAAAGAAATGGAATTTCCTGTAACAATATATATTTTAATATGATAAAACACCATACGATATGATCATATAAAATTATTATTATTTAAATAAGAAACATTTCTTGCTATTATTATTATTATTGTAAATCCTCCCCCTTAAACTTCCCTGAAGTGTCACCAGTTCAGCAACTCAGAAGACGACGCAAGTTTTAAGTTTGGTCAACGAAATTCAGTTGATTCGAGGCAGTTTTTAATTTATCTTTTATATGCACATTAAAGAGGTGAAAAAATGTACATTTTATCAACATATTTAATTCCTTTTTAAGACCTAGAACTTAAATTAATCCTACTCAATATTCTCATTGAAAAAAAAATGTCGGATGAATATATATATTCCTCTCATTGGTTGCAGCGTGTATATAAAAATGATATTGATCGCAGATTTCAAACTTTTTATCGTTTATAAAGTATGTTTTTAAAAGAAAAGTAATCAGCCCTCAAGTAAAAAGTAATTTATAGAGAATTTGCATTTTTGTAAAAAATGGATTGCACATCCTTAGGGGAGAGCAATGTTTCAAGTCAACGGATATTGATTTATCTAAAATGAGTTATACTTCCCACCATAGACAAATGCCTTTTGAACAAATTGTGTAATCTCTTATGTTAACCAAAATTAATATTTTATCGCTATCGTTATATACTGTATCGGTTGTCGGTAATAAAGTTTCTATCTTTTTGGTTTATCCAAATTTGAGCAAACATATTGTAGTGTTTTATCGTTATGGCTAGTTAATTTAAAAGTGATTTTAGAAATTATTGTTAATTGAACAAAAAAACATTTCCAAGCAGGATATTAATAAAATATTTTTAAAAGCATATATGACTATCATATTTAAGTTGTAGCTAACTATATTTTCTTTTGTACTTCATTTACCAGATTTATTTATCTATTTTGATATAATTATTGCATTCTACTTCGCACATGTTTGACAAGAAATCACATAGGAAATATTTTATATATATCTCCAAAAATGCTGTGAATAATATTTCCTGAAAACAAACAATTAAAAGTTTAATTTATCTTTAACGAGGGTTCAAAGTGTTATTTGGAAATCCTACTAGATGCCTTCTCGTCATTATCTTATTTGTTTATGAGTCATAACTTTTCTTTGGCTCCTTTCAACGAGGAGGGTGAACTACCTTACATCTCTATTGCCAGCAAATAAACAAACTAAATGACACATGGATTCCTGATGATTGTTTCACATCAGTGAAGGAGTCCTCCAAGCATGACGCAAATAGTTTTTATTTCTTTGTTGATTTAATTTATAAAGAAATAGTAATATTCAATCTATTGAGATATAAATATTCAATAGAGTTAAGGATGAAAACAGAAATTTGAATCACAAAAGCTTTTTATTATTAAAGTAATTTTCAGTAAAAATAGTCTTCCTTATGTATAAATATATATATATATATATATATTTTGTTTCACATAGTTTTAAAATCATATCAGATAGGTGACGTCCCCCATTGTACATACACTGTATATACCGATTTCGGGTGTTTGCCATGACCCTCACCAGCGTATCAGCAGGTATATTGGCAATTTCTTCTCTGATGCCCATCGATACCCTTGAAGCGCGAGCCGTTGCTCCATCATGCTGAAACCAAATATCCCCTTGGTCCAATTCGTTAATACGTGGAAGGAAAAACTCCTCCAACATGTTGACATACCGCTCTGAATTCACTGTCTCTGTTACCTATACAGTATATACGGTATATACAGTGTATGTACGATGGGGGACGTCACCTATCTGATATGATTTTCAAAACTATGTGAAACAAAACTTTAAATATGTACTAAAATCATGAAACAAAATTAAAGCCTTTCTGATTTATACATCTTGTTTATTGCCTTCTGAAAAAAGGAAGGTATGTTGACGCACCCTATATATATATATATAAGTATATCCGACTTGTTGATTTATCGTTCATTTGTTGTCGTTCGAGAACGATGAACGACAAGCAATTGTTCTTATCGTTCGTCGTTCGGTTTGGTGCCAAAAAAGACAAAGGTTTTTAATTTTCATGGGGGAAAATTCCTGTCTAAAAAAACGTCACAATTTTTCAGAATGGCGAGAAAAATATTTTTCTAATAAACGTCAACAATTTTTTTCAGAATGACGAACAACAAACGAACGATGAACGATTCAATTTAAAAATAACGATGAACGACAACTTTTGGCGAACGACGAACGACAATTTTTCGCTAACGTCAACAAGTCTGATATACATATATATATATATATATATATATATAAATATATAATATATATATATATTTATAATTGTGTGTATGTGTGTGTAAAGCAGGCACCTGTCTCTAACGGCCATTTTAAAGGCTTCCTAATGTTGCCGCTTTTAACATGTTTGAATGTATATCCAATTATTTAATCCAATTAGAGACTAACTTCACATTTGGGCTAATGAATCCTTGCATGCATACATATGCATGCTTAGCTTCCATGTCCACTCGTTTTGTCCAGTGGTACATACATGGATGTACTCTTGGGTAGATGTACACCATGCTACATAGGTAACAACTAAGTAACTCTTATTATAGTAGGAAGATATTCCGAATAAGGACAATAATAGTGATGATAGCAATAATAATCAGTAGGAAATGTCCCCGTCCTTGGAAGCACGTAGCTTATAACAACATAAGTTCCAAGCATGTACTCATGTTTAATTGTTTTGTAGGCCCATGAAATCTGATTACACAAATACCAAAGTGGAATAGGAAACTCTTTTGTAAACCCTTTACGCCGTTCTGCTCATTACTTTACTCATTTCTACAAAGATTTAAATTACCCTTAAGCTTTTTGTTCAGTGGTGGAAGTGTGCTTAATTTCAAGGGTGCATGTTGAACTCCTCCCGAAAGAGTTCAATATTTTTTTTCAGTTTTATTGAAATGATACGAGGTTCGATGGACTGATTTTAATGCTATAATACTCATTCATAGGAATGGAAATCTGGAGCTTAGCCTTGGTGTTTACAGATTCTATGACTGTTTTTGGCCGTGAAAAAGAGAGAGTTGTAAAGAGAGGGATAGAAGGAAAGAGAGAGGGAGAGAGAGAGAAAAAGGAGGAAAGAGAGGGAGAAAGAAAAAGTTTCCTTCTATCCATTTCTTTACCCCTCTCTCTTTTTCACGGCCAAAAACAGTCATAGAGTCTGTAAGCACGAAGGCTAAGCTCCAGATTTCCATTCCTATTCATTCATATCCTCAATGATACTATTATTCCATTGATAAAGAAGCAATATACATTCAATGCCGTGTTTGTCGCGTGCAATAAATGGGCATGACGTTGTAGGGCTTTCGGAGAAGGGCAATGTCCAATACTGAAGTCTCCTATCGTCTTATTGTTTATATCAAGTTTTTATTTTTATTTTTTTACATTTTCACGGAAATGGTTTAAAAAAACAACTGTATCCTTAAAAAAGTTATTGCATTGATCCAGTGATCGTATGAGGTGAGAAGATTTTTCTCTATATTTAGCTACAAATGGTTAAAAAATATAATTATAAATAATAATAGGTATATTTGGTTAAACATTATCCATTATCCAATTCTAAGTTTTAAAAAGTATTCCTTCCTCAACTTATCATTAGAATGATCAACAATAATTTAGGTAAACACGGTAAATGGTTCCCCCACTCTCCAGACAAAAGTTGAAAATCGAGACAACTGTTCTTAGCTAATGTCTCCTAAATGGATTACTTCCTCTCCCCTGGAGATGAATGACGCTTTGAACATTTCAGTTTATATTATCCAAATTAGTATTTTTTGTTGCTATCGTCTTCTTTTAAATTGACTTTAATTGCTAGTCATCCAAAATAACATTTTCAGAACGGGCAAAAAATATGTAAAAATTCACTTATGGTGCCCTTGCAACGATTTCCTCTGAGGTCATACATTACATTCCGTCCTGATCGTCTTCCAAGGATGACGCAGAGTTGAGCCATTTCCCCATCACTGAATTTGTCATTAACTTGGGGACTTTAGATATATATTTTTATCTCCAAATTCTCCGTCCAGGAAGACAACTCTTTTAAGCTAAAATTAAGGACAGTCACGAGCTAAATGTAGAGGATCCTTTTTGTTATATGACAACCACGGTAAGGTGAAACGATAAAATGGAGCATGACTTTGTAAGGCTTTCAGAGAAAGCAATGCCAATTAATGAATTGAACAAGTATGATATCGTCTTATTGGTTATAACAAGTTTTTTTTTCCTATTTTTTACATTTTAAAGTAAGTGGAATTAAAAAAATTACAGTATCCTTTAGAAAAGTTATTGCACTGATCTAGTGATCGTATGAGGTATGAAGATTTTTCTCCATATTTAGCTACAAATGGTTAAGAAATATAATTATAAATAATAATATATTAGTTAGACATTATCATTAATATGTAAGAAGTCAAATGCAATATAGATCCTAGGTTCGATCGACTAATTTTAACGCTATAATGATTATTTATACCCAGTCTGATGCAATTCTATCGAGCCATATAAGCAAAAAATGCAATTTATGAAGTCTCCTCGTCAAAAAAAAACATATTTAAATTATATGAATCTAGAGGTTACTGCAATATATTGGCCTAAATAAAGTTATTTTCTTCAAAAAGTTTGATTTATTAGTTGACTTGATTGAATAAACACAATAGTTCATCACAATAATTATTTACTTAAGGTCTTCTATTGATCCTACAGGGTTTAGCGAATAATCCGAAATCACTTTGAAGGCCTTTTTCACCTCTTCCAGTGCCTAATTTAATTAATTCTCCGTGGGCCTCAGGATCAACTAAGAAGTCTACCTGGAGGTGCTGAGGGACGTGGTGGTGCCCTGGATGAACAAGGTGGCCAAGGGCAGGAGATACACTTTCCAACCGGATTCAGCTCCAGGTCACAAGGCCAAGAGGGTTCAGGCATGGCTGTTGGGGGCTGTGCCACACTTCTGGAAGAGCCAGGAGTGGCGCCCAGCAGCTCTGACCTGAACCCCTGTGACTACTACCTGTTGGGGAGGACAGAGGAGGAGGCCTGCAAGACCAGCCACAGGAACCTGGGCTCCCTGAGGTCAGTCATCACCACCACCATGGCCAAGTTAGACAAGGAGGAAGTCAACAGGTCCGTGAGGATCTTCAGAGGTCGTCTGGAGGCTGTCCTTGAGGCTGATGGAGGCCATATTGACTAGACAAGATGTCTCATGGTGCCTCTCTGTTTTCCCACAAAACAGGCATGAAAAAAAATATATTATAAAAATATTCCACTTTTTCCGATTCCAGATTTATCGCTAAACCCCTGTATATAAATATTTACAAATGCAATAATTGCAACCTCTAGTTTTATTTAATGTTTTTAATATGCGTTTGCAGGAGTTTCAAGGCTACGACTACTCAGAGTTTAATATGAAAAAATATCCAAAAAGTCGTGAATTCACATATGTTTTTCTTCGTCGTCGGTCCCATACAAGATATACAGGCAAAATCAGGGGATGCAACTATTTAAATGCATGAAGGTGATATTCTTGCATGCTAAATTAAATCATGACTGCTAATGGTCGGCTGGAGGGGTCCAAAATTAAAATATTTATTAACTGCATTGTTATAAATGAACCAATTAACATACAATGCATTTAAATCTAATCCGTCTGTGTGTTTGTTTGCAACAGCCATTTTAACAATGGTCAAATAATTCAAACTGAGGCCAATCTTAACATAAAGAGCTATAATATATTAGTCTTCCTCTTCCTATAAAGATATTCCACATTCTTTTAGTGAATCCCAGTATTCAAAAGTTTTATTACAAAAACATGTCGTAGAACTTTATTTGTGATGCGCAGTATAGTGGACAGCTTTCCCTATATATATATATATATATATATATATATATATATATATATATATATATATATATATATATATATATATATATATATATATATATATATAAACGAGGGTTGGTCAATAAGTCCGTGACTTTTTGTATTTCCGTCCATATAATTTGGTTGTCAACACTGCTCCTGTCAACAAGCATCTATCAGCTGACTTTTGTTAAAGTTTGAACACGCTGGGTCTTTAGTTTGTGTTTGACAGTCTTTACAGACAAACAACTTCGTGAACTGTGTAGAAAATGGAGAAAATTGAATTTCGTGTGCTCATCAAGCATTATTTTTTGCGGGAAAAAACCATCGCTGAAACAAAGGCTAAGCTCGATAAATACTATGGTGACTCTGCACCATCGATATCAATGGTAAAAAGTGGTTTACAGAATTTCGTTGTGGTCGTACAAGCACCATTGATGCCGAACGCTCTGGACGCCCAGTTGAAGTCGCTACACCAGAAACAATTCAAAAAATTCATGATATGGTGTTGGCCGATCGGAGATTGAAAGTGTGGGAGATTGTGGAAGCCATAGGCATATCAAATGGGTCAGTGGTTTCGATTTTGAAAGATCACTTGGCTATGAAAAAGCTATCCGCAAGATGGGTGCCGCGTTTGCTCACAATCGACCATAAACGCAATCGGTTGACAACTTCGATGGAATGTTTGGCTTTGTTCAACCGCAATAAGGACGAGTTTTTTCGCCGATTTGTAACAGTGGACGAAACATGGATACACTACAGCACACCAGAGACCAAGCAGCAATCAAAACAGTGGGTTTTGAAGGGTGAATCGGTGCCGAAGAAGGCCAAAGTGGGTTTATCAGCCAACAAAGTCATGGCTACTGTTTTCTGGGATGCACGTGGTATAATCCACATAGATTACCTTCAGAAGGGAAGAACATGAATGGCGAATATTATACCAGCTTATTGGACCGATTTAATGAGGATTTAAAGATAAAACGACCCCATTTGGCCAAGAAAAAAGTGACTATTTCTTGTTTCCGAACCTTAAAAAATGGCTTGCCGGAAAGAGATTTTATTCCAACAATGAAATCATCTCACAAACAAATACATATTTTGAGGACCTCGAGAAATCTTATTTTTGGAAGGGATTAAAAAATTGGAGAAACGCTGGACTAAGTGTATAGAGCTCAAAGGAGACTATGTTGAAAAATAAAATTAGCTTTTGTCAAAAAAACTTTGCTTCATTTAAAAAGTCACGGACCTATTGACCAGCCAGTATTCGGTAGATTTTTAATAAATTCTACCGAATATCGATCGATGCGGGAGATAAAAGAAAGAAAAAATATTTATGTATCTGCTCTGTGTCACTTCTTCATATGCATTTAGTATCGAACAATTTATAACAAAAGACCATTAAGTACATAATTTGTTATAATTGTTTTAGAGATTATTTGAAATTTAATACATGTTATTTTTTGTATAAATCATATATACACTCGGATTTTGAAGGAAAGAAGGCAAAGGCAAACCAATTATTTCCTTAACTGTCTTTTGTTAATCGTTGTCCGATATTAAATGCACTTTTGAGCTCCGGAGCTGTATATTTATTTACAAAGTCCAACTTCTTCATACATGGTAACACTTCCAGTTCTAAATACCGATTTACATTCGGTAGTCGCAGCTCTGTATATATATATATATATATATATATATATATATATATCATATATATATATATATATATATATATATTATCCTTAAATAATGTGATACCAATTGATAAAATATTCTGGTGATTCCTTTCGTAACGAACATTAACAATTTATCATATTTTTATTACTTTTGATTCACGGGAGTCGAAACTGCGCCCTAGACATTGAGAATCGAACATGACTCTATAGAGCTATCGCGTTTTCTATTTTTATGATGTCATTATCCGCTTTTTTATCTTTTCGAGATCTTTAGTTTCAGCATTTATGCACTTGTTATCCAATTATTATTACTTTCCATAAGTCAACTTTTGGTTATAAATATTAAACTTTTAATTAAGACGTACTTCTACAAGTAAAACCATTGAAATCCATTAAGCAAAAAAAACTAAATTCCTTTCTTTTCCTGTCAAGTCCTCTTCACTTCTTGAATCATAATAATATATATTTATTCTACAGGGCAGTCCTCATTTATATGGGCAGGATCATTCAATCCAAGTGGACGTCACAGTGCCTGAATTCTAATGAGGACCAAGCCTTGACAGCTTAATACAATCATAGAGAAGGGGGTATAAAACAACATGTAAGCGCAGATAGATATGAAACGTACGAAGCCCTCACTCACTCTCAAGAAGTATACATATACGTGGTTCTATTTTACATTTCTTCTTCTTCCCAGAAGAGATATAGAGAGTTTATTCCCATCAATAGCAGAGAAACATCGTTCAGCTGTCCCCATTGCCCAAACTAAACAACGTTATTTGTACACCGTCATCGTAAGCTGATCATAGAGATAGAAAGATTTGTTTAGATTGGGCACAAAAACCATAGAGATAAAAAGATATAGAGAGCTTATTCCTTTCAGCTGATTCTGTGTGTCCAATATAAACAAAGTAATTTGTACTACGTCATCGTAAGCTGATCATAGAGATAGAATCTATCTCTATGATCCGCTTACGATGACGTAGTTCAAAATACTTTGTTTATAGTGGACACACAGATCAGCTGAACGATGTTTCTCTGCTTTTGAAGGGAATCAGCTCTCTATATCTTTATATCTCTATGACAAAAACGTATTTCTCTGAAGAATCCAATAAGCTCTCTATGCTTCTTCCTCCTTGAAATCAAGTAATCGATTTCTTTTTTCCACCATAAATGATACATAAATAATACTTGAACCCTCTTATCCCTCAGTTTTTATTATTATTAACGAATCCTTCAATATGTTATTTCAAACATCAAGACTTAAAATGACATTTACTCCAAGGATTCAATGGATGGAAGGTGGCAATTGAGGCAGAATCAATTGTACTTTATGCTTCAGAAACATTAAAGTGAGTGCTCAGTGCGTAAAAGTGTGTTCAACTCTCAACGTTGGGAGGGGTGGAGGTTCGAATCCCGATAAGGGAAGATACATTTTGGGTCAACTTCATTGAAAAGATCCCAGGTTTGAATGACTTATTTATACGCTCATATGCTTATTTATATCCAGTCGAATACTGCAATTCTATCGAGCCAAATAGACAAAAATACGTCATCAGTAAGAAATAATTTATGTTTGACACCTTTTTATGTCAAATACTTTATTTGTTTAGTTAATTTAGTTTATGTTTTTTGAACTTTGAAGGATAAATCATACATAATTTTATTGTTCGCTGCATACAATAGGTTTAATTTTATTGTATAATGATTTTGGTATATATATTAACGCATTAACATCAGGGTATTTTTTGCATATAGAGCCTTTTAAAGTGTCCAAAAAGTTATTTATTTTATTCATACGTTTCCTCTAGTTTAAAATCTTATCAGTTAATAAATGAATAATATTTTAAATTAAGAATAAAAATAAATAAAAGTCCATTAATTCATGTTTCAAATTTAAAAAATACTATTCATATAACATTAGTTTTAGAGAACTTTGTATGCCATGAAATATAATTTCATAAATGACGCTTTTCCCACTTATACAAAGTTTGAGTTTTTTTGCTTATACTTTGTCCGATCAATTTTTAAAAAGGTCATATTTTTCTTTTCGGTTAGATTTTTATTTATCATCATCATCAAAAAGTGTAGATAAAGTACACATAATACAATACGATAATAAATAAAAACATAAAACTAGGCAGTTGCTTAAAAAACAATACATAAATGAACATATAGTTCATAATTACTGCCTCGAAATAAAGTAATAAAAAAGGTCATAAATTAAGTATTCTTATAAATTAAGGGTAGAGAAAGATGAGATAGAGACTATTTAGGAGCTAAACAAGCAAACGAAATGTTGCGACAATACTATATATATATATATATATACATTTTATGCACATCTAGAAGTCTGCCTCCACTTAGGAACTCATAGGTAATATGTATGCACACACATTCACGGACTGACTGCCTTTTGATTTAAACCATACGTATCATCATCATTTTAAAATAAAACTGCCTCAAACTGGTTTTTACGACGATGAGGTACATATCAACAAAAGGCAGCAAAAAATTCTGACATAATTATAGATATCAAGCAAATAATTCTTCAATGATTGTATCTAGACTACTTCATAGCTCCTTTTGTTGTTGGACTTGGGCCATGACTCATTGGATATTAAGGTTATAGTATTCCTGATGTAATTTATTTATATTTATGCCCTATATAGATAGTCTTATACATTAGAGGAGGAACAAAGTTCAAAAAAATGTTGCGGAGGAAGAAGTTATTTACGCGGCAAGTGCCTGGAGCGAGATTTAAATAAAAGGCGCTAAAAAGGGGCCATTTTTATTCTAAAAAGTACTTTTAAATAATGTCATCATTAGGATCTATTCATTCCTTTGATATATCGCTTATGAAAATACATAATGAATAAAATATGCGATTTTTTGTATATAGTTGCTCTGAAAAGTTTTTTTCAGTGCAAAGAGTATTGCAAATCACTGACTAACAGTATTCCGAGACGCCTGGCCGCTGTCATCCAGAATGGTGGAAGCCACACTAAATACTAACTCTTAGCACTTGTCAGTTGCTTGATATTGGAAGAATATACTTTATATTCCCTTTTATAACCAGTTTGTAAAATAAAATATACTTTAAAACTTCATTGAGGCGTTTTTTCAACATGATACATATTTATGCTAAAATCGAGGGCGGTCTTAAACTTTTGACCATGACTGTACTTTGGAGAAGAATAAAAAGAACTATAACAAAGACCAAAAATAATAAAACTATAAAAACTATAAAAGGCACAATACATACGTTAAAAACAGTTCTCTATTTTTTAAAATAATACTGTGTGCTCCATCAGAAATGAATTTTTTAAAAGTTTGAATTAGAAGTACATAAAATACGTAAGATTCCCTCATAGAGGCATCCTTTTAAAAGAAAAGAATGGAACTTTATGCTTATTAAAAATTAATTGTCCGATATGGTAGAAAAACATAAATTCTGAAGAATAACAAAAGATACTGGAAGTGACCCCTTCTAGCCTGAAGATAGAACGACGCATGCTTCAGGACATTCTTGCAAACGTTTTTGATCGTCTCCTGGCCATATACTTCAGTGAAGGTTTGAACACATTCTATGAGTACCTTAATGGAATCTCTTTTTCCATTCAATCTCGAGTTTGGCTGCAGCAGCCCTGAAGTGGAAGTCTTGACTGTGAGCTGACCAGGGATTTTCAGTCCTTCTACTGATGACTCGACCTCGAAACTTTTCATTTAGAAATACTGAAGCTGCATTTGTGCAATGTGGTGGAGCGCCGTCTTGCATCCACCAAAGTGAAAAACGAGTTGCAAAATGGCGCAGTCTAGGCCAAATTTTGTTCTGGAGCAATGTGAGGTATGAAACACCATTAACTGACGACAAATGACCATCACCGTCAAGGAATGCATGAACGATTGAAACCATTCCATTAATAATTCCATCGAAGATCATTATTTTAACATCATTCCCATAATTTGTTTCGCAGATATTTTAGAATTGTCATGGATCCACACTCCGTTGTTTATGAATAAATGTAATTAATCTTAAGAACGCAGTTTCGACTCCCGAGAGTTGAAGCCAAGCTTGATCAACTTCACTAAAAAGATCGTTGGTTTAAAAAGACTAATTTTAATGCTATAATGATGAATCACCCGGATGTCATTCAGTCTAACTTAATAAATAAATATATTATTTAGTTATGTAGAGTATTTCTTTTTTTAAATGTATCAAATAACAGTTATAAAACATTACTTCAAACCCATGAAAATGGATTTAATATTTGAGTTTATTGATCGCTAATAATCAAATCCCATTATTTAAAATAAGGCATAGTTGTACAACTCTAAAAACATGTAGCCTTATACTCTTCATATTGTTTCTCTTGATTTCCTATTTTCTTATCCACTTTATCCGATACAATATCAACACAATAACATTATGTAATTAGTGATATCTCGTAAATGTTTCTGAGATTTTAGCCGTACTAAAAGTAACAGTTGAAATGGTTGAACAATGCTCTGAAGTTTGTTAGCTAGAATAGTTGCTATATGGGATTTTGACTACCGGAATAGTACAATAAACAAAATAATAATACTATCTAAATAATTGGGTGTGTCAAGTTGTCTCTTGAACTAAATTCATTATAGTGCAGAAAGTACCAGTACATAAAATTATATATATATATTATATAATAAGAATATGTACATAAAATCGATCCATATGCACAGTAAAAACTATAATAAATAAGCAGGCTTCTCCCTGGTTGCCAATAAACACACTCATCCTCTGCCACCAATAATGGGCAAAAGTTCATCAATTAAATCATTGTTCATCTAATTACTCCGAAGCCTGAATGTTATTCAGTTTGTACTAACTTATAACAAGACACTGAGAGTTCCACTGGATATATTTCTTTTTTAAATTACCGAAAGTTCATTCCTTTTATAAAATGTGTCCGCTACATTAACATATGGTTAGGTAAATGTAAGTTTAAAAACTTATCATCCTTTTGACAGCGTTAAAATTACAAGGGACAAATATCAAGATCGGCAAAATCACAGCTGCACTAAATTCTGGCAGGGCAATGTTAACAATAAAGTATATGATCGGTACATGATCAAAACGGAGAAGAAGTGAACTGAAGAAGGTCGCGCTTCCGTTATAGAAATTCTATTGACTCATATTTCGGCTATGTGCTGTGCGTTTTTCATAACTCATCATTGACGCAATTATTGTTTTGTTATCCTTGACTTTAATGACGTATGGGTTCATCAATCAATTGATTCAATAAAAAAAGTTGAAAAGGACATTTTATTTGATATAGATCCAATTAATATTATTTAGATCCATTCAGGAGTTTATACTGGTTCATTTCCGTGAGAAACCCAGTATAATATATACATCCGTCGTAAGGATTCCTATGATCCATCAGAGAGTAAATGCTACAGAAGGTCAGGAGAGCTCTTTAATGCGAAGTAGTTTATCTAGCAAAAAAGGAGTCAAAGGTGTTGTCAAACGGTATGGGATATCATATTTATTATTCAGGCTTAGAGGAAAAGAAAGAAAAAACGAAGTATTGCAGTTGATTTGATCACCTTATTATCTGGATCCTTCTCTATCTTTTTTAGAGCTCTGTCTAGCAGTCCCGGCAGTGGAGGTGAACATGGATAGAAGTCTTAACGCATGCTCGCTTTCCCCGAACCGATCCCTCTCCCCCACCCTTTCTCCAATCAAAACCACCACCACTACGTCCTCAACAGCAACCCTCGACGAAAGCCGGCGCCCTTTCAGCATGGATCCCATACGCCTCTCAGAACGGATTTCCACCGTTAAACAAAGCCCTATGCCCAGGAATCGAAACGGTGCAGGACACTTTTACCTCAAGCTCGCCGTCCACAACCGTCTACTCAAAAAGCATTGGGGAGTAAGGGACAATCAACGTCCACAAGGATTCATCGATTCTCTAGAGATTGTTGCCCAGTGCTATGGCCCGACATCTGAGGGGTCGAAGACGGTGCTCGGGGTCCTCCAGCCCGCTTCCATACCCCATGTGAGCCCAGGAAAAAAAACAGATTTGAGAGAGAGTCTATCGAATAGGCAGCGATATTACCCTGCACGTCCAGCCGCCGCAGAATTGAGTGGGCCATTGATGTTGCTCGCACTCATTGGATTCAGAGACGCGAAGGCCATCCCACGAAGACGAAGAGGAGAAGACCTGTCCTTCTCCAAAAGAAGCCCGCCTTTTGGAACAGACTCCTTCTTCTCCTATCCCTACGAAACAATCGAGACCCTTGACCCCTCCCACAACCTCTCACATTTGCGTTTCAACCATCCACGGACGATGTGAAGTCTGTAAATATTCTCATGATATGAGAAGCTTTTTTGTTATATTTCATATTGTTATGTGCCCCCTCTTCTATTATTATTTTAGACTCAACTTGTTACCTTGTTTTATTCTTCCATTCAGTAATAAGGGCAGTTATTTTCTTTACATTTATATTTGTGACATTTCAATTCTAAATGATCACTCTAAAAAGCTATAAAAAAAACAATTAAAAATTAAATGTTAGTATATACTATTTCTATTCACAGTCATTTCATTTTTTATTTAGAAAATGAAGTTATCTAGTTCCAAATACACCTAATTATATTAAACTTTTCCGGCATTTGACACAAATGTCTTCCTTTCTATATCTATATATCCTAACACATGTCCCCTCATATTCTATAAAAGATTTTAGAAATGTTATAAGTTTATTTATAAACTGTGTAAAAAGCCATATTATTATCCCAGGTAAAGAATAACTATACATTAGTTATTAGATATTCTTTTATTATATTCAAGTTCTTTATATTTGCTACAATACGTTTGTTTTTTGTCAAATCACTTATCTAACTCTCCATTATTTTACTTTAGGCTATTAAATCTTCTTTTAAGCGTTCCTCTGTAAATCATTTATACATTAAATTATGGAGTCACGACTCTTAAGTCATTATCATGACTGTTATTACCTTATTATGGCACCCGCTTAAGTATAATGAGGCGTCTAATTGGTTCAGCTCAATGACTGTCTAATTTGCATGGCCTAGAGTTTGTGAGGAGCTACTTTTAATTTGAACTGGATTGCTTGGATGTTTATATTAGTTTAAAGCAATCATGATATATATGTCTATTATCCTCCAAACAATAATATATAGGCAAAGGATTAGAAACTATCATTCAACTCGTTCCTCTTTAAGATAAGAAACTAACGCATATCGTGTCATAAAGGATAAAAGAAAAGGATCGCGAATAATAATAAAAACCATTGATATTATGAAACGGCTGTTGTGAAATGAGCTAAGAATCTCACCCTTCAGAACACCAATTGCCTCTTCTCATTGACTGCGAAGGTGATTCAGTTGATATTGGCTCACTTAAATATTCTATTATTGATATTGTTTACCTTTAGATTTGTTAAACGTTTGGATCAATATATTATTTGTTATCTGTATTATTTAGTATATTTTCTATTTCACACTTATTTTTGATAACAGAAATGATTATAAGTAGGAAGAAATTGTGCATAATGTTAGTAGCCATTCGGTTTATGCATCCAACAAATACGTCCATTGGTTATTGATCGGGAAGGTTCGTTATCTTGATTGAACTCCCTGTCATTATAAGGAATCCTTATTTGTTTATTTATGTTTTTATTATACATTTGCTTTGGGTTTTATGTAAATGTCTCATTTTTTTATTTTTTACATAATAAACGAACTGGTTTGAATAACAAAATCCTTTAATTTATGACTTGAATGAATTCACCCATGGGAAACCAATGGAAAGCAATGGGAATACAAAAGGGGGAAAATAGAAGTGTATTGATATTATTATTTCCATTCCTTCCAGCAACTAAGCTTTTTATTTAAGTAGCATAAAATAAAGAATATGCCCAATATTGTCTCTTGCTACTGCCTTTTCCCCTACTTATTATTATTTTTAAAGAGCCCCATAAGTTACAACATTTCATAAAAAAACACCATTACCTGAAAAGGGGCATTTAAGGCCCTTCAAGTGGCTCCCACATTGACCGAAGCCTTATTGTGGAACACACAAACTTGAGCCCCATGAAGGATACCTCAAAGGTGTGGAGGTTATCTTACCACCTCTTCATCTCTCATTCCATTCACGGGGTTTCACTTATACAAATCCTTCCGCCCTCCCATTAAGAGGAGAACTCAAGATCTCAGGCTCACATATATTATAAAAAGAACACATTTCAAAAGGAAGCTGAATGAAGATTTAACAACATCAACGAAGAATGGAGACAGATCTAAGTGCGATAATGTCCATTTAATCCCAAGATTTATGTTGATATTTTAATTCAGAGCATTCAAGGCAGGGTCCTTTTTTCTTTTGAGATAAAAATCTACCTCATTCCTGCTGGCGCGTAACCTTGATTCATATTAAGGCCTTTCCTTTGGGGTTGAACTGCCATATTTTGACGCGAAAAAAAAGAACTCAGGGCTACTCCACCTTAATTTTCTATGATTAATGGAGGGATTGTATTGGGCCACCTTGGCAATTCTGGACATATGACTAATAAGGCATTTCTAAGAAGAAAAAAAAAGGTAATATATTGTCCTTTTAGTCATGTAACGAATGGGTATATTTTAGATTTGAAGTATGGAATGTGGAGAGCCAAATCAGTACAGATACAGTTCTGATTTTGTCCGTATGTTTGACTAAGTTATATATATATATATATGGTTAAATATAACTATACCATACAAACATGGGCGGATCATCAATCAAAAGTCATCATATATATTTTTTCTAATATCAAGCTCCGTCCCATTCATAACTAAGGACTTGAATTAAACATAAGCCTTCTCCTTTCATTAAAAGCAAAACTAAGATATTAAAACGGTTAAGGAGACATAATAGTTAATTATTTATCAAAAATAAGACTAATTTTAATGTAGTTTATTTTTTACACTTTATGATTTTTTGCAGATGAATGAATATAATGTTTTTATCAAAAAAATGAGATGAGTGACATTGCACAGCTTGCAAAAAAAAAACCACTGGAGATAAGGACTTAGGGATCCGTTATATATGTACACAAATATGAAATGCAGTTATGTTAGATAATATTATAAATAACCATAAGTAATGTGCATATTTAAGAATTGTTTAGAAACAGGGCCAACCGGAGTTGGCTTTGGAATGGCTTGCGCTCGATGTCTAGTTATTACTTATTTCACCTTAGACTCCATGATTTTGTATTTATTTTTTAACAGTTTTAATGCATTTAAGTATATAAATAAACTGAGGCAAGTACTAAAATATAAATTTATGAATTCTTATTATCGTTTCATTTCAAGAGGAAAATACCCGTTTTGGGTAATACATCCACTTGTATGAAACTGTTTAATGTGACGTCAGAATACATCCCTCTGAAGAGGAACAAGATCCCTGAGAATATATAAAAATATTCATTGACCTCAGAAAACGAGTAATATAGCCTACGTCACAAATGACGCAATGCTCAATAGATTCATACAACTCATACAAATTTTATCTAACACATAGATTATATTTGTTTCTTTAACAATAGTCGTTACAGGGAAGAGCCATACATCTTCGAGAAGTCCTCACTTATAGATTATAAAATGATTGGGGTTGTACTCTTAGGCATAACAAAAGTGCAAACGTGTTAAATCTTAAATAACTAAGTTCTCACTGATCAATACTACTTTAATAAATATATAACAAAGACCCTTCTAGTGATGAGACGGTCCAGGTTCGAACTCTTGCTACAGATTGCTAGTTAAGTCAGGAAAACTTTACTCTGCAAATATTGGTTTTCATGAGCATATAATTAATGGTTTGACTATAAAACACATGTTATGCACAAATATTCTGTGATAAGCAATTATTATTTTGTAAAAAATCAACCTCAAAAACATTATGGCTTTGTATTACTAAAAGTTTAAAGCCATTATTTGTTGAATTAACTATTTAAATTAACGATTAAACTCCACAAAAGAGCAAACATCATATCATATTTCATTCATTGACGCTTATTTGAAATAATCAAGATTACTCTTAAATGTCATTCTTAACAATTAAATGTTTTATGGTCTTGGCACAAAACCTATTACATACTTTGTTTAGGAGGCATATAAAGTAATAAATAATCCATAAAAAACACGACCACACAATGAGGTATCCTTGTGGTTATACAATAAATTAAATCATTTAAAAATGCAGATATTTTCACGCGTAAAAAAAATATATTTATTAAAATAAATATAATGTATATAAAACTTCTTTACAAACTTTGAAGGCATTCATGGGTCAACACCAGGGGGGCAGAACTCATGTAAACAAAGAGGGATATTTCCAATAATAAACATCAAAAAATGTGACGTCATCAATTAGACGATTTGCCTGTATATCTATAATACCTACACCATCTAAATAAATAACAATAATAAATAATAATATGGTGGATAATATCGATGAAGCCACATAGCTCGTATATAATTCATATAAAAAATAGATTTTTATGACTCTGTGTAATACATTCACATGATTTTCAGCCAAAAAATGAAATTGGTTAATAATATGTTATTGCATTAGATTTCAATTTTCAGGCCGAAACTCGGCCAATTTATTAACATCTGAAAAGGTTTGATTATTTTATATTTTTCACCAGTCCAGAAAAGTAGTAATCCTTGCTATCAAACAGACAGAAAATAGCGAGAGAAAAGGAAGAGATATATATATATTTTTACAAGGTCTGTATAATAAGGTCTGGGCAATACAAAAACAAACATGTAATCCTAGCAGTATAACTACTCAATGACGTCACTGGAGAACGATATCTATCTATCCATATCTATCAATCTCTCTATCAATCTATAAATATATATATTGGTTTAGGAAATCTATAGATACAACTTATGCACAAAGAAAATCTGACAAAGCATTTTTTTGTTGGGAATTATTGATAGTAGGAATTTTTCCTTAACGAAACTTTGTATAAAAGCATTTTTAAAGGAAACTACTGACTTTTGGGCCCAGCTTATCAGTCAAAATAGCTTATTGAGCATTAATGAGCACATTTGGTAGTTTTATTTTATAAACTGAGCCCATTTTGAGTACTTTTTCCTTCATATATAAAGGAGTATATTCGTACATAATAGACCAATAAGGGTACCTATGAACAATAAGCTACGGTAAAGTAAGGTAGGTTTTTTGTCCCAGACCTCTTCCGGCATTAACACATAGAGATATAAATATAGAGAGCTGATTCCCTTCAATGGCAGAGAAACAGCGTTCTAATGTTTCTGTGTGTGCAAAATAAACAAAGTAATTTATACTACGTCATCGTAAGCTGATCATAGAGATTGAATCTATGAATGATGAAGAGTATAAAACTCTCTACAGTAAACCTCGATATAACGCCCCTCTGTTATAACGAACTTCGGATACAACGAACCTCCTGGAGCTAGCCCGAACAAGCCTCAGATATAACGAACTTAAGTTCGTTATATCTGAGGAACCGAACTTCCTGGAGCTGCCGAACAAGCCTCATATATAACGAACTTAAGTTTATTATATCTGAGGCTACCGAACCTTTGTGTTCATGACCGAACAAGCCTCAGTTATAACGAACCTAAGTTCGTATATTTGAGGCTACCGAACCTTCATGACCGAACAAGCCTCGAATATAACGAACCAAAGTTCGTTAATTTAAGGCTACCGAACCCGAATTATGAGCTGCTGCGGATCATGCGGTTTGAACTCATGCGTGAGGTGTAGCAGAGGAAGACGCAGACGAATATCTCTGACTTCTTCAAGGCTGGCCCTCCCCAGCCGAGAAGAGGTCTAGGACAGAGTCTGAGACCAGCAGTGTGTCTGTGACTTCGACCTCCTTCACTAATCTGCCAAATGTGTTCAGCGGCAGTTCGTCGTCACTCCTGCAGGATATACCTTACACTCCAGAGCCCCCCTTAAACGAACTTCGGATTTAACGAACTTTCGGATATAACGACCTGCCCTCCCCCATATAGTTCGTTATATCGAGGGTTTACTGTATCTTTTAAAAGTCTTTACGGTCACAAGACGTATTTCTCTGAAGGATCCAATCAGCTCTCTATATCTTTATATCTCTATGCATTACCATAGCAAAGCTCCGCTTATTATTATTTATTATGTTATTGTTATTTATTCTTCACAAAAGCCTACCTTACCTTACCGT
>CP045905.1:11298639-11343296 GCA_013387185.1 Caligus rogercresseyi | reverse complement strand
CATCGTCGTTCAGCTGTATTCTGTGCCCAAACTAAACAAAGTAATTTGGTTGACGTTCATCCTAAGTTGATCATAGAGATAGAAAGATTTTTTTTATTGGACACAATGACGTATGTCTGTGAATAATCCAATAAGCCCTCTATGTCTTTATATCTCTATGGTGGGATGTGGGGAAATGGTCAGAGAGACGTCATTGGGAATAAGATTTAGCATTGAAAGTCGACAAATTAGAAAAAAAAAACTTCTTTAGAGAATTATTATGACGTTATTTTTTAATTAAGTTTGGATTTCCATAAAAAATAGATGCACTTACCCAAGATATATATAGATATCTCCCTGTTCTTGCACTTACATATCCCAAATCCACAAGATAAACTGTTAATCTTGACTTTGTTATCGATTAATCGATTCAAAGTTGAAAAATGAAACAACTAACGATTAATCTATTAATCGATAACTTGCATCCCTACTTTGTAGCATATATTTTTTTTAACCAATCACGTTGGGGGAAAACTAATACACATTTTTCTATCCATACATGTAATACCGTAAAAGGCTACCTTCCGATATGCATTCAATTCTTCGGCGTGCTTACTTTACATAGACATAAATGTAGAATAATGTATGTAGACTGGGTAAAAATACTAGCATGTATGTACAGGGTGGAACTATAATGTATAAATACTTTCGAATACCCCCTTATAACCCTTCCTCTCTAAGTCTCCGCATTTTATTTAAGAACAGCAATATTTCTAGCAAGGAGAAGGATGATTCAGCTAGTATGTGGCCTGTCTCTTTGCCCCACTCTAAAAATAAGTTTGATCGAAGATATGATGATGATGTGTTCTTGTGATTCAACGAGGCCTCAGGGAGCATCATCTCCTCATGGTTTAATATATGTACAAAACTTCATATCCCTTCTGTACACGCTCCATCATCAAAACACGTAAAATACTATATCTACTATATGTTTTTGTTTTTTACGATAGGCTTGGTCTCTTGCAGAAAAAGGCGACATCCTCATCCCTAAAGACTCCGCTTTCTCCAGGCAGCAGAAGTCATGCTTTTGAAGGAAAAAAAGAAGATGAAAAAAATGAAAGACATATTTTTTATAATTCAGTTGTTTCCTGTGATACTACTGTTAATATTATACCACAAAGACCACCTTACATCGTTTGTGGTGAAAGCTCCTCCTCCCTCTTTGGTCACAATATATATATATACCATACCCCTCAGTGTCATCTCTTCATCCACACACACACTCAACCTCTCCTTTCTCTATGTCCCTACACATTCTTAAATGTCCCTGGATGAGTCTTAAATAAACTGAATCATATATAAAAGGAACTCCTCCATTGATTCAAGCCATTGCTTATTTATAGAGGTAAGTTTTCTTTACTTACTTAAAGTATGTTTATATATTAGATATGGTGTGACCTAATCGTAAAGAAATCCGACTTCCCTAACACATAAAATCCCTTGCCAAAAAAAATGTTTGAAAGCAAGCTCCGTGACGTTCCTCCTTGCCATTTTTAGCACACACTATGATGTAGTGGTGTTAATCACATTTCAAAATAGATTAGGCTGATTGCGTTCTTATGGGTGGTGTTTATTATGATATTTAAACATTCAAAGAATATCGTTTTAATCGATTTTTTTAGTGAGTTAGCTTCGAAATGTTCTCTCTATCTACTATCCTTCACATTCCTTGGTCAAATTAGTTATTAGGCAACAACTATCATTAACCTTGAATAATTATCCCTCCTCCTTCTTCAATATCTCTGAAACCTGGAATTTGTTTCTGTTGAGCAGGGAAATAAAGTTACATATTTACATCTATAGAGTCCATTTATTGTGTGGGCTGAGATCTATTATATCCATATAACGAAATATGACGAAGCCCCTTTCTGCAATTTGATCATTTAGGGCTCGAATCCAGTCTGATGATAGCCTCTTCATTATACCAAGACCCTCCTTGCTGCTACGTATACAAGATCAACTCCATCAATCATTAATATTGCCTTACTCATTATTTCAGACTGGATTTTAAAGGTTCTCCTAATTAGAATAGATCTCAGGACGCCCACATCAAGCTTATTTTATTTATATAAAAAAGATAATCAGCCCTCCCAAGCGCGGCATCTGGAGTCTCCCGCTCAAATATTTGAACAATAATATTTCCTGCACCGGAAGCTTAAGTCCAGTGTGTCTCGTCATGACTCAATTGGACTTTCTCACGAGGAAGGCACTTAAGACAGAGTTAATTCAGTATATGGAACAAGGGGATTGGAGGAAAGTCTTGGAGTTCTATGAAGAGAAGGACCAATATCGTGAACCTCTCCTGGTATGGATCCGTCCCAATGTTGAGATCCTTAAATTCCTAGAGTCGGAACTGCTTTTCCGAGGATTGAAAGAGGTGTGGTTGCTGGAGGCTTCAATTAAGGAATGGGTGTCCTTTAAATAGAAAGATTTTGAATCATTGAAACAAATGATTAAGAAAAGATTGATACTTGTACTTGTTAGGAATCTACCTAAAATTCGCAATGATTGAACTAGTACAATATTTGCGCGTTACGTCTTTTGTAAGAGCAATCCTTTGAGTTGAGTTTGATTGATCAATCAAACTGGCTTAAAAGTGCTATAAGGACGTTAAAAAATATAATTCAAATCATAGTACAGTTTTTACTATCGTCTATGAAATTGTGATCCTTCTAGTTTATTCAAGCTAAACGTAACTAACTCGATTGTAGGTAATATTTTAGTGGCCATTAAGTTTGCTATGATTAGACAAGTATAACGTTTACTTACCTTATTATTTTATGATCAAAGGTCCTTGGAGTTGATATATATATATATATATATCAGAGCTGAGACTACCCAATGTAAATCGGTATTCGATACTACCGACGGTAGATTTCAAGTATAGAACCGATTATACGATATTCGGTAGAAAATACTGAGTATCGTACCGATTGACAATCGGTTCAGTATATTTGAAAGTATGACTTTTGTAGCATTTACATAGAGACATAAAGATATAGAGAGCTTATTCCCTTCAATAGCAGAGAAACATCGTTCAACTGTCGCTTTGCCCAAGCGCTCCCTTGTGTGAAGAACTTGAACTTCGAAAATAATAAACAACTATAAATTATAGTATTATAGAGCAGATACATCAATTGACATTCAATATAAGCTTGTGCTATGCATTGAATACTAGAGTACCTGAAAGTGCACTTAATATCGGACAATAAGAGACAGTAAATAAAAAAAATCTATTGCCTTCCATTTCCTACAAAATCCAAATACATATTTGATTATATAAGATTAGTATGTATTGAATTTCAAATAATCTCTAATAAATTATAACAAATGATGTATTTAATTGTCCTTGTTATAAACTGACCGATATGAAATGAATATGAAGAAGTAAAAGCAGATACATAAATGAATGTATCTCTCTTTCTAATCTACCGTACCGAATATTGATCGATACTGTAGATATATAATAAAATCTACCGAATACCGATATCGATCGGTGTTCGGTATATACCGAATATCGAACCGGCGGTAGATTTTTCTACCGAATCCCAGCTCTGATATATATATATATATATTATTATTTATATATATATATATGATATATATAGATAATATATATATATACAATTCCTTTGTGAGTACATAAATTCCATTTTCATTCTAATCAGAACGTATAATGATTATTTTTCCGCAGCAAGGTCTTTATTTAGTCGCATAAAAACGAAACTATATAACAATAGCTTTCAACAACACCAAAGATATTGTTTAAAATAAAATAATTTAAATGATAAGCTGTACATTTAAAGGCTACTCCACGTCAAATGTCATACATATACAAATATGCATATGATCAAGAAATAATCTCAATAATTAAGTATATTAAGCTAATTCCAACAGTGCAATAATAATTATGTACTTATTGTAAAATATACATGATCTATAGTCAAGTATTTCACTTCACAAAGCATATTTCCTCACTTATTTTTTTCGAGAGGAAAACTTCAATTATCGATAGAAATAGCATATATATAAAAGTATAAATAAATCTTCTGATGCATATTTTAAAGTATGTTTAAATTATGTTTAAAGTCATACAATATGATTTTGCAGTGTTATAATGTATTGATTACACTATGTAACAGGATTTTGCCCAGGGCTGAAATTCCTAATTTGAGTCCCATTTTTTACGTAGATTCCAAAAATGCCACTCAAAATATCGTCCGAAAAAAGGTTTGGACTTTATGGCCTTTTTTTGAAAATCAGGATTTTCATCATTTTTAATGGTTCACGCCCAGCTATCTTGTGCAAAGTAAGAATAACCACAAATGTCAGCAGTATTTATTTTTCTAGTATGTCAATGCATTTTAATCAGTTTTTATAATTTCAATATCTTTCGTACTTTTCGAAAAAATAGGCTTTATATTTCAAAAAGTTGATCATTTGTTAGTGTTCTATTTATGCGGCTATATTTTTTTGTTTGAAGTTTATTGAATATAACTAATAAATAATATATTTTTGTATATGTCAATGCATTTCAGAACAATTTTCATAATTTCGATATCTGGGATGAAAGTAAAGAAAATATCAATTTAGTATGAACAAGTATTGATCATATTAAGTAACTACTTTTAGGTGATTCATTGAGGTTGCATTAAATATTATTGTGATTTGTTACGAAGAAAAAAAAATGTTTGCCTTTTATTTACATATAATTATTTACAAGTGTCAAAAATAATTTGATTTTTTAGAGAGTTACTGTGATTTGGAAAATTGCATTCCAATATTGTTATCAAATTATTTAAGGAACTTGCAAATAAAAAGGCAAACCTGATTTTTTTCTTCGTAACAAATCACAATAATATTTAATGCAACCTCAATGAATACCTAAAAGTAGTTACTTTTAGATAATACTGTTCATACTTTTCAAAAAAGGCCATATAGTTCAAACCTTTTTTCAGACGATATTTTGAGTGGCATTTTTGGAATCTACGTAAAAAATGGGACTCAAATTACGAATTTCAGCCCAGGGGCAAAAAAAGACCATAATTTTGTTACATAGTGTCATTCTTGTTTCTTGTGTACGTCATCATGTGCTTCCATAGATACAAAAAAATAAGCAACAATGATGCTTATTTAAGTACTTTTAACGCATTAGAATCGGCTTTATAAACAATTAAATTTTTGGTTTTATACTATATAAAAAGGATATTAGGAAGAATTGACCGATGAAAATACAGCCTAGGAAGAAATTGACCAGAAAAGAATGGACCACGAAGAATTGGGCCTAGGTAGAAAAGGAAAAGGATGACTCATGGAAGAAATGGGCCAAATACAACGGTAGGCAAGTATTGAGTGAAATACATCTAAGTGTTCTTTAAATACTATTTGTCATATAAATGAGAAAATAATGACATAAAATTATTTATTTTTGCAATTTGAGTTGTCAACTGTAGTTCAAAATCACCCAAATTATTGTAAATAATACGTATTGTCTTAAATAATAAACATACCGATGTTAGAAGCACTCAAAAAGCAAATACATAAAGAAGAAAAAATATATGCCTAATGTCGGACGGGATTGTTATTTGGGTGATCTAAAACTGCAAAAATAATGTTATTTTATGTCATTATTCACTCAATTTATATGAGAAATAGTATTAAAACAATACTTAGGTGTATTCCATTCCAATACTTGCCTACCCATATTTGGTCCTTTTCTTCCATGAGTCATCATTTTCCTTTTCTACCTTGGTCCATTCTTTCCTGGTCCATTCTTCCTAGGCCGTATTTTCCTGGTCCATTTCTTCTGGACACCATAAAAAGACCTGTGCATTAGAAAAACGAATGTTATGACAAGGGAATGCTGTCATCAGGGTGATAAATTTTGGCGCCAATTCCTTAATTGAAAGTTCTTCCTCTCTTCATGTAAATAGATCCTTAGCATTGGCTGTGGCTGTGGCTTTCTTGAGTGGCTCATAAACGCAAGCACAGAGTTGAGCGTAAGCGGCCTGGAGGTCAACGAATCCTGGTGGAGAGGTCCACATTCCACACCACAGTATATACCCCTGAAATTCACTTCACCCGGCGAAATACCAGAGCTGAATCCCGAGGCAGCACTTCTATTTTGCTACTTCAACAGCTCAGAGTACTTCCTTCAGTATGTAGAGAAATATAGTGGGCCACTGATCATTCTCATTGGACCCGTGGATGGATTTCGACACTGTGATCCTGAGCCTGGATATTTGCGAACATTCCCTTCCTGGAGATCTGTGTCAGTCAAAAACATTGTCAACGGAGAGGAAAGGGATCAAATCGCCATCTATGTCCGAAATTAGACTCTCTTTACATTGAAATATACTTAAATGTCCTTGAACGTCCCTGAAAATTATTTTTCTGATGAAATATCCCTTTCGAAGTAGTTTAATAATAATAATAATTTGTTATTATTTTATTACATTCATTTTAATAAGCACAAATGCATTAAAATCAGTCCTACAAACCAGAAACTTTTCAATGGATTGATTAATAGGGATTTCATGGAGCAAGTCACCAAATAGCTATTGCACTGTCTTAATAAGTTTGGGTTGTAGCACATTCACATAAATATCTTCATAAACAGTATCATTCATGTAAAGTACATTAACGAAATGGGCTTTATATATGGCTCAAGTATGTATGATTAAGTTCGAACATATAAAATGTTACAAAGCAGCTACGAGTATTACTTTGCAATTACTCGACACAATCAAAACCATTTAAACTAGTTTTGTGTTCAACAATTGTCCAAAAATATATGTGTGTACTGTAAAAAATAAATAAACAAATCAACATATTAATTATATTTGAGATATTTAATTCTGGTACAATGAGACACTTTGAAGCAATTGTTTACAATATCTATGTAGCCTCGTGGTTTCACGTCCATCTTTCGAAAAAATCATTCATGTTAAATAAACTCCAAAAGGAGATGGTATTAAACAGAAACAATGGTTAAATATATATTTTTACTGTATTAAAAATATCATTTAAAGGATATTAGATCACGACGGAGTCGAAGAATAACATAATTAATGTATATTTTTTAGACATAAAAATGTTAGAACGGAATCATTATGGGGGAGGGGATTGTTGTAGGCTTTATACTAATGGTCAAGGTTATCAGTATGTGTTTCATATAATATTAGTTTAATTAAAAGGCGGGAAGAACCTATGGCAAGATTTTTATTATATTTTTTAAACATATTAGTATATTCATAGATTTTATAGAATAAATAGATAAAGGGATTTATTGGCATCCAAATGGATGCTCTTCAAAAATGAGCTCTATAACACTTTTTATGAAACGTGATTTGTGAAGTCGAAATGAGCGTGAATCATATTAATAAAAAAACAATTTGTAATGTTAAAAAAAAACTTTAGGCTGTTGAGGTGGTGTGAGCATGATTTCAGCGATTGCTCCTTTAGAGCTCTAATTGCCCTCAATCTACATTTTTACGAATCTGTTCAATTGAATATCACTTATTACTAATAATTATAAATAAAGCAACTCATCATACTCAGGGAGGGTGCTGATTTTACATACTCATTCACTCAGGGATGCTGTTGAAGAGTGAAGATCAATTCAGATAGAACAAAAAAAGTATTTTCTTAAAAGCCATGTTATTATCGAATCCTTTGAATAGACTCCCTCAATATAACATTTACATCCAAATGGATGCTCTTCAAGAAGTGTGCTCTATAACACGTTTTATGAAACGTGATTCGTGAAGTCAAAATGAGCGTGAATCATAATCAAAAGACAATTTGTAATAGCTTAAAAAACTTTAGGCTGTTGAGGTGGTATGAACATTTATTCAGCGATTGCATCTTTAAAGCCCTAATTGCCCTCAATCCATATTATTTACGAATTTGTTCAATGATATTACTTATTGTTATTAATAATAATAATTTAATAAAGCAACTCATTATACTCAGGGAGGGTGCTTATTTGTATTAAAGCGTTAAAGTAAAGTAGCGCATGCATAACATAAAATTCTTCCTTTTTTCCACAAAAAAATTGGACTAAATATTAGTTCATCTTTAGTCCGTAAGGGGCGCTTTTATGCTAGAGCTCTTTGAAAATAATAACAAAGTCCTTTTAATATGTATATTTGGAGACGTTTTTTTATCTTGAAGTGATTTAAAATATTTCAAATCATCAAATTTAATCCCTTTAAACCGGTTTTAAAAGGATTGTGACGTAGTTTCATGGACAACGACATCTAACGTTAAAGGAAATTGCCAAATCGTGGCCAATTTTTTTTTGTTTACTTTTTCCTTGCATGCGCTACTTTACTTTAATGCTTTAATTTGTATACTCATTCACTAAAGGATGCTGTTTAGGAGGGAGCATCAAGATAGAGCAAAAAAAAAACTCTCTTAAAAGCCATGTTATTTTTCGAATCCTTTGAATAGACTCCCTCAATATATCATATAGTAATTTAATAAGGATACTGTCATACTCAAATGTTTATTTTGTGTCATCATATTTCATATAAATGGATCGTCACTCTGACGATAAGACGTACAAAAACTGCCAACTGAATACAATTTGTTCATTGGTGAGTGTGCGAGAATGTTCCTCCTTTGGCATTCCCTGAAACGATGGCGCTATAGCTTCAAGGTGGGTTTTTTTTTTCGATGTTTAAACTAAGCAAACATGCTTGCCACGGTCATTTCCTTATCATGACACATTGAGATATTATACGATTGTGCTGCTCTTTTTCCCCTGGGAGGGTGTACGTACACACACACATTACTGGGTCTGTCAAGATGCCAAATCTACGTTAGGAGGAAACCTGTCAGCACTGTGAAGGAAATAATATCCTTTTATAGTAGTGCGCTTTCCCCTTCACTTTTGTTCAGACTTTATTTTTATTATTTGTAATTGATTTCGCCGTTACGTTTTGTATGCTGTTTCTTCTGTTTTTGTGTAGCCATAAATAGACCGTCGAAGGATTGATAAATTTGCCGTGTCCCGGAAACTGAAATAATATTACACATGGATAAATACTAAAATTGCTAACACATCCATAAAATGGAGTATTTCTTGAGTATAATACTCAAGAATACTCCATTTTATAAACTTCTCAAGATTTTAGCTGATTTTACTCAAACTTTTTTGCTTGTTTTAAATTTGTACATGAACAGAGTATATCAAAATATAAGTATTATAGATACATAACTAATACAATAGAAGCTAGGCATAAGCTATGGTTCATAACTAAATTCCACTCATACAAAATTACTTCAACATTAATAATCAACCCAATCTTATAAAAGTCCCTACGTCTAAAATATTTTTATCAATCATTTGTTCTTTAAAAAACCATTCCAATTATAGACCGCTATTAATTTAAGGTGGATTATTTTATCCACAAACTTGTGTCAAAATGGAGTACACCGTACTCAAAGTCAGGTGTATACTAGCCGACCTTCATGACCGGTTTTTCCTGGCATTGATTATATTAGTTGTGGTTCAAAGATATATCGTAGGTTAGCTTCTAGATAGTTATTTCCGGCTGATAGCGGATTGGGTTCCGATTCAGTGGTACTGATGTAGGAGCGAAACAAAAAAAAATGATTCAGAGATATTTATATCCGAGACCTTCCTTCAATAAAAGCAGAGCAAAAAATAATTATGTATTTGTAATGAAAGTAACAAATGGCTTAGAACAATGGTTGCCGCATGGAATAAAATGAGACATAAAGAATATTATCGCTGAAATCAAATATATATATATATAATATATATATAGTTATATATATATATATATATATATAACAATAAACGACCTTTACAACAATTGGATCCTCAACAGAAAAGAAAAAATCAGTTGACTTAAAAGCTATTTGAATACTTCCAAGGAGTTAAAATGGCTACCCAACTTGGTACAGTAATTTATCAGATTTGGGAAAAGAAAAAGGAAACTCGTAATAAATATCCCTTAAAATAGCATCACTTTTGTCATTTCTCCCTTAATGAGGGCCACTATGTGTGGTTTAAATATACCAGAGTGTTTATCTTTTAATATAAAATAATATATTTAATAAAAAAACTCTCAATTGTTTATGCTTAGGTTCTCCAGTGAATTAATTTTCTGATTTTATGTTATCAGAACAGTTATCTCCTTACGGACGACATAATTGTATTATATGTGACTAAGTGTTTCTCCCCTTTATCCTCCCTTTTGATTTTGACCAATCACTTTGATCCCTACTAACAAACTGGAAAAGTCTGTTCAAATATATAAATAAATATTTCCTAGGCACCATTTTATAAACCTAATTATATATTAAATGACTAATGATTGATCCAAATATATATATATATATTTATGTTAATGACCCCTAGAGACGACAATCTTAATATATCCGTTATGTTTTTTTAGGAGCGTCTCCTGATGGACATCTTCTGCTCTCCCGTAGGTGGCACAGAGGAAGGAGAAGGACATTGAGAAGACTGAGGAAACGGACATATTTATTAATGCTGTAAGTATTAATTATATATTTACTGATAATAATAAATCATTTTAAATAATATCAACTAATATTACCACAGCTGGTTGCTTTTATGATAGTTTTCACAAACTCCCCAATATATATATATTTTTTTACCGATGACTAATCAAGTTTCTTTCTTTGGTTTATCGCCAGAATAGGGATCTATTAACATCTTATATAATAAACTGAGTTTAAAAAAGCATTGTCTCCGTCAGCTTTTCTTTCATTAAGAGCAATAGTTCATTCAAAGAATTCGTAAATCAAACGGATCGGGGTATAAGAAAAAAATAGACTTGTGGTTTAATGGATTAATGAGTTGCTTTTCACTTAACAGCCATGACTGAAATGAAGCCTTAATTCGTAGTATTTACCAAGGTACATTGAAATACAAGGTATCTCCATCTTGCTAAGAGAGCTAACTTTGCGCTTGCCGGTATAACGTCATTAAAAAAAACACCGGTAAGCGTGAAGAATAACAGATAGGATATATTTTTGGTAAAGTCTAAACAATATAATATTGATGACGCTTCCAAAAATACATGAAAGCGTAAATAAAAAACATACCTTGTACCTTAGTGCCATTGGCCCGCGAGTTTGAACAACGGCAAAATCGGATGACTCCTTATTTTCCATAATAAATATACGTTTGAATCAAGAGGGCCCTAGAAATTTCTTGGCACAGAGCCTCAAATTTCATAGAAACCGCCACTGAGTAGTTTCCACATCTTAATGATTAAGATGTGGAAACTACTTAGTGGCGGTATGAGTTGTTTGCATTAAGTTAATGAAAATAAAGTACATATACCTACTCAAATGTATAGCAACGTTTTCAAAGCAATATGAGTTTTTATACATATAGCATTTGTGACTGTCTAATATTTTCTAGGAATCTCCTTTGATTGAGAGTATCAACCAGATCCTTTAAGCCCTCCATATAATCCCTCAGATGAGCGAGAAAAAGATCTCAAACGCTGTGAAGAAGAAGGAAGTGCGATCCGCCTCTCTCACGCTGCGCGTGACCTAACTCCCAAACTCCTATCCAAGCTCCGAGAGGAATCCCTGCACTCCACGTCCCCTAAAGAAGCACTCATGTCCGCCATTTCAGCTCCTTCCAAGACTTATCCCAGCTGGGCCAGCCCGGGGAAGGAAGAGGAGATTCCTTCGAGGAAGGTGAGGGCTCGGACCTGGGCCTAGCCCCAGAGCTCGTCGTCGAGGTCAACTCTGTCCTCTCCAAGCTCATGAACTCCCTCAATGAAAACCTGGACCCCGAGCTCATTCCCACGATCAAGGATCTTCAGGCAACGCTGAATACGAAGAAGCGACGGGCGGAGTTGGAGTCTCGCTTTCGGCGGCAGGTTCCCCTTCAGATCATGTGGCGGCGACGTCGAGCAGCAAGGTGCCCTGGAAAATACGAGCTGCGAGAAAGAGGGCTATCAAGCATCACACCACGGCATGACCAAGGATGAATTTCAAATCATTAAGAATTCGCTTCAGGAATCCGCTAAGACATGTATGTAGACGATTCAAATCAACACATTGTCAAAATTCAATGAGGTGCATGAACAAACCTATTTTCATTTATTTTTTATTATTAACTCCTTTAAAATTTGATTACAATTTTTATTATTTTATTTATTACTTATTATTATTTATTTATATTTATTATTGCCTTCAATCTAAATGACGGTAAAAATAATAGGAAATAGATAAGTCATTCAAAAATTGTAATAAAAAGATTGAAATGTCAATAGAATTTTAAGGTCTCACGGCGTATATTAATTTTAAACTATAGTGTTTATTTATGCTTTTACGAAACACAAATCTCCCCCTTTTTTATATTTACTTTTTTAGTATATTATATGAATAGAATAAAGACCTTTGCCATTAAAAAATAGTGCAATTGTATTAAAAACCATGTTTTTATTATGGTTACGCAAAGTTGAACTACAAGATTTGTTCTATGTAATTTCTTGCTTTTATCTAGATTTTGAACAATGCAGCGTGTAAGAAGGCCCAAATTTCTATTAATTATCATGAAAATACATACAACATTGGCTGGTACTCCCAGGGCAGTCTTGTACGCAGAGGTTGGGTCAACTTTATATTTACAACGTTCATATTGCTACGTATTGGATATTATTTTAAATAGTAATGAGTTATGTGACTTCATTGATTCCCATTGTTGCGTTTATTATTTTTTTTATATCTATAATGAGATGGTAATTATATATACATATAATGAAGTAATGTATGATTATATGATTTTGATAATTAAATTCATATCAGAATAAAGAAATATACCACCTTTGTTGGTCATTGAGTGTGAGATTGAAGGAACCGTTGAAGCCCAGTGTACGAAATAAATTATAAGTTTTATTATACACATATAAAGGTTAGCCATTTGTAAAAAATATTACAAAATTATATTTAGAGGTCTTACCCGACTTTTTTCACAATAAAATATCATAGAGATTTCCTCACATAGCCATCGATTTTAATATGCATGGATACATAATTAAGTATATAAATGCACAATATTTTATCAACTAACTCTTAGTGTTTTTCCACTAGCACTAGACCTCCCAAAATGAAACCACTTTTTTAGTTCTTTTTTGATGCTGAAAACGAATATCTAATTAAAAAATCTCTAGCATGGTTAGAAATCGGACGTCACTGGTGTCAAAGGTTTCGTTATGAAGCAAAACTTTTTTGTTATTACTTATTTTAAAAAAAATAGTTTAACTAAATTTAGCTATGATCAATTTATGACTGGATTTTTTTGCAAATTTTCGTCAAATAATATTTAGTGTCAATAAATGGCATAAGTGCTGACGCACCAACCATTTTTTAAATAACAGCTCCTACTAGGGTTCTTTATAGTTTCAAGAAGGAAAAAGAAAAAGAGGGTACTCATGTTGATGTTTTTAAGTTATCTTTTAAATACCTTTTTAAAACGACTAATGACAGTAGATTTTCCCCATCGAATCCCAATCTACTCCCTCTGAATCCCTCTCATCAGTATTGATACCAATTCTTTTAGTTTTTGTTTTTCTCCAAATTCAGTTTTTCAATGGAAATGTCATTATGGTAATCTCGTGAATTCGCCAATAGACATTTTGTTCAACTGACGATAATTTTTTGGAATGATGGTCCATTAATCGTGATATAAGATTAAAAAAATTGTCATATATTCCCACCCGGAAATTTAGGACTTTTGATTAATTTATAATATGCGAAATAAGAGGAGTCCAATCAAAGGATCATCATGGTTTGAAGCCCAAGAAAATAGACATGATGGATGATATTCTTGTCTCTGTGAGTACATATTCACATTTCAAAGTGAAGCATTTTTTATAACCACGCTTCTTTTGTTCCCACCAATCACGTTGAAGAAGAAGAAGTTTGTTATCCTTAGACATGTAATCCATTAAACAATGTTTCTAGTATTTTTTTTAATGGCTAAATGTTTATTTATTAGCTAAAATCCATACAGTGTAAAAATATAAGAATACACTAGAAGTAGTAGATAAAAAACATAATCTCAAGACAGTTACGTTAAAAACAAAACATAAATGAACATTATAATTCAAAATTACTGTTTTTATTAGGCCATGAAATAATGAGATTGAACTCCTCTTATTTTGCATATTATTAATTCATCAAAACTCTAGATAGTTTGTATGAATATTGCTCACAGGATCAACAATTTTTACTTTATTATGATATTAATTTAATTATCAAAGATCATTTAATCATTCATTACTTCAATGTATCTATGATTTCAATATTCGTTATAGAAATTTAAAAAAAAATCATAAACGCAATAATGGGAATCAATGAAGTCACATAGCTTATTACTACTAATAATGATAACAAACATGTAGCAATATGGACGTTGCAAATACAAAGTTAATCCAACCTCTGCGTACAAGACTGCCCTGGAAGTACCTCCCTTTGTTGCGACAGCAATAGATTTTGCTATTATAAAATAACAGCTTTGAAAATCTTGACACGCTGAAATTTGAACAGGTTTTCTTCTTTAAAGTGTTTATTAAAGTATACATGGAATTTGCTATCATTTTGAGGTACTTTGTATTCCTTGGAATGGTTATTTGCTTATTCTTATCTACAAAGAAATAACTCAAAAAGTTACAAAAAGTTCCACTCTCTTTAAGTTGCCCGTTGTCTCAAAACGATGATGTAGCGTTGACATATAACGATTTTTTAAAGGAACAATATGGAAAATCGTCGAAATAACATCAAAATCCATTTCAAGCCGTATTGGGAAAAAACTACGTCACTGGTTTATTATTTCATCTTCGATCCCGATAGTATCGGTGTTTTATGGTTTTTCTCACAAACTCACCATATATATATATATGTAAATTTTCAGTTAGTAACTATTTTTTATTGCTACGTATATTTATTCATTAGTTCCTTTAGCGGGAGGAGTTCCTTTATTTAATTAACAATAATAATATAAAATATCGGAATTAGTATGTAGAAACGATACTGAGTGTTCTTTAGATGAAGTTCTTGTTTCTGGTTTGAAATGAAGCCTTATCTCATAATACCAACTGCGTCTTTTATTATTCACTCAGCTGCATCTTGCATTCAATCACGATCCACGAAAAAAATCTAGTGGGTTGTCCTTATATATCAGCTAAAGTTTTTTCTTTTGCTACTTTCCAGTCACATCCATTCCTGCTCCAGGCTATGCCCTGTCCCGAAACAAATCCGAGAGTGCGATTCGAAGCCATACCTTAGGAGATGGGGGGACTGATTCCAAGGCATTCCATGGGGGTCCCATTGATCCCTCCTCTCAGGCGTCAGACTTCACTCCTAATGGACCCCATCATCCTAGACCATTGGATGCTGGCTATGCCTCAGACGTCTGCGACTACAACATCAACTCTTCTTCAAACAACGGCACCTCAGGCAAATCCCTACTTAAGTCCCCCGCATCCAAGGACAACAAAGTGTGTTCCTAGTATTTCGTTAATTATCAGCTAAATCTGAGATTAAACGTTTATTATTGTATATCAATGGATATCTATCAGTTTCCCGCCGAAAATAATAATTTTGTGTGTGTGTTTGTGTCAGGGCGGTCTAGCGCCTGGCAGAGCAACCATTTAGCAGCAATTATATTCTTATACGCCAGTAGATGGCTAATTTTAATTGGATATTTGATGTCAGGGGAAAATGGGAAAGGAATAAATGACACAGGAAAAAATGGGAAAGGAATAAATGACACAGCAAAAAAAATTAAAATTGAAAACAATAAAACTCACAAGAAAGAAATTTGACAATATTTCACATTAATAAACACATTTACATTTCTATCAATTTATTTACATACTGTGAATAGGAACTAATTTATATGGTGTTATTCACACTAAGTAATCAAATTTAGGTATATACAATTATCCTTCTTCATTACTAGGCATTTATAAATTTAAAAAAACAAATACTTTATATTAGCCTCCGAAATCTTAAAATATCAAATATTGTAAAAACTACATTTATTTTTAAATACATCTGCGTATTATTATTTATACACTTTGGAACTCAGTCATCGATTTACAATTCACTCCTTTACTATTTCTTCCAGACAACATATTATTGATATACTCAATATAAAAGTTACAAACTGACGAATTGAGGAATCATGTCATGACACACACATAAAAAGTTTGAAAAACACTTGTACAATAGCTTGTGCATGCGTATATCTGTTATAATACAGTCATAAACGTTTAACTAACTGGTAAATCATTCGATATAAAAGATCCGAGTTGATCACGGAAGCTAAAGGGACTCGAGCAAAAAAGTGATGGATTTAATATATTCAAAATATTTTATTTTGTGAGATTTCGTTTGTTTCCTTTAATCTTTATTTAAAGTTTTTTATTTAACTTTATTGAAAACGTAAAAATAGCTGAGTAATCAATTATACACATTATTGGCATTATAAATCCCATTTTCTATTTGGCTCGATTAAGGAAATATCAGCTAAAGTACCTTATTGATGCTCCGCACTTAAAAAACGAAATGATTTTTTTAGTCCCAGCTACCCTAAAAAATATATATAATAATGATTTATATTATTTTATTAAACAAAAATCCTTGGATTGACATTTTTTATATCTTATGTATACATCAAAAATACACCTAGCTAAAGGATTTTTTTAATAATTTAATAAGAGATGCTTCATATTAGTTAATTTAGAGATTCTTTTATTCAAGGCCACCTTGTTGTAAAAATAATAAAACAGTCATTAAGGTGTGTTCCACTCTCAATGTTGGGGACGCAGGTTCGAATCCCGAGAGGGGATGGTCATTTTTGGTCTACCTCATAAGAGTATCCTAGGTTCGAATGACTAATTTTAATGCTATAGGTAATGCTTATTTATATCCAGTCGGACGCTTTTCTTTCGAACCATATAGGCACTATATATATATATATATATAGGCTGAGTAATTAAATATTACCACAATATGAAGTCGTTAGTTTACTATTTAGGCCTATAAATCATGGGCTATCACCTCATTTATAATATAATTTTACAAGAACAACAACAAAAACATTTGGAACAGTGACTTTTTTGGAATTTGATCAAATACATTATGTTTACATTGCAAGTTTGTTAAAAAATATTTATTCACAGAATATGCCGTTGGTCTTTAAAAGTTTTGTATAGTCATTTAATTGTTATATGAGAGCATTTGTTAAACTTAAATTATTGTATTGATGTATTTATAACAATTTGAGCGTTTTCAATTTATTAGATTCCCTCATAAAAAGTAATATTTCTAACATTGAATTAAAAAAACTTTTAGTGTTGTGTTTATTATAGCCAAGACTACGTGAGATACTATTCCACAATTAAATAAGATTAAATTAAGTAATTCAGCAGAATGTTACTGTATGCAAATATAATGATATAAATTTTTTAGGATTTGATGATTAAACTTGATAGTTTCAGTTAATCTTAATGTATGATTTGAAGTGAAATACTCATTTTTTCAAAGCTAATTATAAACTTAAATTTGTAGATTTCTTCAGCAAGCTTTAAGTACTAAAATATTTTTTCCATCATTTTAGCCGGAACCTTCGTCAACCCTTGAGAGTAAAGAGAAATTATCAAAGACGAGCGAAAAGCCTCCTCGAAGAGCCGTCAAGTCCAACTCCGGCTCTGCCGTCAAGGCTCGCATCGACCGTCGAAAGCGAATGCGCCACGCCAACGCCATCGACAACCCCCACGGATCCCTTTCAGACCAGGAATCCTCTATGATGGAAGCCACAGACGAAGAAGAATATGAGGATTCCGTCTCAGAGAATCAAAAGAACCGTGCCTCCAGCTGCGATAATCAAAAGACTTCAAAAGAAGGAAACATAAATAATGGCGGCTCAAGCAGCGAGCTTACCCCGGAAACGAATCGAAGGAAAAATTGGAACTCACGATTTTCTAATATAAAAAATGCTTTCGTCTCAGAAGAGGAAATATTTCAAAAGTCTCGTTCTCCGTCTATAAATAGAGATAACAGTAATGCAAGTAATGCTCCCTCATCAGGAAAGAAAGCCGATGACAAGTACATGAACCTCATATTGCAGGCCCGCCTTGAGAACAACCGCTCAAGGAGTCGAAATAGCACCTATAAGAATCCAAACGACTCATCGGGCGGCGAGGGACCCTCCTCATCATCACTCGGTCCCAGCAACAACTCATCCAAGTCCAAGCAGCCAACCCCGAATCGTGACCACTCCAAGGGATCTCTTTCTCCTCTGCGGCTATCCAAGAGCCTTCCCAAGGAATCCCGGGCAGAGGCCATGGGCCTAGAGCCCGCCAACAAGAACAAAAACGACATGGACTACCAGGAGTACATGAACATCATTAGCCGCGTTCGGCGAACCAAGGAGTCCACTCGCGTGCGGACAGAGCAGATAAGACTGGCCAGTATGTATGCTCAGGAGCAGCGGCGGCAAGAGGAAATTAAGCGGGAGGAAGAACGACTAAAATTAGAAAGGGAAAAAGTTCAAAAAGACCTGGAAAGGCAAAAACAGATGATGAGTATGCCGAAGAGAAGTATAGAAAGTCAAAAAGTAGTTGTTGAAGCCTCGACTTCTCCCGTGATACCATCGGAGAAAGTGTCAGTGAGGAGAGAAGAGGAATCTCCTCAAGCGAATGTCCTCCTTCCTCCGCCCTCAGAGAATAAGGCCTCCACTGAGGAAGACGCTCTTCATGAGCAGACCCTTGCACTCCTTCAAGAGCAAGCACGACAGAGTCAAGAGGAGCAGAAGCGACAACAAGAGCTTCGAGAAGAACAGGTCAAGGCGGAGCAGGAGAAGCTGGAGCGCCTTCGACAAGAACAGATACGACAGGAGAAAGAACGTGAAGAGATTCATAGGCTGGAGTTCGAGCGCCTGAAGCAAATCCAGGAGGAGCAACGGCGGCTGGACGAGGAGCGAAGGGTTCAGTCCGAGCGGATCCGACTGGAGCAAGTCCGGCTTGAGGAGGAGCGGAAGCGACAGGAGACCCTTCAAGCCGAGCGGAACGCGGAGTACAACCGACAGCGGCTTGACATGGAGGCTCAAAATGTCTGCTTACCCCAGGAAACGAGGGCAAAGCTCCTAAGAAGCCCAACGGCTGCTGCTGCATTAGCTCCGGTTGTATCCCTTGCGAGCAACAAAGCAGCAGGAGCTGGGGGCTTCACTCCACTGAGCCCCGAGGAAAAGATCATTCAGAAGCGGCTCTCAGATCAAGAGACGCTCCGCCGCTGTCACAAAGCCGAGGAGTCCAAGATCCGCCAGGAAAAGATGAAGCTCATACAGCAGGAGGAAATGCTCATTTCCCGGCAGGAGGAGATGCTGCGCCAAGTTGAGTCTGAGAGGCAGAATCTCTTCAAGCAGGAACAGCTTATTCGCTCAAGACAGCAGGGGCGACTCACCCAGGTTCGACAGGAGAAAATGCTCCTTGAAAAGCAAGAGGAAATGCTTCAAATGAGGGAAAAACAGCTCATTGAAGAGAGGATACGCCAAGAAAAGCTCCGTATGGAGCAAAAGTCGCTTCGTGAGCAAGAAGAGGTTATACGAAAGCGTCAAGAGCAAATAAGTAAGGAGCTCATGGGGGAAATATCCATGGCTAAGAACGGCGGGATCCTTCCCTTTCCTCAAGCAGCACCTCCCGCCGCCGCCGCCACCAATGATTCCTCCGCACAGTCTTTGAATGGGGTAGAAGATGAAGATACTTTGGACGAAGAGTCCAGTGAAGAGGAAGAAGAGTTTTACGAGTCCACTGTGGAAGTTAAGCAAAAGTCGACCTCAGTGCCCACGAGCGTGAGAACCATTGGGCTCGCGAACACCCATGATAAGCCCTGGGCCCCCGTCACCCCATATCTCTCCACCTACGAACGGCAAAATAACAGCAATCCCACGCCACCCTCTGAAATGTTTAATGAAGACGATGTTGATAAGTTCAAACCCTCAGGGATCATCACTTCTCCAGAGAGCCTCCGAACCTCCTCCACGCTCATTACAACCCCAGACGAGACCTCCCTACAGCTCAGCCCGGACTGCTACTCCTCCAATACTCCAACATTCGTTCCTCCCCTTCCCTTCGATGAGGGAGGAGTCTTCCGACCCCTCCAGCACCCCCAACCCTATGAGGCCATTCCAACGAGCACGCCTCTCCTATGCAAGTTGGAGACGGACCGCAACCTCAGTGGACCCTATCAGCTTTCCCCTAAGATAGGTGGCCCCGGCTCTGCCTTCAAGCCTTACTCCAGCTCTGAAAATCTTCACGATCCCTCCCTCTTTCCTCTTCCATCATCAACAACTCTCAACCAACACCACTCCAGTACAAACCTTCTCCTCCCTCCAACTTATCCTTCGGCCATCCAAACCAACGGCGGGCCCAAGAAAGCACTACCCCCGCCCGTTCACCATAAGGTGAAGGAGCTTCGAAGGCCCATACGAGCCCCTTTCTCCACGACAGACACAGAGCCAGAAATGAAGGAGTGTCATTTTCCGCCCGAGAAAAACAAGAGATCCATCATAAAGCAGCACCCATACAAGCCATCCTACTCCACCAGCGAGACAGAGGATGACTCGGCCTACCATTCCCGAAGAACTAAATGGTTCCGACATCACCACCATAATCAGAATCATCAAAATAACCATCATCACAATAACAGCCATGATGGCAGTAAGAGCTTTGAATGGGATCCATTTCAAGTTGAGAGTCCACCACAAATCACACAGAAGCCCGTGGGAATCATTCAAAAGCCCAAGCCGCAGCATGTTCCCTCCACGGTGACCTTGGGCTCATATGATGCCCTATTCCCTCTGCTACCATCTCAGAGTCCCTCTATCAACAGCCCCTTGTGATTGAGAGGGGAGCTGAAGTCTACAAGGACCCTTCATCCGCTTTCTTCAATGCCGGTGGGAGTGACATCATCATCAAGCCCGCTCAACCAGATAATACATCACTTGCTTCTCTTCTCCACTTACCACCAGTCACATCAGAAATAAATGCCCTCATTCCCAAGAGCCTTGCTACCTTATCTGCTCCTAGTGACAAGGAAGAGAAGGGATTCAAGCTTCCCCCGCCTTCTTCAGCATCCATCCAGAAACAGCCCCCTCCTCCTCCTCAATCAGAGGCCCAACCAAAAAAAGAGGATTATCTTCTCTCAAATCTTGTTCTCCCTACTCTATCACTACTGACCCCCGGAACGAGTAATAACTCCCTTTATAGCACTTCATCAGCTCATGATGGACTAGGGCCCAGTCCACATTCTCCGATCGTCAAGGATGAAAATCCATTTGATCCCCCAAAAGTTATTCGCGTCTCCTCATTTTCAAGCTTTCCTTCAAGAAACTCAACGGAGGGCATTGCCTCGATAGCCTCAGGAGTCCACCGTCAGTCCTCTTATAACTCCATTCCCACAATTGAAAAGCTACCCCTGCCTCTCAAGGAACAAGAGTGGAAAAACAGCTTTACTCGAGCCGCCGAACCCCCTTCAACCGGCATCAAGACAGCCGCAGGAGGTGGGGGTGTTGCTCCTCCCTCAAGTCAGTTACAGGAAGAGCTTCAAAAGAAGCTAGAGGCCAGGAAAATTTCTACCGAGGAGCGTCTACGAAAGCAGTCCAAACAGGAAGAGGAGTCTGTTGTTCCCTTGACCGTTGTGGAAATGAGCTCTACCAAGAAGCCTTCCGAGGATGGGGATCAGAAGAAAAAGACCCTTCAGAAGCGGATTGTAAATGAGGCCGTCACCTTTAAAAATGAGAGTGAAGGTGGGGTCAAAAAAATTATTCCTAGGAATAATCTTACAATCACAGCAATGGAAATCATGACTAGGAAGGAGATCAAGACTTGTGAGATGGAGGAGCGACTCATGAGGGAGAAATATGGGACACAATCCTCTTCGGATGAGGTCCCCTCAAAGACCATGTCTCCTCCCGTCTCTCCATTGAAGACCAGTCCAAAACCGGTCATGGCCAGCAAGCCCGCAGCAGCATCAACTACAGCTCCTCCCCCGAAAATCATACTCAAGAAGGAGCCTAAAAGGCTTGAGCCTGAGGAAATTCGGGCTCGCAAGTCTTCCACAGAGAAACAACCTGAGCAGCCGAGCCGTCCCATGGACCAGAAGAAAGAAGCCCGCGTCATTAGTGCTAGCAACGTCATCACTCGCTCCAACAATGGCGTCGTTGAGAAAAAGAAAGAGGAATACATTGAGAATCTTTCAAAATCTTCCTCTGCAGAAGAAGTGACTGACGAGTCCAGTCGAGCGGCGAGAATCAAGCGGGAAAAAGTGAAAAAGGCTGCCGAGAGGTTCGAGAAAACAGCATCTCCCATAAAGTCCGGCTCCCAAATACAGCAGAGCGGCGATAAACTTCCATGGAATGAGGAGGCCGCGAATGGGAAGCCAAAGCTGGGAATCCTTCGAAGACGAGAAACGTTTAGAAAGAACGGATACGCTCTAAGAATGAGCAAGTCATCAGACAGCATCACAGCATCTAAATTTCTGTCCAAAAACTCAAGTGGTCTTCGAATCAACGAAGTGAGCCAGAACCCGGACGAAGTCACTCCCAAAACCAAGGATGAGATCAGACATATTTTGAGCATCGCAAAACAGAGTTCTGTCACGGAGCGAATCAAAATATTCAACAATCAAATCCTCGGTGACATCAGGAGCATTGACGAAGAAGATCATCAGCGGGATCGTAAGGCAGAAGCCATCAAAAAGGAAATCCTTTCAGCGAAAATGTCAGCCGCCCATGAAAACAGCGGCGGCGACTCCCCAGTTCAGTCTCGGAGAAGTTCCCTTCAAATTCTAAAGAGAAATCCTAGCTCCGAGTCTAAACTGCGCATCAACCAGCCCTCGGGAAGCGATGCACTGAGACAGAAATTGAATGGCCGTAAACTGAGCGAGCCAGCTTTGAACGGATCCGTGAAATCCCGTATCGAAAACTACATGGGAGGAGGACACCCTAAGACATCATCATCCAGCGGTAAGCCTAAGGAGCCCAAGCTGCTCCTCAACTCGATTAGCCACTCAATATACGCCCAGTCCGCCACAGACTACTCTGCCACGGAGGAAGAAACTGACCATAAAAGTGCCTATCCAACCATGGACTACCTCCAAGTCCCTTCCACCAACGGAAAAAAGCGAGAGCTTCGACGGAGCAAGAGCTTTGCCAGCTCTGGGCAGTATGAGTGCGTCCTAAGCGATGAAGAAGTGGATGAAAAGACCCGACAAATGATGGCTTTTTTCAATACGAGCCCCGGCAACAACAATAACAGCAAGCCGCCTCTTCAAACGCCTATTAGGGTGGTCAGTGATGAACCCAAGGGTCGACCCCTCAAAAGTGCCCTTAAGACCCGCCAGCTCTCTCACTCAGAAGATGCTTTGGAGGACGAAGATTTAAGGAATGTAGACGACATATTTGAACGGCTTCTTGTAAAGAATGAAGTTGAAGGGGGCGAAAGTTTTGGTGGAGAGAAGACACCTACTACTACTATAGGAGTCAGTGGCAGGGCATCATCCTACGCACAGTCCGGCACCACCAAAAGAATCCTTCATCATCGGTCTCATCACGGATCCTCCAATAGAATCCTTGGGAGCAGTCATGAACACCTCAGTTCTAGCCCGACACAAAGTGAATACGAGTCCTGTGATCCATGGGACGACTACTGAAGAAGAAAAAGCACATAATAACAAAGAAATAAAGAATAAATAAAATTGACTTCATATTTTATACCTAATTTTTATAGTATATGATTATATTTTTATGTATTTAGTTCATATCAAAACAGATGCAAAGGCTAGTCTCCAATCATTTTTTATAAAAATGTTCATTATACTTTAATCGAAAATTCAAATAAAGATATTCTACTACTACTTCAACATGTTCCAATGGTATGAATAAAAAATAACCTCTACATTGCGTTGTGAATATCGATTTATACATATCAGAAATATAAAGATAAAAAGATATAGAGAGCTTATTCCTTTCAGATGTATCTGTGTGTCCAATATAAACAAAGTAATTTGTACTACGTCATCGTAAGCTGATCATAGAGATAGAATCAATCTCTATGATCGGCTTACGATGACGTAGTACAAATTACTTTGTCTATAGAGGACACCCAGAATACAGCTGAACGTTGTTTCTCTGCTATTGAAGGGAATCAGCTCTCTATATCTTTATATCTCTATGATTAGAAGGGGAGAAAATCTACTGCTTAAAAATATATTATGATGACCTCATTGGGTCTCATTTGCCTTCGTTTCTTTACTCTTTACCTTAATTAGTCCTTTTTATGATTTTAATACCTTTTTTTCATATAAGTATATATGCAGTTAACATTACTAACCGCTGTTATAACAGTAGAAAATTGTTATTCCTTTTTATTTTTAACTAATTACATTTTTTTTATTACATTCTACGAACAAAAAGTCCTTATATGGGAGCTTTGTCAATCCAAATATGATTCAAATGACTGTAAATACTAGATATATATTATATTTTCCATAATGGTGTATTATGAAACGCATAACTAATTAACCCAAAACAATTAAAATCTTTTATTTATTGGAGAAATATAATCCAATATCCTTACTGGGTTTTTTCTTTATTTCACAGTTCATGGAATATATACAATAACCAAAGTATAAGGTATATAATTAGATGCCAATGCGTAAAAAATACATTATTAAACATAGTTTATTTATTTTCAGCTAGGATGCAAAAATATATTTTTTGCATCCTAGCTGAACAATCAATATCCTTACTCTTGATAAACGATAAGCTTTTTATTAAAATAATGAAATTAAAAAGCTACATATATGTAGTGATTCAAAAGCTTACATAAAACAACGAACTTTATCAGAACCATTTTTTTCTGTAGGATAACTATACTTTTGCTGTGTTTTTTAATACTTATGTTTATTAAACACCTCACGGTAGCTCTTGTAATGTAAATATGAATACTTAATTGCAGCAATTCCTAATTCAGATAATATTCCTGGCAAATATTACTCCTTATTAAAGAAATTTTCTTCTAAAAGTAGTAATCTTCAACGATTTCGATACATAAATTAAAAACAACATATAAATAAATTCAGTGGCTTTTAGAATATCAATATAATTATACTAATGGAACAATTAATTCAATAATATGGGGATATTCTTAACAAAGGTCTTTAGCAGGATAAAAAAAATACCCTTAACTTTAATTTACTTAAATTTCATGCCCTTAAGCGGCACCAATGACTTCCTAGGTACTGAAACATTAAATAACACAATGTATTTTTTCAAAAAATAGACTGTAGATCTGAGGTTCGTGGTCAGTCTTTCGTTTGGGTCCGAGCTCTAACTTTCATACATAATAATATTGTTTATTTGTTTAAAATATCCTTCAATACTTCAATAGCCAAGTAAGTACCCAAATTAGCATTATCATCAACACATACACATGTGCGCCATGGCCTATATTTGAAAATAAATTAAAGTTCATGAGAAAGTCTTATTGGATAGCTCAGCGGGTGGAGTGTGTATGTCAGTCACTCATCCCTCAGTCTTCTGTTTCAGTCCATGAGAGATAAAACTGCTTTCATTGCTTCTTCACTTCCCTTTGTAAGACGAAAACAAGAATAATAATCTCTTCCTATTTGAATTCCTATACATTTAATTTATTTCTTATTGCAGGTATGTACATCGGATCATAGGATACAGGGAAAGCGCATACCAGGCAGATTCGTTTGTATGTTTATAGGTCAATTTAAGATCGGAATGTGCAATTGAATTTTAGGTAAAGGTAAAAATGTCGCAACGTGATTATTTATAGATCAACACAACCTCGAATGATAGTTTCATCGAGATATAAAGACATAGAGAGCTTATTGGATTCTACAGAGAAATACATGCTTGTGTCTAATATAAACAAATCTTTCTACCTCTATGATCAACTTACGATGACGTAGTATAAAAAATTACTTTGTTTGTATTGGGCACAAGCGACAGCTGAAGGATGTTTCTCTGCTATTGAAGGAAATAAGCTCTCTATATCTCTATTAATAGTTTACTTCATTTTCTTTACCCTTTGTTCACTGGGCTAAAATCATCCTCATCTGAACAGTACAAAATGCTCTGTAATGAAAATCACAAAAGAAAAACACCTCAAATTCAATTTTTTGCCTCACATAACTTTAAGTTGAATAACTAAATTAAAATTTTGAAGAACTGTAAAAGAGAAATTCCTTTGGTCTTCCGTGATAATTATCAAACTTATTTCCATTTCCAAAAACTGAATGTTAATCCACGAAAATGCGTCCAATTCACATAATACTTAACATAATTGATTTATTTGAATGTTGGATACAAAGATATGAGCCTAGATTATATTTTTTGCATATCTTATTTGTTGGTTGGATGTTAAGTATGCTTTATTTATCAATTGTTACGATAGCGGTCTGTAAAAAGTAATATGATAATGACCACAAAAATTATGCACAATATAGAATTTTATTTTAGTTGTTTAAACTTTATTTTTGTTTAATTGTGGCCGCTTTTTAAAATTGTTTTGTTTCTGTGAATAATATTTGTATATTTCATTTTTATCAATCAATCCCGTTTTGTTATGCAAAATATTTTTTTTCTTTTGTATTCATTGTTTATTATTTATCATGAGTTTATTCAATCGTTCACCTTTAGACACGCTTGCTATGTTTTTTTTAAATAAATTATTAATTTATAAAACTCTAATATTTGAAGTTAAACTTCAAACGAGGGAAGTAATAAAAACCTTTTATTAAAAAAAAACATTAAATCTAAATAAAATATGTTCTTTGTGTCATTAAAAATGACGTATTGATAATATATCATGGTGAATATAAAATGTCAATCTATTTTATTAACAAAATATCATAGACTTCTATCTGTACATGCCATGATTCGAATAAAAAGTGTATCAATCTAGAATTCTTTCAGCCTAAAAATGCCTCAGCCAAATTTTTATATAAATTATGATGATACTATCTTTTTTGTCCAAGTTTATATTACCAATTTAATAAAATCCTCAATTGTATTTTTGGTTTTTTTAGCCTTTGAAAATCCGTTTTTGTATACATTTAATTATGTACCTTTAACTAATTTGAGTAAAAAATAGCTTCTTATTTGTTTCCACATTAAAAAAGTGTAAGATGGTGGTGTTTATTAATTACATCCAGATGATTACAGTCACATCTACTACATCTGTAAAAAATAACAGAGGTGGAACCCCGGATTGATATTTGGTATATGGGTATATTTGAACTACTGATATGGATCATTTTATATTTCACAAAAAAAACCTTCCAAAAATGCTATTTATCGTATCCTTAATGTGGATCGTTATATTTCCATTCGAATCTTGAGTTCTTAAAAACTAATAAAACCCGTACATTTTTTTAAATGGAATCTTCTAAGTGAACGATTTTGGCGAGGAGTCTACCGAATACCAATATTGCTTTCAATCGTTAGTTTTGTATAGAAATATGTCTATCTACCGATACCTATTAAATACATCTTGCAAACGACTACCGATACCATCGTTAGATTGTTATATCGAATCTCAGCTCTAAAAAAAGTATTTCCAAAAATTACATATTGGTTACTTTATTTTATCAATTGTAAGTATTCCATCGTATTGACCTTTGACGCTACCCTTTTCATCAACCAATAAGTGGCTTATGCCAATTCAATTCGAAAACAAATATGCCTAAATAAAAACCGATTATATCCGATATTCATTTAGTTAATACATATTTATTATGGACTTTACAAATTAAATATGATTTTAAATATCTAAAACTAGTTGAATGCATTTGGAATGTGTTTATTGGTACTATTATGGCTCGTTCAGTGTAACATTGCTAGTAAAAATTGTTCTCCGTCCTTTTTTAGAATTTCAAAATCATTTAAAAGTACTCATTGATTTATAGATAACATAAATGTTACATAGTGTTTATTCAGTTATAATTACACAAAGAAAAAACATATGATCCTATAAGGGTTTCTCTTGATGGGATTACAACCCAAATATCCTTGAAGTTGTTTATAACTATATCATATTAATGTTTCAAGTAAGTTTTTTACTTAACAATTCATTATCTTTTAAATATAATTATCTCATTTTAAAGTATTTTAATGAAAGTTATCATTATTAGTCTACTTTTGAATGATTTCTTTGGTCTCATGAGATATGTATAAGCCTTATTGGTAATATTTTTCGTCCCAGAAAAAAATATATTTATTTTCCTCCTGACAGAGAAACATAAAGTATAATTTATACCAAAAGTTCTGCTTTGTCATATAACTAAGTATACAAGTTATCTAATAAAACCCCTGAAACATAATGTTGGTATTAAATATGCCTAACAAAACCAATCGAATGGAATGCTCTTCGGAACTTTTGTTCGAAATTTATCGACCTCATATTATTGTATTAAAAAAACTTTATAATCGGAATTATTATTTCGTTATAAGACTTATAAAATGATATATGTGTTGGCAATAAAAATCTCATATATATATATATTTATAGTAAAAAGTATTGATCAAATTATAGATTTGGACTGGAACATAGAGATATAAAGACTTAGAGAGCTTATTGGATTTTTCAGAGAAATACGTTTTAGTGTCCAATATAAACAAATTTTTCTATCTCTATTATCAACTTAGGATGTCAGCGTACAAATTACTTTGTTTAGTTTGGGCTATGGCGACAGATGAACGATGTGTCTTGGCTATTGAAGGGAATAAGCTCTATATATCTTTATATCTGTATGGATCAGATACATTTGGTAATAATAGTTGACAATCGTACCATTTCTACCCATCACAACTCTATCCGCTGGATGTACATCAACTGTGTTAAGGCGGGTGAGGAAAAGGATGAGAAAAATATGTGATGTTCGATTAACTTAAGAGGCTCTGAGAGCACGCATTCATGGGCATTTGATCTTTTTTGCTATCACGCAACTTCGACCTCAGGTGTGTTTTGTTAGAGTGCCGGAATTATATTTTAAATATAGAAGTGTTTTTATTATTTTGATATCCTATGTGGTTTTTTTGATATTAGGAAGAAATGGACCAAGGTAGAAAAGGAAATTATGACTCACGGAAGAAATGGACCAAATACATAGGTAGGCAAGTTTTTGAGTAGAATATATCTAATTACTGTACAAATACTTTTCTTCATATAATCTGAGTAAATAATGACAAAATGATTTTATTTTTGCAATTTTAGATCAATACTCTCTTCTATATTTGCGGACGCGATTATTATAAATGGAATATTTGAAGAGATAAGTTGAGGTGTGACGTCACAATCAACAATAATAAAATGAGAGAGCCTCCAATGATCCGAGTCGAGAATTTGTGTATTCACTCCGGCTGAATGAAGGCACTACTTTTTCTATATTATGAAAAAACAACATGGTAAATTATGTCATAATTTACTCAGTTTATATGAGGAAAAGTATTTGTACAGTAATTAGATATATTCCACTCAAAAACTTGCCTACCTATGTATTTGGTCCATTTCTTCCATGAGTCATCATTTTCCTTTTCTACCTTGGTCCATTCCTTCTGGTCCATTTCTTCATAGTCCATATTTCCTGGTCCATTTCTTCTGGAGACTGTTTTTTTGTCGTTATCCTTATTTGGAGTACGTTCTAATAATAATCACACTTTTATATCTAATTATAAATATATATGCTCATTTGAGTATGAATTGTATCTGTTTTCCATTTCACAAATTGATGACAGGAAACAGTCATTGTTTTAAAGGATTTATAGAAGACAGAGACGCGTCAATCATCATGATGGTCACATAAAAACTATTAAAAACCCGCTGTTATTAAGAGTTTGGTAATGTTGTTTGAACTTTCTTAAATTGTCACCATAAATTGATTACATCGAATGGAATAGAAGTAAATAAATTTAAATGTTTTTTATTTATTTTTCTAAATCATACTAAAAAAATATGTTTAAGTAATATAAATATATATAAGTACATAACATAATAAAAACTGCATTATAAAACCATAATTAAACATGGTAGTTGAATTATTGTTTTGCTCTGGAGTAGAACACATACAGACTAGGGATTACTTTATACCCAACCTGACATAGAAAGAGTAAAAATGCTGTCGATTAGAAAACATAGAGACATCTTAAGTTTGCATATCTCTGGCATCTCTTTTATTATAGTATTAAATCAATCACAAACCTCTCCCTTTTTCCATTATTAATAACACAGGATGACCATCAAATATTCCAGAGGTCTAGATAGCCGATTCTTATGTAAAATGACCCCCTGATTCCGAATATGTGCTTAGCTTTGCTCTGTCAGGCAAGGTTTCTGAGAAAATTAGCAATATATATTTTCCTAAAAAGTCCTATTTTTTTCAAATAGTTTGAATTTCCTCCTAAAATATACGATGTAGACTGATTTTCAAAAAAATCATTAGTTTACTGATATACCAGGGTTTTTAGAACACCAATCCATTTATCTCTATCTAGAATGAGATTTGAGCAAATAATAATAGCAACAGATTATAATCTGTTGCTATTATTATTTTTGCGTTATCATAAACAGCTTTAGTTTTTCTATTCTTAAGGAGGATATGAAGAATATAATACTCAAGCTGTGTATTATAACGCAATAATAAAAACAACAACAGCTTTTAATTTATTTCTTTGTTAATAATATTTTAAGTTTGTTCCTCTCATCCACGAGTCCTGGGGAATTAGTAATTCTGGACACAGGAGGGAACTCCGTATCAAAGTTTTTTATCCAGAATAGCAGAACTTAAGTTGTTTAATATAATGCAGTAATAATAATGGGTACGGTTACTTTGATCTCCTACCTGAGCTAGAAACAAAGAGAAACCACACTTCAACACGGCCATCGTGCTAACATTCCTTACAAAACCTCTCTATTAATTTACTTATTATTGAAGGATCTGGATCCGCGAGTCCCGTTGAACATATTCATGAGCCGAGTCAGTGCTAGGAGCGACCACATTGATGAAGGAGCTCCCAAAGTCTCGTCTCCTCCTCCGATCATTGAGGAGGAGGATGAGACGAGACGGGGCAAATATAATGACTGGAATCATGCCACCCGTCCACTCCCATTCGAGAAATTTGATCCCAAGCAATGATGAATCAATGTAAACAATAACAATAATAAGAACAGGCAGGAGCACTCTGGATGCCGAATACTTTTTTTCCTTCTTCTTCTATAATAAGTACAATAATAGAGAGGTTTGTGAGGAATGTTAGCACGATGGCCGTGTTGAAGTGTGGTTTCTCTTTGTTTCTAGCTCAGGTAGGAGATCGAAGTAACCGTACCCGATATATCTATGTTCTCTAATCGACAACATTATTTCTCTTTCTATGTCATGTCGGGCTTAAAGTAATATCTTCCCAGACATACAATAAATACCAAGTAAAACAATATTATTGTTTCAACATAATAAACGAACCGGAGCTATTTTTTGTCTTAGAATATTCTTTGAAGTATAAACGATTCTAGGGCAATCACCCCCAGACAATCATCCCCTGGACTAGCACCCCCCCGACAATCACCCCCTGGGCATTTACCCCCCGTTAGTAATATTTATTATCTTTAAAGTCCACTTATGAAGTTAACTATGTTTTTCTAGCTATTAACAAAGGTGACGTCACTGGTTAGCACGCAGTCACAGTTCTTTAGAATTGGAGTCTGTATAAATTAAACATGCATAATTTTGCTAATTTCGTATCTTAAACCTTATATCTGGGCTATCTATGTATGACTAGACAATCATATAGTTTGTAACCTATCAACTCAATATCTCTTATTTTTCTCATACAGGTCCTAAGCTATTTTCTAAGATTTCATCTAAATCGAAGACTATGATTATTGGAGAAAGTGACTATTTGAAAATCAAAACTCATCAATTCAAATTAGTTGGCATATGAATTTTATTCTCAATTTATTATATTCATTTCTTCACACCCGAAAACGTGTTCCTGTGGCTTTTTAAAAAAACCTAAGTACCCATTAGTCTTCACAAGCAGCGGAAAAAAGAGATCAAGACAGTGGTTCACCAATGACGTCACCTTTGTTAATAGCTAGAAAACATAGTTAACTTCAAAAGTGGACTTTAAGAGATAAGAAATATTAATGACGACGGGGGTAAATGCCCGGGGGGTGATTGTCGGGGGTGCTTGTCTGGGGGGTGCTTGTCCTGTTACGGTATAAACATATTTAAAATATAAATGTTCATTTTTTTACTCTTTCGATGGGTTGTCAATTAACTTTTATTAAACGCTATGTAAGAATATGGTGAATATCATTGTTAACATTTCTCTTTGTGAGTGAACGGTGAATCACTCTGTGCTTTAATTTAATATTGAATTATATCCAAATCTATATTCTCCTTAAAAGCAATGTGACAAAAAGTATTCGCTACATTCTGACAGCACTTTAGTCGACTCATTCAAATTAAATGGTATTTTTTCATTATAGCTACGCAAGATATTTATATTTTGAAACAATGTTCTTATAGATATAATTTATGTATTGTCTATAGTCTAAATGACATAATACTTTTATTGTATTTATATTTAATAAACATAATGGTGATGACTTCAGTAGAAGAAATAAACAAGTAACCAGTTTCATTTATTTTAAAAAAATGTAAAAGGATTATAGGCAAGCTCATGGGGTGTCCAGAACTTTCTCCATAATACAGCTATTTTTCTATTAAAGCTGATAATAATGCCGTACGGTGTACGCAATTATTCAGTTCAAAACCGCAAAAAAGGTTCTTCAAATGTATATTTTGGATCCACCACTCAAATTCGGTCAGAGTTTAGGATTCCCACTTTAGGAAATGGCTCGAAAGTTGACAGTTGGGAATGACTTAAGCCCTCAGTTGGAATTTAAGACCAAAAACCTTCAACAAAGAACAAACCTGCCAACTTTAACTAATAATAACGGATAAAAACAAAGTTTTTATATCCCAAATTTGTGGAGTCGGAGTTTTTGTAAAGTGTTTGTAGCATTCCCGAATATAATTTTAACAGATTTGTTGACGTTCGCGAACAATTTTCGTTCGTTTGTCGTTCACCAAAAGTTATCGTTCGTTTTAAGATTGAATTGTTCGTCGTTCATCGTTCGTTTGTCGTTCATAATTCTGAAAGAGATTTTTTCCCTCGTCATTCTGAAAAAAAGTAATAACGTTTTTTTAGAAAGGACATTTTTCCCATGAAAAGTAAAACGTTTTTTGGCGCCAAAAACGAACGATTATAAATGAATGACAAATCAACAAGTCTGATTTTTAAGTAGTTGAATCTTAAAAGAAATGCTTGAATATAAAAAGAAATTGGCCAAAGGTCCTAATTGTTATTTGCAAATATTATAAATGAATATGTTAATGAAGAGCTCCTTTATTCTCGTCCCATGAGGCCTAATGAATTAATGAATAATCAAAAGAAGTCAAAGACTTTAATTAGAGACATTCTATATGTGTATGAGTACTTGATTTTCATGCATGCAAAGATCTGTGAGCCTCTGAAGCTAGCATAAATATATGTATAATTCTTCCCACCGTTGCTCAACCTTGTGTGCGAAAAAACTATGACTATTATTCTTCTTCTAAATATTATTTTTTGTACTAGGTGGGAGTTCGAAGGTAGAAGCCGGAAAGAGTTCGCCCCACAGATCCCCATCTCCCTTCAACAAGTTCAAACAGATGGAAAAGAACGCAGGGATCATGGAAAATAATAACAAGAGCAGCAAATCCCGTGAGTATGATCCAGAGAGATCCTTATTGAAGGATCGGTAAGGATTATAAACGAGCAGGCTTGTGAGTGATCAGGGAAAAATAGCGATCCGATCAAAAATAGCGATAAGAAATTCTTTGCGATATAGCGATATAACGATCAGGGATTTTTCCGATCAGCGATCCGATCAATTTAATTGGGATCAACAAAAAAATTATCTATGTAATACTAATTCTAAGTAAAACTTAAATGTATATATAGTCCAACCTTTATAAGTATTCAACTTTATATGGTAATGGAATGATTGTTTCCATAGCCTATGCGATCCAAAATAACGACTTCTCCATAGGCGCCTGTCTGTATATTTTAGGACAAAATATCAGAATGATTGTTTCTCATAGCCTATAAGCTCCAACACTCTGGCTCCACAATTGACATATGTCTGCATATTTTAAGACAGGAGATGCCAGAATAATTGTTTCCGATAGCCTATGAGCTCCAAAACAATGACTTCTACATAATCGCCTGTCTGTATATTTTAGGACAAAAAATATATCAGGATTTTTTTACAAATATTAGTTATTGGAATGGATTTGGGTTAATGTGACAGCTAGTTAAGTTTTAAGAAATGTAGGGTTTGTCTCAAAAATCCGTATTACAGACATTTTTTCTCTTTTAGTTATTTTATACAAATTGATCGGATCGCTATTTTTTAGTGATTTTCTTACGATCAAAAGATATAAAGATCAGGACCTTTTGCGATACTGCGATCAGCGATCAAATATCGCTATATCGCTATTGATCGTCGTTCAGAAAAAACTCCGATCAACAAGCCTGTAAACGAGACAACCTTTAATGTGATAGATTGAAAAAGAAAAGTCGTCAAAACACATAAAAAATACTCCTGCAGTTGGCCGAATGAAGCACCAGCTAAACACTAAATAAAGTAATGATTAGGCTCAAGAAAACTGATATGTTTGCCTTTATCCAAGGAACACTAATACAATATCCCCAGCTGCCTCAAGTATTAGCAAAATAATAATTAGTATTATTTACTAATGATCATAAAATTGGTCAATAGAAGATTTATCTCTCTACTATGATTTATCGTCTCCGAATATGTTATCTTTTTCTTTCCTTTTTTGCTAAGCGCTTTAGCCGAGACAATTAGCCAAAGAAGAATACAGAAACCTAAATGATGGCCAACTTACGTATTTTGTCGTTGATCCCTTATAGGACGTATAGCCCATCATCCTCGTCGTCCCCGGCAACTGAAAGCAAAACGGAGAAGAAAATGTTTGTCTCTCGATCTGCATCCTCTGCCAAGGAAGTTATATTAACTTGGGTCAAGGAGTCCCTACAGGATTATGATGTAAGTAGATGATTGCATCAAAAATCATCATCATAATAATATGCTTCTTTGTAATTAAAAAAGATCATTGTCCTCATTAAGGATAATTACACATATATATGGGTTCAGTGGTTTCTGCGTGCGATAAAATGAGCTATTGACGATATGGTATCGTTATAGATTTAAAAAATTATTATTCATCACTTTTGACTAGTCCCTAAACATGTGGAACAAATAATGATAAGTTCAAAGATTACTTTTATGAAAAAAAATATATTCATAAATACTTTGACATTTTTTATGAAAAAATAAATACAGAAGTTTCCATTTTTTAATACCTTCAAAACAACGGATTCTCATTTTGTTAATAATGGGATTGTATTTTTGGTTGGGTTTTTTTCCACAATGTCAAGAGTAGCAAGTTATTTTGCCATATTACGATTAGCGATGTAGTATCGAGTGTTGTATAATATTTATATTAAAAACTCCGATCCTCAAGCCTGGATATATAAAAATGCTTACGATAGACGTACATTAATATTGCATTATAAGCGATCATTTTTGCGTAAAAATTTAGTTTATTACACTAAAGAATATTCTAAAAAGTTTGAGCAAAAATGTTGAAGAGGTGAACATCTCAAAATGAAGGGTCGAATAGTATTTTTCACCCTTTTAACGTAACTATTGTTTATATAAAATAGTACTTAAACAACGCTTGAATGTCTTCTTCTTTACTAACCAAAATAATTAATTTAAAAAAAGAAACGTTACCAAATATTCACAGACATCAAGTTCATAGATATCAGTATAAGGTGTTAAATATAAAAACTAACATGGCCGTCATTTGGGTGTCCAGTAATTTCATCACAAGCAAATTCCTCGTAGACCTTTTTATAGCCGACTTTTTGTCGTGGGTATTTTCCTCGATTGCTCTTTTATAGTAAGTCAATTTCCTCGTTCTTTTTATTCTCGTGAATATTTTTGACGCGAAACCTTTTTTTCTCGCCATATTTTCCTGATTCTCTTTTTCCTTGTGAAATCCACCGTGATAACTTTTTAGCTATAAAGACACCCGGCCTAGATTTGTGCACACCTTAGCCTCGAGGTTCCGCCGGCCTCGAAAATGTCTACGAGAAAAATGCTTCATGACAAAAATGTCCTCATGAAAAAGGAGAACGAGGAAATTGACTGATTATAACGGAGCAAGCGAGGTAATACCCACGACAAAAAACGGCTTTAAAAAGGTCTACGAAGAATTGGCGCGCGATGAAATTACAGTAAATTTGTCTACATTTTTCCTATTCCTAGACCACGAGTAAAGAACTCGACTTGTTTTTTGAGAAGAAGAAAAAACAGTTTGAAAAAACGGCGTGAATAAATGTTTTATTCAATATTTTATTAAAACAAGATATATGGAATAATGTTGACCTCCTGAGTAGATACAATAAAGATATGATATTTCTTGGCGGAGTCCCTAAATGCTTCCCTATCAATACAAATGAAGCTCCAGGTAAAAGGTAAATCAAATTTTGGACTACCATCTGACCTAAAGGAGCTCTAAAGCTGTCTATGCATGCAAAAGGTAATTGAGTCACAAATTTTTTCTAAAGTGTTAACTAGCCCAATGAATATTTTGAAATACCTTAAAACAAGCAATTGAGACTTGACAAGTTTTTATTTATAGGTCATATCAATTTTTTAAACTACCATATACTGCTACCGATGCCATTGTTTACGTAAATTAATGGTATACCCCCCTCCCCACCGTTTATTTGCAATCTACCGATTATTAATACTGCCTGCAATCGGTAGATTTGCAATAAATATCTACTGATATAGTGATTGGGTTCAACTTGCTATCGTTAACTATTATCATAATTTGATGGAGTGATTAAGATGTCATGATTTCTTGTTCTATTCGCTAGTAATTCGGCCAAGGCCTCGATGAACGATATAGATGGAATACTTTCAACCTTTATTTCATTTTATTTTTTCAGAGCCTCAATGTGACTAATTTCTCATCAAGCTGGAGCGATGGCCTCGCTTTCTGCGCACTTATCCACAACTTTTACCCAGAGGCCTTTGATTTCGCCTCACTCAAGTCTGAGAATCGAAGACATAACTTTGAACTAGCCTTTAAATCCGCAGAGTAAGTCATTGTGTTGAGGGCAACACATCCGGGACTTCCCCCCCCCCCCCCCCCAGAAATGTATTGGTTGTTCATAATAAGAAAGCCATTAACAACATCACATCACTACTCACGGTTGGTTGTTGAGCCCTGAATATCTACTTTCAAGAGCAAAGAATTTCTTCTTTTATAACTTTTCTCTTTTCATGTCTTAACGAATCATTTTAATATAATTTGACTATTAATGTTAACAAAATATACCAATTCTCCACGCTCGTCGTAAAAAGAATGTTGATTCTTATTTTATCATATCATTGTCGATGAATAGATACTACTCATTCTAATTAAGAGACATTGAAATATAGAGATAATGGAATTGCCAACTAAAAAAAAGTTTATGAGTGAATTTACAGGAATTATAATACAAGTGGGGTTGCAATAAGATAAACTATCTCTGTGGATGTAATTAAACTATTTTCATAATAATTAATATTCTTTGATTTGATGGGGAGGAAATTGTGTAATTACATACATTTTTATTTGGACCGATCACGTTCAACAAATATGAACAATTTTGAGATATCCTTAAATGTAATATATACATATATATATTTTTTTTAAATCTCAACCATCAACTATATATCTATAAAAATAGAGAGTCGGGCAACTAATTAAGGTAGTGTGTTGGCTTTTATTTAAATCATTCCCGTCCTTACAAGTAATTCTTTCTCCCAGTAATTTAACTTAGCCCCATTTCAAATATTCCGCTACTTTTGTATCTTGTAGCATCAGTTTGTTTATTTTGGGACTGGCCTACCTTTTAGGAATTGATATCTACTTTTTCAAATGCTACCAGTTCAAGGGAATATAACAAGTACCATATCCGCTTGGGGCACAAACCGGACCCGGCTTTTTGTAAAAAGGAATGAAAATAAAGAATTATCTAAAATAATTAACAGTCAATCCAATACACTATATTTTGGTATCATGTTTCAGATTGATATTTATAATAATTTTTGTGAAATACATACAGACTTCAAATTATTGATTAGATAATTTGGAACTATATTTCAAATAAAATTTTGATAACTTGATTACTTTTCTTCAAAATTGAAAATTAAAGCTCAGATCAGAATCGATGAAAGAAAGACAATTGTTAAACAAGCCTTTTTGTATGTTTTTTTTTTCAGGGAGTATGCCGGAATATACCCTCTCCTGGACGTGGAAGACATGGTCAAAATGAAGAATCCTGACTGGAAGTGCGTCTTTACCTATGTTCAAAGCTTTTACCGAAGATTTAGAAATGGAAAAGAAGCTCCAATGCCGAAAAAGTCCCTCATTCTTAACACATCCTCCTCAGCCCCTTCCCCCCATCTCCTATCCCCTGATGTAAGAAGCTAAACCTACAAAATTCCGGGAGAAATTCGTCACTTGGCTTGAATTATAATGAGGCATTCTAAATGTCTCAAATGGAAAGATTGGATATAAATCTCATAAAAAAATACTTGGTTTTTCCTTTGCATTCTGATTGGCTGTCCATTTGAGAGCTGGTAATGGAGAGTTCAGGACTCGTAACAGGACTAGCACCCCCCAGACAATTACCCCCCGGACTAGCACCCCCCGACAATCACCCCCTGGACTAGCCCCCCCGTGCCAATCACCCCCCGGACATTTACCCCCCGTTAGTAATATTTCTTATCTCTTAAAGTCCACTTATGAAGTTAACTATGTTTTCCAGCTATTTACAAAGGTGACGTCACTGGTAACCACTTTCTTGATCTCCTTTTCCGCTGCTTGCGAAGACTAATGGGGACTTGGATATCTTTAAAAAAGCCACAGGAACACGTTTTTGGGTGTGAAGAAATGATATAAAAGATTGATAATAAAATTTATATGTCAACTTATTTGAGTGGATGATTTTTGATCATAGTCTTCGATTTAGGACAAGTGGTTCCTTGATGAAATCTTAGAAAGTAGCTTAGGACTTATATGAGATAAATAAGATATCTTGAGTTGATAGTTACAAACTGTATGATTGTCTAGTTGTACATAAGTAGCCCAGATATAAGTCTAAGACACGAAATTTGCAAATTTATGCACATTTAATTAATACATATTCCAATTCTAAAGGACTGGGACTGCGTACTAACCAGTGACGTCATCTTTGTTAATAACTAGAAAACATAGTTAACTTCATAAGTGGACTTTAAGAGATAATAAATATTACTAACGGGGGGGAAATGTCCGGGGGGTGATTGCCCTAGAACCTTCAGGACTACCCCCGTTACTAATATTTCTTGTCTATTAAAGTCCGCTTATGAAGTTAACGATGTTTTCTTTTGCATTAGCGTTGAAAATAGTGTTCCTAATATCGGGCATATAAAACAAGTGACCGATATTAGGAACACAATTTTCAAACACTAATACAAAGAAAACATAGTTAACTTCATAAGTGGACTTTAAGAGATAAGAATATTAGTAAGAGGGAGTAAATGGCACGGGGGTAATCGTCATGTTACGGGTAATGGATCCCGAGTCAGGGATTCATTGCTTCATAGATTAACGAGCTCTTATCAAGTAAGTGTTTTATCAGTATGCTTTGTTATAAACCCCAATGACATAGTTTTGGTTTATAAAGACAGAGGAAGAGGGTCATTGGCGGAGGATTAAGACCCCTTCCCCCCCCCCAAAAAAAAAAATGCAACAACTATATTTTTCCCGCACTACAAACGTATTTTGAACCAATTTTGAATAATAATCAAGCATGATGAGCGTTATACATATCATGGGGAGTATTTATATAAATAGTTATTAATTCTACGATAATACCACCAGTATTACTTATACTGGCCATCAATCACGCATTAAATAGATTATCCTTTGGCGTAATGTATAGTGTTGTGCCTCATGTAATTGAATCGGAGCTAAGTGCGGTAATTGTTGCCTTGATACGCATTTTTTTAACTCCGTACACACTTTTTCATTTTTAATTTGTAACCCTGACATTATAAGCCTATTTCCTATTATCAATATCGTATTGTAACATAAACAGAGCTGGTACAAAATCTCAGATTATATATTTGTGTGACGTATTTTATGAGTTTCTCATTTCTTTAGCATCAAAACATTGTGACGATAACTTCCACAACTCCAACCAAAAGCCACTGTTTTAATGTATTTTCCATCCCGCTTTCAGGCACCTCGTCGCCGTTGATTCCCTGACATGCATGAAGAACCCCTCATCCTCTCTAACGCCCATTTAACCAACCGCCCTCCCTTCAACCCTGCTGCACATGATAATTTATTGTTATTCAAACACCAAATAGAAAAAATAAAAATGTAAAAGTATTTATAAATGTTTATTATTTCCTAAAATCGTAGCTGATGTCTATTGGCGAATAGTTTAATTGTATCAGCGGCCTCCTATCTATAACAGCAACTTGCCCCTACAGAAGAAATAAGTATTAGAAGGTGTCCAGAAGAAATGTACCAGGAAAATATGACTAGGAAGAAATGTACAAGGAAAAAATAAAAATAGACCAAGAAGGTGTATTCCATTAAAATACTTGCCTACCTATGTATTTGGAAATTTCTTACATGAGTCATCATTTTCCTTTCTACTTGGTCCATTGCTTCTTGTATCATTTTTTCCCTGTCCATTTCTTCCTACACCGTATCTTCCTCGGCCATTTCTTCCTAATATCGTATTATAAATTCCATTCTGCGGCCATCACTCCATAGTGACTAGTTTGGGGGTTCTTTGAGCAGGCACCATAGACCATAGAGATATAAAGATCTAGAGAACTTATTCCCTTTACAAGCAGAGAAACATCGTTCAGCTGTCGCCTGTGCCCAATGTAAACAAAATAATTTGTATAACGTCCATCCCAAGTTTATCATAGAGATAGAAAGATTTGTTTATATTGGACCATAAAGTAGGGCTGGGCGATTTTCGATTTCGATTTTAATCGCGATGTAATTTATTTCTACGATTGAAAATGACACGTTCGATGTGAAAAAAAAAAGAAAAAAAAAAAAAAAAGCTCACGAAGTTGGGCGGACATGCACGAGGATCTGCGTGCAAACCAGGCTAATAAGCTGATGCCTTCAAAAAAATCATCACAGTTTTCACAGACGCAGGGATAGCCAAATATATCTAAACAGCGCCGCACGTAACCAATCAGTTGGAAGAGAGCCACGTCAAGTTGAGTTGCGCACACCACAACATAAACCACGTGTAGAGCAGCAGGCAAACGCAAAGCCGTGGTGAAGTTTACAGCCATATATAATAAAAAAATAGTGTTTTTGTTCATATCGTGAATAAAATCGAAATCGAAAAATTTTTGGGGGAAAAAATCGAAATCTAACTTTTTCTCATATCGCCCAGCCCTAATATAAAGATATAGAGAGCTTATTGGATCCTTCAGAGAAATAAGTCATTGTGTCAAGAATATATCTGAACGATGTTTCTCTGCTATTGGAGGGAAGAGAAATACGTCATTGGGTTATGTTTATATCTCTATGACCAGCTTACGATGACGTAGTATCAATTACTTTGTTTATAGTGGACACACAGAACCAATAAACACTGGTTCTCTGCTATTGAAGGGAATCAGCTCTCTATATCTTTATATCTCTATGTATTGGACACTAGTATTGTCCATCGGGCGCGATTTTCGATCCCGAGACCGCCCGAAAGACTAAAATTGAGCTTGAGCCCATTAGTTTGATATGCGCCCGACTTGCGCCCGCCCGACCATTGGGAAAATATATTTTGGGAAATATATTAATAGAAGAAAGAAATTCAATTCAACAGATCCGAGAAAAAAGTGAGGACGTTTTTTTTTAGAATGAGGTCTGAGGAAAAACGTGAAGACGTTTTCTTTTAGAAAGAAGTCATTTTTATTTTAAAAAATTTAAAAAAGGCCGCCCGCATAGCCCGCCTGACTTTCATATTTTTTGCGCCCGAGCGCGGCCCGTCGGGCGGGCGGGCATGCCCGCCCGATGGACAACACTATTGGACACAATGAACGTATTCTCTGAAGAATCCAATAAGCTCTCTATTTTTTATTTCTCCATGATATGGCCCGCTTGACTATACAATTATTTATATTTATTTTAGCAATATAAAAATAAACAAAATTCGGGGTGCTGTTATGACATTATAAATTCATCATCACATGTTTTGCAAGGCTTAAAAAAACTACTGATAACACTGAACAACATTTTTTTACTGGAGATGTGAAAAATGATTTAGACTAATTTGGGTACGCTGATTTCAAAAATCAAAACCGTTTTGCTGTATTACGTCAGGATTTTCAGTTACAGAAATATTTCCCATTGCCTAGAAGTCAGGATTTCAATGAAATTTACAAAAATTCATTTATTACACTGGGGAACAGTGAAAAAGTTTATTGGGATTTATCACTGATTTGAATACCTATGGGTCTCTGATAACTAAATTAAAAAACCATTTAATGGGGCGGAGACTAGTTAAGTTGAAAAAATAATCAGAGAGTCAGAGGCCAAAAAAAGCCTAAAATATTTTGACCTATTTCGGGCGAATTTTGTAACTTTTGTTTATAAAGCTATATAATTCGTATGGATGTTTTTGGAAATAGTATACTCATGTTAGTGGGGGCGGAGATAGGTTTTGAGATGATAAATTAAAGATAAATCAACATATATTTTCTTAAACAGTTTTTGCAAAATGCTTCTAATATTTAAAATTGTGTCTCCTAAAGAATTATAAAACTCACCTTATTTATATTCTCCTTGACCGCCCCCCAGACACCACCTCCGGACTAGACCCCCCCCCCCCCCTCCCCCATCTATTTACTAATATTCTTATCTCATATGAAATTAACATAGAGACATCTTTCTGGCCTCGCTTTATTATAGTATTAAACCTCACAAACCTCTCCCTTTTTCATAACAAAGCTGTTATTATTATTATTATTTGCGTTACATTAAACAGCTTGAGTTATTCACTCTAGAGGAGGGAACCTTGATACGGAGTTCACCCTTGTGTCCGGAGTCACTTATCGACAGGATTCCTGGACGACAGGAACTCCATCGTCTCTTGTCGGAACTGAATGTTCTTATGGTAAGTAGTTCAATGCCGTCCCTCGTCACGGAAGGCTCTCTAGGCTTCCTCTCAAAGCTTATTAATTCTTATAGCATTTTTCTGGCCGATTTGACGACGAAAGTGAAGGAGGAAGACAGTAAGACCGCCCCTCATAATTCATCTAGAAGATAAAAGAAACAACGCATCAACATGTATTGAATTTTTTGTAATAAATGTAAAAAATTATAAAATAATTAGTAAAAAATCTGTTAGAATATTTTTTTTAAAGGAAGAGGTTTGTGAGATTTAATACTATAATAAAAGAGAGGCCAGAAAGATGTCTCTATGTTACGAATTAGCGAGATAAAGAATATTAGTAACGGGGGGGTAAATAGATTGGGGGGTGCTAGTCCGGAGGGTGGTTGTCTGGGGGGATTGTCTGGGGGCGGTCAAGGAGAATATAATAAGGTGATCAACGAGGAGATCTCTGACTTATGCTCTGTTCAAAGAGAAATTCGGTGACGTCACGAAGCTACAATAAAAAAACATCATTTTTTAGTGCTATGATATAGAAATATTTCTCAACTTTATATCTCAATTGAAAATATTTCACATAAATTATTCTAATGCATGAAACAATTATTATGTAATGATTTATCATAAGTATTCATTAGTTTAAGTAATTAGCAAATAATGATTTTAAACAATATAAGAATTGTTACAAGTCAGCGATTTTAATCTATTTGAAGAAATTAAGAATTCATAAGAGTAGAATTATACATATGTACATAAAAATATATTACCCTAATTAGTAACCTGGTCTATGCTTAAGTTTTCACTAGCAGTTTTTCAGTTTAAGTAGCTTATTAAGAAAATTGACTCAAATCCGTCAATTTTCTTACAAAAGCAATAATAATTTTTTTGGATATAAATTGATAAGTGAGTTTAAAAAGTCTTTGAAAAGTATGGATTGCTTTATCGATTGCGTCTTGATGGCTATGATTAAAAAATTGGAAACTGCTTTCTAAAAAGTGACAGAACTTCAAAATCGGGTGAAAGGGTAGTAATAATTCAATCCAAGGACTTTGAGTTCTTCCAATCTCGCATATTACTCGTGTGTTTCCCCACATTTCGTGTGGAGGTCTTTCAACTTCCTGGCTAAGTATCCAGCGATATAGGAAGACCCTCGTTGGAACAGTCATTGGAATTT
>CP045905.1:11268128-11298539 GCA_013387185.1 Caligus rogercresseyi | reverse complement strand
GTACGCAATACATATAGCATTTCAGGATAAGCTGAACTACCACGTACAACCATAATTAATTACTTAATTTGTTACATAGTGTAATTCACGTTCCCAAGTTTACGGATTATTTCATCAACTTTATTGTATGAGTTGTGTGAGATTTTGGCGCTAATTAATAATTTCATGATTATTATTAACTAATTATATACATGTTTAATATTATCATATATGCATTGAAAAAAATCATACATTTGCTTTTTTCTAGAGGTTACAGTCTGGGGCTATCTTTATTTAATATCTCCATTCAAGTTTGTTTTTTTTAAAGCCTGATTTGTTGTCTTTATCCATAAAGTAGTAATTGTGGTTATATTTGTCCTCCCTCTGCTCCTACAATGACTTCTTAGTAATAAGAATAGTCGGCTATTCCATAATAATCATTCAAATGTTATAGGAGTTAATGGCAAGTTAATAAAATGCTGCTTTAATGCATGAACTTAACCGACCAAGCAGTATAAAATTACTAGTTGTGGATTGAACAGAAAAATGAACACCGTTCGAAACGCACAATCAAAATCGAACACGTAAACCGATTAAAATCAACGGAGTATTTTTTTCGGTATCCGTTTAATTTATTGTTTTAAAAAGAAACTTTCTGTGTAAAGAGTGTGGACGTTTTAACTATAAAATAAGTGCAATTGAATTACTAAGCCATTTTGAATTAAAGTGACGTTTTTTACCATGGATTTTTTTCAAATCGAACGGGCGAAGATTCACCAAGCTGAAAATCACCGATGCTTATGATAATCATAAGGCTAAAAGTTAACTGATGAAATAGTCATATCCACTTAACCTACACTTAATCCCACACAAGTAATTATAAAAACCAACGGAATAGAATCATCGATTCAAGTCAAACTATACTTGATTCCGGATGAATTATTATAACCTATTAAAATAATAAAATTCACAAAATTGGATGGGATCACTTGTTTTATATTTCAGACCAGAATAAGCGGGGTGTAAATCCGACAAGAATAATAATAATGAAATGGGTGTTCAGAACTTCTAATGATGATAGATATAGTAGTGTTTTGAGAAATTGAAAAAATGATCTAGGCGTGTGTGAGTGATTAGTCGACTTTCCTCGATGGTGGGTCCACCGGATCCGGAGGTAGGTGGTGCTCCCGCACGGGCATTCCTCATGGCATGCCTCCAGGCATCCACCAGGCATACCTCCAGGTGCACCACGGCAGCAGAGTAAAGCTTCGTGATGATGGGACTGCAGACGCCCTCAACATCCTTCTGCTTGTGCCAAACTCCTCCACTTCGGCGAGGGAGTTTTTGATCCAGCCACTTGATGGCCTCGTCGCACTTGCTCATGATGGCGGTCTTGTCAGAGTCGGAGATCTGTCCTTAAATTTCTCGTCCTCCACGGTAGACTTCATGTTGAAGCAGTAAGACTCCAAACCGTTCTTGGCGGCGATGCGTCCTTCTGTTTGTCGTCCTCGGCCTGTACTTCTCGGCGTCAGACCATCTTCCTCGATCTCCTCCTTGGAGAGTCGTCCTTGTCGTTGGTGATGGTGATCTTCTCTGCTTTCCTGAGGACTTGTCCTGGGCGGAGACGTTGAGGATACCGTTGGCGTCGATGTCGAAAAGTAATTCAATTTGAGGACCACCCCGTGGCGCGGGTGGGATTCCCGTGAGATCGAACTTTCCGAGGAGATGATTGTCCTTGGTCATGGTTCTCTCCCCTTCATAGACCTGGATTGTGACGGCGGGTTGGTTGTCTGAGTAGGTGGTGAAGGTCTGGGTCTGCTTGGTGGGGATGGTAGTGTTCCTCTTGATGAGGGAGGTCATGACACCTCCAGCAGTCTCGATTCGAGTGAAAGGGGTGCCACATCCAGGAGGAGCAGGTCAGAGACAGACTCGTGGTTTTCTCCGGTGAGGATGGCGGCTGGACGGCGGCTCGTAGGCAACAGCCTCGTCGGGGTGATGGACTTATTGAGTTCCTTGCCGTTGAAGAAAATCTTGGAGAAGCTCTGGATCTTGGGGATACGGGTGGATCCTCCACGAGGACGAGGTCGTTGATGGCAGATTTGTCCATCTGGCGTCCCGCATGGCCTGCTCCACGGGGGCAAGAGTACCCTTGAAGAGGTCTGAGCAGAGCTCCTCGAAGCGTGCCCGGGTGATGGAGGTGTAGAAGTCCACGCCTCGAAGAGAGAGTCGATTTCCGATGTTAGCCTGTGCGGAGGCGGAGAGGGTTCTCTTTGCTCTCTCGCAGGCAGTACGGAGTCGTCGAACGGCCCGTGTGTTGCCCTTGATGTCCTTCTTATGCTTCCGCTTGAACTCTGTGACAAAGTGGCTCACCATGCGGTTGTCAAAGTCCTCTCACCCAAGTGCGTGTCTCCAGCCGTGGACTTGACTTCGAAGATACCGTCCTCAATGGTGAGAATGGAGACATCGAAAGTTCCACCGCCCAGATCAAAGATGAGGACGTTGGATTCCTTTCCCTGAGACTTTTTCTTGTCGAGTCCATAGGCGATGGCGGCTGCCGTGGGCTCGTTAATGATTCGGAGGACGTTGAGGCCTGCAATGACTCCGGCATCCTTGGTGGCCTGGCGCTGGGAGTCGTTGAAGTAGGCGGGGACGGTCACGACGGCGTCATCCACGTCCCGACCCAGGTAGGCCTCAGCGGTTTCCTCATCTTGATCAGAACCATTGCAGAGATCTCCTCGGGGGTGAAGACCTTCTCTTCGTTCTTATATTCGACCTGATAAAAGAATAAGGATGGCCATGAGGGAAATGATGACTTCGTATATAATAATATAATGATTATGAGCTACAATATACAAATCCACTTAACACCACAACTTTTTAATTATATGGATATTAAGTGAATAAACAAATACAAAATATATTTAATAATATTCTTATCACGTTCTTTTGGGTAGTGTGTATGAAGACTCCCAAACGTTACTAAAACTCTGAATAAATTATCTACAAAGATGAATCTTCTGGGTTTAAAAAATCAACACTATATTAGGAGCATAATTAAACTAGTAAAGTAATCTCATAAGTGAATGATATCACGATTGTTCTAGTATTAATCTAGATGATATGAATTGACCTTTGATCAAGTCTAATATATAAATTGTGTGTCATTTCCGGCACAGCTGAGATGAATTAAGCATGCTTCAATTAAAAATAGTCTAATACATTACTCATATTCAACAGAGCTGACTCAGGTGCAATAGTATGATACACACGCGTCAACACTCAAGTGCTAGATTACAGGAGTCATCACGCTTAAGGCAACAGAAAGGAGAAATCTAATTCAGAAGATGTGACCCAGTTACAAGTCTTTAAAACGACAAGGTTCCATTGGTTAGGCAGAAAAAAAGGGGAAGTGATGGATCCAAATAAGAAGCTGTATACTAAATCGATACTTTCAAGTCTTAAACTAAAAAGAGGGGCAGATAGACGTTGAGTCATTTAACACCTTTATAAAATTAGTATACGAGTACATATAATTGTGCAAGTGATAATTAAGATTCAATGGCTGGTGGAAAAAAGACAGCCAGACATCATTTGGAATCGCTTTAAGAAAAGCATTATTGAGAATGCATCGAATAGCTGATAAATATTTTAATGAATATGTTAGATAGCAAAATCTAAATATACTGTTAGTTCCACTTCGTCTCTCATGACTACTTTGAAAGGTGATAATTCAGACACCGTTAACGTCCAGAATCTACGAGCTTAGACTCAGCATCAAACAAATAATTAAACAAACTCAAATTACCATACTATTTCATCAAACTCAAAGGCTTCCATTTCCTTCCCAAAACTTGTTCCCATAACATATCTCTCCCTGAAGACGTAAGAGTCCCTAATGCGAGCGAATCCCTGTATATCTCCTGCATCCGACTACTGGAGCAGGTCCCAATGTGATGCCTCAAAGCTCTCTCTGGGATCTGGGATAGTGAGTGCGTTACTTTCTCACCTGAATCTTGGGCTGGTTCCGGACCTCAATCACAGTGAATGGCCAATGCTCCATGTCGCCCTGAACGGCGGCTCATGAACTTGCGGCCAATGAGTCGCTTGGCGTCAAAGATGTGTTGGTGGGGTTGATGGCCACTTGGTTCTTGGCGGCAGCACCGATGAGACGCTCAGTGTCCGTAAAGGCCACATAGGAGGCGTGGTTCGGTTCCCTGGTCATTGGCGATGATCTCTACCTTGCCGTGCTGGAAGACACCCACACAGGAGTAGTCGTTCCTAAGTCAATACCAACGGCGACTTTCTTGCTCATGATAATAGGAGGGAGAGGATGATCGAGTCAACGAGGAGATGTGAATGGGCTGACAATCAAGAGAGGAATAATAAACTCTTAAGGAGGCAAAATGGCGATTTTTCTTACGCTTTTATAGTGCTTTTTACTCTGCAATGCTTTTATATCATAAGAATGCCGGGCACTCCAGAAGGTTCTAGAAAACAATAGCATCACAACGGGCGGCTTCGTGTGCCTCCATCTCTATAAAGCTCGGACCGGCCACTTTGGAATAGAGAGGGAAGCATGCCGGGCAGGCGGATTCGATTCCAAAGGGATTTTCTCTTCTTTCTATCTTGGAGACTTGAAGGAGCTTCTGATGGCTGAGGGTCATGGAAACTTCTAGATCCTATATTTACATAACATAGAAATGTGGGGATTTAAAAAGAGAGGGAGACGTCTTACTTCTTTACGAGTGTAGGTATAGGTATAAGGGAGAAAAAAAGGGAGTTCATAATATAATAACAATTTTTTATGTCAATGTAAAGGGAAGCATTTCTTTTAGGTCGAGCATCAAATTTAACATGATAAATATGATAACATATATAGCAAGGTTAGTCTATAGATAAGGTTTGTCCACTAGCATACTTTTTAAACGATCGTTATTGAGATTGTCTCTTTTAATATTAGTAAGTTGTTATTCAGTGATTTTAGTCTGATAAAGGTTCTAAATTTAGAAAATGAATGAAAGCAGTTCGGGCCAAAAGAGTCCATTTTTCCCAAGTATATTACTTTGACGTATAATGAAGTTGTGATTTGATTAATATCACTTCCATGAAATCTTAGAATTTTGTCTAAGAAAAGAGTTGGGGGAAAATGAAATATGACGTATTATACGAAGTCTCGCCTCTAGCGAAGACCTAACTCCGGAGATCATTGAGTCATTTCAAACTGTTGCTACTAAGAGGTATAGCGGCATATCTGGGATGTGGAAACCTGAGTCTTCGGAAGAAAAATTTTTGAATTGTGATATGGAAAATGGATGGGGGAGTCGGACATATCATTCGAATGCTAGATTTATGGTTGTGATTTTATTCTTAAATATGATGTGACGTCATCAACAACGGTCGTTTTAAAAAATGTGCTAGTGGACAAACCTTATAAACAGTAACCTTGTATAATGGGATGACTAATCCCTTCAGCCTTTTTGTCTGTGAATTTCGCGGCTATGTACAAAGCACTATAGAGCTCGATCTGAAAATACTGTACATCTTTGAAAGGTCCTAGACCTTTCAAAAATGATCTACAAAACGACAGTGTAGATGATTAATATGGATATTGCGTTTCACAGATATAGACGGTTTAAACATGGAGTTCACTAACACAGAATTCGCGCTATTAAAAAAAAAAAAATACGCAAGAAAAACGTTCATGAGATTAATGTTGATTTGGGGGATGGTATTTTATCACCTCGAACCGCGGAGGAATGGTTTCTACGATTCAGAGCCGGTGAAAAAGGCACCATGATAGCCAGCCGGGATTGAAAGACCTCTGACGACAAATACCGATCAAATCATGAAATACATCGATTTAAAACCGGCATGAACCATCTCGTGCAGGGTATGTAAAAAAACCCAAATTTTGAAAAAAACCGAAAAAAAACCGGGTTTTACCGTGGGTTTTTTCGAAATTTTGGGTTTTTTACATACCTGATCTCGTGACATCGCCCAAGAGATGGGAGTTAGACAATAAACCAATTTAAACCATCTGCAGTAGGCTGGATACTAAAAGTGGGTGTCCTGAGTTCTTCGCAAATAAGGAGGGGGGCTTCTACGAGGGAGGTATTATGAAGTTGTCGTTTAGATCGAAGCAGATTTTCGAACAAAACGGCGCATAGTTGAACTAAATCCGATCATACTTTTTATAAAGCATTGAATAAAGAACGAAAAAGCGAAGGGAGAGGTTTGACAACCTTATATTTACATGTATATAATGTATTGATCGTTACAAATGTGAGGAGGGGATTCCCCTCTGTGATAACTTAGATCATCCTTCATGTGTACCACGAGGTCTTTTTTCCCTTTTCCACGTTGTTCTTTTTAAATGAATAAACGGTTACAACATACACTGATAAAAGCATGAGTTTTTTCATGAATTCCCAGAATGAGTAATATATTTGAATGTATTAAAAACATTTCATAATTGAAATCATTTAATCGAGAGAATTCTAATTATAAGAAAATGATATTTCGTAATAGTTCATCATGAATTCATAAGAAACAAACAAATTATCCAAAGAATCCTATAAAAGAAGTTTATATACAAAAAGTACGTTTCTCTGTTTTTATAAAGTACTTACAAGTATTAAATAACTTTAATTCCTCTAAATAATGGATTCCTCTAATTTGAAGGGTATTTTAAATAGTATAATTCATTTTGTATTTGGATGAGGTCAGAAGCTAAAGGCTGCAATATCCTTGAAGCTGCACTGTTCATCACACCTACTAGTCTTCAATAACTTTAATTCCTCTAAATAATTAATTCCCCTTAATTTGAAGGTTTGTATTATAATTCATTTTGTATTTTGATGAGGTCAGAAGCTAAAGGCTGTTATATCCTTAAAGCTGCAAGTTTCATCAATTGTTGAAGGAAAAAAAATACCATCTAAAACCTTATTTTAGAATTATGCTTCTTTTGCCTCTATATGAGTGATTTCATTTCTTCATAACAAACACATCTGCTACGAGTCGCGTGTTTGTACTTTCGATCCCTTATCAGAGTAAATACAAAGGAAAGGCCATTGACACTTCAAGGAGTATGATTAAGTAACTGTCTGACTAACGAATATGTTAGGGACCTCTCTTTCTACGATCTTAATTTATTTATACGTCCATAATGAAGAACCACTTCGTATTCTGTGGTGTATTTCATTGCATAATATTGTTTTTTATTGTTCCAAATTGTCACCCATATTTATTTCTGGCGTTTATTTTTGATACCGGTAGATATCAACAACTCTTATGAACACAGCATTTCTCGGTCATAATGGATATTCAATGATAATATTTTATCAATAACAAATTTCCTAAAGAATATTATTTCTCTAATAATCGAAAAAGGACATATTTTTATTCCTTAGCAACATAAAAATTTAAACTTCATAATGCTGAATTCGTTAATGTTAACTTAATTATGCAAATCCTTAAGTATGGATTCTATTATTATATATTTGTATCTTTGTCTACAGGTGCAACTGTATTTGAGTGACCTTTGACACGTTGTGTTCACTCAATATACTTATGGTATAAAAAAGTTAGTCATTTGAAACTTACAAAGGAAGACTGGGTACGGTTACTTTGATCTCCTACCTGAGCTAGAAACAAAGAGAAACCACACTTCAACACGGCCATTGTGCTAACATTCCTCACAAACCTCTCTATTATTGTACTTATTATAGAAGAAGAAGGAAAAAAAGTATTCGTCATCCAAAGTGCTCCTACCTTGTTCTTATTATTGTTATTGTTTACATTGATTCATCATTGCTTGGGATCAAATTTCTCGAATGGGAGTGGACGGGTGGCATGATTCCAGTCATTATATTTGCCCCGTCTCGTCTCATCCTCCTCCTCAATGATCGGAGGAGGAGACGAGACGTTTGGGAGCTCCTTCATCAATGTGGTCGCTCCTAGCACTGACTCGGCTCATGAATATGTTCAACGGGACTCGCGGATCCAGATCCTTCTATAATAAGTACAATATTAGAGAGGTTTGTGAGGAATGTTAGCACGATGGCCGTGTTGAAGTGTGGTTTTTCTTTGTTTCTAGCTCAGGTAGGAGATCAAAGTACCGTACCAGGAAGACTATTAAACATTTGTTAATATAATGATTTAAAAAATAGCCGTTGGCCTCCACAATCTCCTCGTCAATGAGGTCACTCAATAGTGATTGCACCCTGCACGTGACCTCACCGTATTAAATATTTAGTATTTTCCATTATTCACTTCTTCGTTTGGTAACACTTGTATTTAGTAACCTTGATAATAAGGAATTCTTAACAATATGACGTCATTGGATTATCTTCCTGTCGTGCTGTTCCTTGTTTTTTCCCAAAAAGACCATGCTATAAGATATTTTAATCTTATTCTATATGGCTTCACAATTGAATACGTTACTATATATATATGCATACATGTTTCTTAATAGTCATACATACTCTATCAAAGAAGCATACATATAGCCTTATAAGTATAATAAGGACTTAGTTCATCGCTCTTTATTAAAACATCAATAACATAGTCAACTTTCTTTTTCCATTGTGATTCAGGCTTAATAAGTAGAATTCGTCATAATTACACCCACACCGCATATATATACAAACAAACCTCATCTTATATAAGAAAAGGTAATTATAACATTTATTTAGCATCTTTTTTTTACTTTTTAAAGTACGACGAACGAGTTTGACTAAAGTTTCTTGTTGTGTAAATAAAAACAAGGACCAGCTGATACTTCTTTATGGACTCTTTCTCGATTGTTTCTTCGGATCATTCAAACTAGAATGAATGCTATTCGTTCACTTCCTTCGAGACAGCGTCTCATCTTAATCCCTCCACTGACTCATCGTCCAATGTCCTCCTCCTCCACTAAGTCACGAGACGAAGTCTCAAGAGAAGCCTTGAAACAACGCTTCCTGAACTTTGAAAAGGAGTTTAATTCAGGGTGAACCTGGATGTATTGAGTGAATCAGAGCGTGCCATACACGAGGCTCACAATGCTGCCATTTCACGAGGACATTACTCCTATGATGATCCCCTGAGCGGGTTTCAAGTCATGACGCGAATGATTCATTTCTATCGGGCCCGATGCTGTGGAAATGCCTGTCGACACTGCATCTATATCTTTGAGAATGCCCCTGAAGAACTAAAGGCGGGGAAGAGGTTCAACTCCGCCTATTGGACATCTGAGGATGATTAAAAAAGACTTTAGAGCCACTGATTCTTACTGAGTACTTTGTTTTGGTCAAAACTGTGTGTCTATAACTACTGTCACTCGTCAATAGCGAACACCAATCATCCCTGAAGAAGAAAGAAAAGTACTAAAACCTTCTGTGACTAGCAATCACCTGTCTTTAACGGTCAAGTTAGTTATAAATTTATATGCATACTATTGAAGATAATTGTAAAGAGATAGTGTCTTTTTTATCAGCTTGTATACGGATTCATGTGGATCCCGTAGTAAGCAACTATCACAGAGGCTACTTTTTATTTCATTGCTTACGTAAATACCTAAACGCATACAAACCCGATGCAAATTTGTAAAAAATAACGCACAAATAAATTATGGTTTCCGATTAAAGCATATAGCGGCTGATAATATATTTATATATTAGAAAATAACAATGTTTATGTATTAATATCCAATTAATTTATAGCATTAGTATACATTTAGTCATTAATATCCAATCACATGTAATAATGTAAGCCAATGCATAATATTTTTATATGATATCAAATGAAAGTGACAAATTTTTATTTAGTTTTTATGTCCATCGGAACTCGGACAAAAGTAGACCACCGAATAGGTCACAGTTACAGAGCTCCTTATTTATAGATTTGTATTTCTCTGTTCAAGTATATACATAAAAATATATAAACGAGATACTTAAAAATATGTATTTTGACCTCGCAGTTGAACGAACAATAAAATTATGATTTCTATCTTATTTAGTAATCACGTCCATTCATAATCCCAATTGTATTTAAACAAATCAATAGTGTAATAAATGCAAAAGACATTATCTCATTTAATTTTTAAGGAATAAGAACAATTATTACGTAAATACTATCAACAATGCCTTTTGTTATGGGTAAACAGGCCCGGCGGGAAGGGCGGGCCTGAGGGGGGCCAGGCCCGCCCACCATTGAGTGACATGGGCCCGATTTTTTTATGATGTGCCAAGTGCCCCCCCCCCCCTCATAACATCTGTAGGGCCCCCAAAAGCCTGGGCCTGCTGCCGGCCCTGTGGGTAAACACCATTGAGTGTCGTCAATACCTTGTACATAAAAGGACTCATGTGTTACATTTTATTTAACAGCGTTATGTGTGAAAAATATATGAATCACAGATACATTTTACGGATTTTAAAGTCTCATTTTTTTTCATAATATTTAGTTAATAGTTACAAATAAAACCCTGTAAAATATTAATATATTTTAACTAGCAGAGTTTCAGAATATTATTTGATATAAACTAATTGTATTAATACAAACAGACAATCTACCATGAGGTTGTATTGACAAAAAAACGTGTTAAGGCTAATAGTTATAAGTACTATACTTTTTCATCAAATTTATGTATCGACAATATTTATAAATATTGTTAAAAATGTATCAAAAAATTAAATTGGTACAAATATTGGTAATTAATTGATCGATATTGGATTTTCAATATATAAATAATTCATTTTATCTATTGCTTCCGTTGAATTTCCGTCTATATATAATGATTTATATAACATCAATGAATAAAACAATGTTAATAAATAATTCCCTAAAACCATGTATCTATTTCTCTACAATTATTGTGTGGATGTAACGTTGTAGTTCAGATTCATCAATATAATTTTATATTATGATGCCTACAAACACGTTTTGCAATAAGGTTTTGAAAGTTAAAAGTAGATACGTTAATTTGAATTAATAGTAATAAGTATATATGTATATTTAAATATTCATACTAAATATTTTAGTTCTATCCAAACCTTGTTATGGTGAAACCTGGACTTGCCAACACCATGAGTCTAAGGAATCGCCTTTTTTGTTATGTAAAATCCACTTTAGAGCTTTTATTTATAATAAAATAGCTTTTTCAGACTCCAGATTCTGTATCTTATTTGTAGCGACTGCGTATTTAAAAGCCCATCATTAAACTATAAACGATAGTTACATGCATCCTGCAAAACAATTACTTTTTCATGGCGTCAAAGGATAAAAAGAAACACTGTTTAAAGAGCCAAAATTCTCAATTCTATTAATTCAAGTATTTATATTTATTAATTTTATGTAAAAAGTCAAAAATCAAAGTATTTTAACTATGATATGAAAATATAATGAAAATGTCGTAAAATACATTACCAAATTCATAAAATCAATGGCTAACAAAAATATAAACTTAATGTGTCATAATGCTATTCTGTTAATGTCCTATTAATCTTATGCAGGCGGGTCAAAGGCACAACCAGAAGTATGGGTGCATTAAGTGAATGCTCAGATCTGGTGATAAATGTAATATATTGGTATAAACATAAGAAATATACACGATCAACACTATAAAATCAATATCCCTCATCGTTTTTTTAAAAGTAATAAATACATATTTTGTATGTTTTTAGAACCATGTCATCTGAGTATGAATATACAGAAAAGGACTTGGACAACTTCCTCGAAGTTGGAATCAAGGTAAGTGACATAATATTTATTCTTTAAAAAATATTTCATTGATTCATTCATATTGCTATTATTATTTTTAAGTTAATCAAAGAGGCCGGGGATATCGCAAAGGCTGCGGATCGGTCAAAGGTTTCGATGAAAACGGATTCCTTGGACTATGCCTCTCAGGTCCTAACAGAGACAGACCAAAAAGTGGAGAAACATTTAAGTATGTAAGATTGTAAAGGTCATTTCATTAATATGTTTTTGTTATAAATATATAAATTTTAATATTGATTTTGTATATTTAAGTTTATTCCTTTAAGATTTTAATTTGTTTTGTTATTTATTTATTTAGTGCACATTATAGCAATTTATTTACATCAATAAGTAGATAAAAACTAAATTTTTCAGTTTGTATGTAAAAATAAATAAATAAACCCTTTCATAATTAAATTTTAAAATAACTCATACGACCATTAGTTGGCTAGCTATATTGGCTTACTCATTTTTTTGTACAATGTACAATAGTATTTATTTTAACATAAACTTAATTCGTATCACAAACAATTGAAAAGGACATATTTCTTATATTATACCTAGATTCATATATTCTCCCTCTAAAGTATTCCCATTCCATGGCAGCTTAAACCCTGTACAAAAATGAATAAAATATACAATTAACAATATCATCCACAATAATATCTAAAAAGGCAAATAAAAAATGACAAAGGAAGGACATAAATAAACCAGTTGATAAAATCTAAAAAACTAAGACTTTGACGTAATTGCACTGTTGTACATATGTGGTGGTCCAGCAAGGACCCCAAGTTTAAATTTATTTTTTAGTGAAAATGAGTTATCATCACTATTATATAGTTGGTAAAATTATCCTTCGTTTGTATTAGTAAATTATTTCGATTAGTTGAATACAGGCACCGATAATTGTAATTATATATTATAATTGATAATTACTAAGGTATAAATCTCGTATGGCTATGAAAAAAGGGACTATCTTTGAGGGATCATATCGGAGGGATCTTGTGGAATATGTGAACCCCATAAAAAATAAGTCTAATAGAAAGAAAATCATTCTAACTTATCGAAATAATAATGACTTTCATGGGTAAAAACGGCTGCATCTGGTCTTAAAATGCTTCTGAAATATTTGGCCGTCATTTTTATGAAGTAAAAACAACTTAAAAATGCGTTTTCTCATTTTCACTATTTTCATTTAGAATTGTTTTCTTGCTGAACCACCTCATATGCAGAAATATCAAGTGAGTCAATTACACATTAATTAATTGTATTTGAAGTATATTACTAATTTTCCTAATATATTTTTTATATAAAATGCAAAATTGCCCTGATTTTTTAAAATTTATAGTCTTCGAGACCTTCAAATATAAGGTGTCATTACCATTTCTTTCGAATATCACTGCCAACAGTTCTTGCGAATTTAATTCGTTCAATAATTGACATTTTTTGTATTAATCCATTTCAAAATTTGTTGATATGATAATATGCAATAAACACATATATTATGTAGTTCATAACCTATTTGTTATTATTTTATAGTGACGGGACTCTCCAAGGCATTTTCAGACCATAAATTCATTGGAGAGGAATCTATCTCTGAGAATGGATGCATTGATAGCTTCTCGAATAATCCCACATGGATCATCGACCCAATTGATGGCACCATGAACTTTATCCATAATAATCCCCTGTTTTGCACGTCCATGGGCCTGACCATTAATCGGAGGTGAGTTCTTGTTAGGAGGATCTTTAGAAATAGGGAATCTAAGGAAGACTCAAAACTCACAAAACACATAATGGATTGAGATGTCTAACATGTTTTGACTGTCTATAGTATATTGCATTTATTATGCGTTTGATCCTTCAAGATACTTGAAGAAATAATATATATTATTGAGATCAACAATGTTGTATGCTAAGAAACATAATACTCATATTATCATCTTAATGTTTCAATGTTAGAAAGTCTTTTCCTTCGATAGAATGAAGTTCGATACAGAGATTTTGAACTTTCGAAACAAATATTATTCGAATAAATCTATAAATAAGGTCTAGATTAGGGACATTGAACTAAAATTCAGAGAGGTCTTGTAAGTAAAAAAATACAAAAGCAAAGGTGCATCCTAATGTCTAAAATGAACTATTATCTTAGCGTCAAATATAATGAATTAGCCTAGTAGTTCTATCAGTGTATGTATGTTATCAGCATTAAAGCATTTAATAATAATGTATGTTTTAAATATGGGCCAGTTAAAATAAAAGCGTCCCTCCTAAACTTTATATTTCTTAACAATTTAATGGCTAAATGGAGCTCGGTCTGTATAGGTCGGCCTGTGGGTTTGTACAATGACTGTGGTTCGTCTGTTAGGTCATCATTTGCTACAATGACACCTATGGATTAAACATATTTTTAGTCATTCTTTATCCATATTTTTTTTGCCTATATATTCGATATCTTTATCGACAGGATATAAATTAGCATTATAACATTAAAATGACTCCATCAAACCTAGGATCTTATCAATGAGGTATATCAAAAATGACCATCCCCTCTCGGGATTCGAACCTGCGCACCCAACATTAACAGTTGAACACGCCTTAACGCACACGGCTATCGGCACGGCCTTAATATTATTAATAAATTAATGTCTAAAAGTGATTTCGTTTTATATAAAAATATCAAAAAAATAAAAAACAGGGTTGGAGTGAATTATTGCATTTTTGGATATGGGAATATTTAATATATAACCATACTTTCAAGAAACCGCTGTACAACAAATATAGATTGTTCAGAAGGATTCCATTCTAAACTTCATACCAAATCCGTTAACCTATAATAATAATATGACACTCTTTCATAATCTTTGTGAGATATAGAACGGAAGTTTTAATGTTTTTATCAAGTGTAGTCATAAGCATGTCATTCATTCATATTGAAGTCGATACTTTTTATGTATCAAGCTTATTGTGTTGCATTACGTGCTTGTGTACAGCAAGGCATCTTGATCTCAGAATAAAATCATGCTTTTCTATTATTTGAGGAAATAATATTACTTATCCTCGAGTTTTTTTTACATGATTTTAACATTTTGTATCATTTAAATGTATTAAAAGTGCTTCCTCTTTTAACAAAATAAAAAACCCAAAAACATGAGCGAATTGATCAAATCTTTTTATACATTTTATATTTGCGGATCACTGTTTTAAAAATTATTTACTTTTCTAAATGAGATATGCATTTATTTTTGACATGTGTAAATATGGAAGGGTATATAAAACATAAATACTAAGTTCATAAAATCAGTTATATTTTTAATTATTTAGCCAGATATCCAATCACATCGTATGAATATTTAACGTGGCGCAAAATTTAAAGTAGTTTATTTTTGAACTTCAATATGTAACATATATTTTAGAGCTTTATGGCTCAGTCTAGTAATTGAATATTCAATTATATATTGTCTTCTATCTAAATAAACATTTGCCCTGCAGAAGCGATAACAACACTTACGTCATATTACATAAATCCATACTAACGGGATTGAGAACGAGTTTAGGACTACCACCCACCGGGCTTTTACCCCACGTGCGATTTACCCTCCGTTACTAACATTTCATATATCTTAAAGCCCACTTATGAACTTAACTATGTTTTCTTTATGACAAAATTGAATTAGTGTATAAAACCTATGTTCCTAATATCGGTCATAGGTTTTATCATTTAGTTAGGATTTTTTTCCACCAAAATATCTCCTCATATGAAATATTATCTTCTAAGGATCGTCCTCGGAATCGTCTATTGTCCCATGATTGACCAACTCTTCACGGCCATCAAAGGCAAAGGAGCTCATCTCAACGGGGAAGTGATACACGTCTCCGAGTGCAGATCTCCTAGCAAGGCCATGGTGATTTGTGAAGTTTCTTGTGGGAGTACGTAAAACGAAAAACATTTAACATAACAACTATTGAGCATTCTTGTACTTACTAGAGAATGAGCTCAAAAAGGAAGCCAATGTTGAAACTATGAAGAATCTACTCAAAACGTACAGGCCATACGATGTCCAGGTAATTAATACATCATTCAAAGTTGATATATATATATATATATATATATATATATATATATATATATATAAACTATAACGTTTTAAGTTAACTTATAACAAATACTCAATTATGGCATAATCTATTCTAATAAACAAAGAATTTCGTTCGTTCGTTCCTTCGTTTTTCTGTATCTCCCGATCGATTCCTTAGATCTGGATAAAAATTTTAATGAATAGTTTTGAGAGCTCAGGGAGTGTTTTAATGGATTTGTTCACTCCCGAAAACCCATCATGGCCATGCTTATTTTATTCGCCGAAACGTTTTTATGGATTTTTTAAAATTGCCAGGTTAGATTTGGACCAAATTTTTGGACTCAATTACGATCTGCACTAGGGGGTAGCTAAAGAGCTAATTCAACTTATATTTTGATTATAACTCACAAGCAGCCGGTTCAATTGCATAAACATAATTTAAGAGTGACGTCACAATCAAAAATAATAAAATAAGAGAGCCTCCATGATCAGAGTCGAGAATCCGTCGTGTATTCAATCTTTGCCCTCCGACCAGAATGAGGGCACTACTTTTTCGGTAATCCTTGCCGACATCTTTCCTAAACAAAAATATAGAAAGAGAAAGAAAATGATAAGAAAACTAATAAATAGCTATTTTTGTGGATATAAATGTGTATTTAGTACATATAACAGGGGGAAGATGGCCATAGAATGAGAACAGAGCATAAATGCTGGGGAAGATGAAAGAAAAGAGGTATATTTTGTTAATTTAAGAGGAGGAAGATGATAGTAAGTTGGCACTGAGCTTATGAATGCAGGGAAGAAGATAAAAAGGAGGTGTATTTAGTGAATTAAAGAGGGGGAAGATGATCGTATGAAAGAGAAATAAAATTATGACGTCATACGAAGAAAACAAATAATGCTAGGGAAGAAGAGAGTAAGGAGGTGTATTTGTTAAATTAAACAAGGGAAGATCATCGTATGTAAGCACTAAGCCTATTAATGCTAGGGAAGAAGACAGTAAGGAGGTATATTTAGAACATTTAACAGGGGAAGATTATCGTATGTAGGTACTCAGCCTATAAATGGTGGGGAAGAAGACAGTAAGGAGGTATATTTAGTACATAAATGCGGGTGAAGATGATCGTATGTAGGTATTGTAAGGAGTATATTTTTCTTCCTAGCACTATTGTTTCTTCATATGACGTCATCATTTTCTTTCTCTTTCTATATTTTTGTTTGGGGAAGACGTGGGTAAGGATTACCCTTTGGGGTATAGGCTATATAATGCTGCTTCATTCAATTTCAATTCATTCGCTTCCACGACTTACAAGGACACTCATCTCCCCCGCATCCTCCACACTCCCAAAATGGTAAGTGCAGACATACACAAGGAGAGGATATGTTTATATTCTCCTTGAACATACATGATGGTAGTCTGATAATTATTGGCATTATCTCTTTAAGGCTCTACCCTTCCTTCAATTTTTGGCCTCTATTACTCTCTCTGAGGAGATTGCCAAAAACTTCCTCAGGCAGAGGGACTGTCTGAGGAGTGTTCCCCCGATATGTCCGACTTGTGGGGCAAACACCAAAATCGTCAATTGTGGCGGAGGCCTACGCTGGAGGTGTTCCAAACACAAATCTTTCTCAATCGCTGAGAGGATCGGCTCTTATTGGTACGAGAGTAAGTTAACCTATGTCCAAATCATGTGGTTGATTTATCTCTGGGCCAATAAGACCCCCGTGTCTCAATCAGTGGATAATTCGGGCATCTCCGAGAAGGATGTGATCAAATGGTTCGCCTTCTTTCGGGACATCTGTTCGCAAAAATTAACATCTGTAATCCCCCCCCCCCCCCCACATATATATTTCAAATATTTACCCTAATACTTGATCTTAGATACACGAAAGAATTGGTGGCGTTGGGCTCGAGGTCGAGATTGACGAAAGTGTAGTGGCGAGCCGGAAATACATTAGAGGAAGGTATGTTCCAGACAGTTGGGTGTTTGGGGGTTACTGCCCCAGCACCAAACATGGTTTCTTGGAACTCGTCTCCGACAGGAGCCCTGATACACTTCTTCCTCTAGTTATTAAGTACGTTGCTCCCGGTTCCGTTATAAGAAGAGACGAAGTGATCAATGGAATCACGGACATTGACGTGGATCCCCCTTACCATCTTGTGACGGTGAACACCTCACGACATTTCCTCGATCCGGACACGGGAGTTGAGACGAACTCCGTGGAGCGGTACTGGCGCTCAGCCCAGAAAAAAATCCTCCAAATGAGTGGAGCCAGCGAAGAAATACTCCCTGGACATTTGGACGAGTTCCTATGGAGGGACCGATATGGCGACGGAGTCAAGGAAGCATTCGATAACTTACTACTACATTTATCCGAATGGTATAAAGTCAATGAATAAAAAAATCATTCTATCATTTTATGTTGTCTTTATTCGGTATTATAAGAAATGTGAATTTGTAACGTGTGAGGAGTTAAAACTTCCTTTAACGGAAAGTTCCTCCCCAGTGTTCGTAGACTCAGTGCCCTATGAATGTCGAAGAAGACAACTAAAAGTATAATTATTGGGTAACCGCTGTGTGTTTAAAAGATGGATCAAGAGATAGAAAATACACTTATCATTACTGTCTTCTTCCCCAGCATTCATATGCCTATCGCCATCTTTCCCCTCTTTAATTCACTAAATACACCTCCTTACTGTACTCTTCTTCCTCAGCATTAATAGTCTCAGGTCCTACATATGGCCATCTTCCTGGATCCAGGATTAGTCGACATATACATATAAATTTGACAAGATCCCTCATTACCTTTTCTTATTATTTGAAAAGTATATTATATACTTTTGTAAATAAAAAGAAATGTGTGTGATCAAAGTTTAAAGATGAGAGAAAGTCATTTTTGTTTCCATCCGTTTCATATTAAAAAAATGAAAATAATCTTTTCTTTGGGCAAGAAGTCTCTTTTTGGGGTCCTAACAACGTAGAATTTTTTAAAAAATTCATAAATTATTGGTATAAAGCATAATATAAGCTTTTTATATTCATATTTGATCTGTAACCGAAGGGATTGAAGTTCGGTTATCTTGTCCAAACTCATCTGTACTTCGTAAGAGGTATTTCTTTTATACCTCTTTATATATATATATATAAATTATTTTACAAGTTTTTATTAATTATAATCCATTATATTTAAGGCACATATAGGAGCAGATAGCTCTGCTACAGGTTTATCAGAAATATATGACATTTATTTAATAATTTTAGTATATTTTATATAATTAAGTATAAATGTTGAGATTGTACATGATTAAAGCTATAAAAAATGGTTGTTGGTATGGGTAGGGAATTATGTAGACGGGGGGTGATTGCTTGGAGGGCAAAAATCCGGGGGTATGTGTCCTAAAACCAGGGTTGTGGATCGAACTGAAAAACGAACGCCGTTCGCAAACGCTCGTTCAAAATCAATCACTTGAACGGAATATAAATTAACGGACGAACGCGATTTTTTTTGTTGCCGTTCGTCCGTTTATATTATGTATATCAAATTAGACACTTTTATGTGAAAAGTTTGAACGTTTTTTAATGAACGAAGTTCAATCAATGTTTCTTATGTCACTCAGAAAAAAAAATGAGAACGTTTTTTTTAAGTAACAGAAATGCAATTGCTGAGAGTCATTGTGGATAAAGTAACGACGTTTTTTTTACAACACACTAATGGGCTATGAAGAGTACTTTTAATTTTGGCGGCCATTCATGAAGATATATTGAATAAAAACAAGCCTACAAGTTACTGTGTGATTTTTTTTAAACAAACGATACAAACGACAAATCAACAAGTCTGATCCAGTGTATTTAATTCAAATAGGAACAAATTAAAATAATTTATATTTTTTCAACGAACGCTAAAAAATTGCACGGAACGCCTGAACGGAAGTTTTTTTTTCTAATCGAACGAACGCTAAGATTGTGAACACCCACATACCTGCTTAGATCTTTTGTTTGCCTTGAATGAGCAATGACCATTAAACGGCCTCTTTCAATTATTATATCCCTTAATAGGACCTGCTGCCCTGGATATGTGCTGGGTTGGAGCCGGATTTGCGGACAGTTTCTTCCATTTTGGGATTCATTGCTGGGACATGGCTGCAGGTAAGAGGCAGGAGCTACATTATGTGCAATTAGTGACTATTATCATTGTTACCTAAAAATATATATTAAGTCTTGATTTAGATATAACTTTTGGAGTTGTAAGAAGCTTATTTTTTTATTGTTTATTTTTCTGATGAATTATAATAATGTAATGTGAATTTTAATATGGATATACGGATTTAGTCCAAAAGAGCAAAAATAGATTTAATTTGATGTTTTTTACTCCCATTTTCATTCAAATTTCTATAAAATATTCGCCAAATTCTCATTTTCCCCTCCGAAGTAATGAACGGATCACCAATCTTTTAAATTCAGTTTCGGTTTTTCCAATATATTTATCTTTTTATTTATCTGTTATATTTGTATTTATTTCAATTAATTTTATTACTTTTAGTAGCTCTAAAGCTAGTGTATTATTGACGCCAAATATATCGTATCACACAATCACAAAATCCAATAAATTTACTTTTGAACATTCAATTTTAATTATAATGTTCATTTATGTTTGTTTCACACAATTGTTCAGAAGTGCCCCCCCCCCCCCTCTTCGGTAAGGCCTTTAACTCGCTTTTACATATACATTAACAAATATATATTTATACATAAAGATCAAATTTAAAATAGGAAACATATGTTAAAAATGATTGTATCCAAATATAGATGGTTTTTTTTTGTTCATAAGCACAACACCTTATATATCTTTCATAATTATTCAACAGCATATATTTAAATTTCTAATACAACACGAATGAATGACAAGATTTATTGATTAAAACATTTAAGCAGAGCTGCGACTACCAAATGTACATCGTATTTAGAACTGGAAGCGTTGTTACCTGGAAGCGTGAAGAAGTTGAACTTTACAAAATAAATAAACTACTCCGGAGTTGAAAGCGCATTTAATATGGGACAACGACTAACAAAAGACAGTTAAATAAATAATTTGTTTGCCTTTGCGTTCCATATCCTTTAAAATCCGAGTGCAGTTATGATTTATATAAAAATAACATGTATTAAATTTCAATAAGTCTAAAAAAATTATAACAAATTATGTACTTAATTGTCTTTTGTTATAAATTGTCCGAACCTAAATGCATATGAAAAAAGTCACAGAGCAGATACATAAATAAATTTATCTTTCTTTCTTATCTACCGCACCGATCGATATTCGGTAGATATACAATAAAATCTACCGATACCGACTCGGCGGTACCGAATCCCAGTTCTACATTTAAGGGGGTTTGAGATTATCCTGTGGGGCGTATTTTTTAAATATATTGATTTGTATATAAGATTAGTTGTAGTTAAGTTGTTAAAAAATGATTTCTTTTGCTTTGGTCCTATGTTAAATTAAGCGAAATCTTTTGGTGTTAAAATTAGTTGGAACTTTGAATCAAATACACTTGAAAGTAGTCTGGATGCATAAAAACCAAGGTTAAAATGGGTAAAAAGGTGTAAAAAATATTTTTTACACTATAGTTTTATATTATTTAAAGTTTAATATGTACTTTTTGACAACATATATTTAAAAAACCCTCTTATTACTAAAAAAAAAATATCCTCCCATTTATTTTACAGGAGCAATCATCATTCGTGAGGCAGGAGGGGTTATCCTGGATCCCTCAGGGAGTGAATTCGACTTCATGGGAAGATCCTGCCTCTGTGCATCCTCCAACGAACTTGCAGAAGGCATGCAACCCCTAATCGTACCCTTTAAAGTGGATCGAGATTTCCCGGACGTCTGCCCTTTTTAAAATGCCAAGAGCATTTTTTAAAGTGCTCTACATTCTAAAATAGGTGGACCCTTTAAAGAAATAAAGAAAAGAAACATTTAAGTGAACAATAATAAAACATAAAGTAAGATTCAAGTATTCATATTAAAAGTCACGGGATGTTAAGTTATTTGTTTCATTGCCAACTTCCTGGCATAGTTAGGTGGATGTTTGTCCATTTGAATAAATGTATGTATGAAAGATTTATGAGATGATGTAATTAATAGCTCCCTTACTTCCTATAATATGAGGCAATCCAAATGCATATATTGAAATCGATGTTGTAATTCTTTCTTTATAATTCTTAGCCTTATTTGGTTTGATAAGATTGCAATATATATGTATGGATATGAATAAGAATTATAGCGTTAAAATGTGTCCTCTTTCAAGGACGTTTGATCAATATTTACTATCGAGAGTCGAACCTACGGCCTTAATTGTGAGAGTTGAGACGCCCTAACTTTATTTTTTTATTTTAATTGTAAAATGACTTCCATTTTGTGATTTTTTTATTGTATTTTTTGATCCACTACGCGTCGTTATTGCGTGGCTTTATAATAATTTTTATTTTACTTATTAAAACCTATCAATTGGATGGTTTAAAAAACATATAATATAAAATAGTGATATAACCAGGCTTGTGAACGGAACGCAAAATGAACGGCGTTCAGCTGAACGCACGTTCAATGAACGGAACGCTGAACGGAACGCAACTTTTTTTTTTACGCTGAACGTTGAACGCAAAAAAAGAGTTTTGCGTTCAGCGTTCAATTTTTTCAAACATTTCTTTTACTTTTTTCGGAAAAACGTCATCACTACGCAGTACTTTTTTTAAAAAAAAAAAAAAAAACGTCATCACAACGCAGTACTTTTTTGGGAAATTCTTTTCTAAAAAAAACGTCATCACAACGCAGTACTTTTTTTACAAAAATTCTTTAAAAAAAAAAACGTCATCACTACGTAGTACTTTTTTTAGAAATTCTTTCAAAAAAAAAATCATCACTACGCAGTACTTTTTTGGGAAATTCTTTTTTCTAAAAAAATAAACGTCATCACTACGCATACTTTTTTGGGAAATTATTTTCTATAAAAAAAAAAAACTTTTTTGGGAAATTATTTTCATCACGTCACGCAGCATACTTTTTTAAATATTTGAACGCTGAACGCTACGGAACGCTGAACGCAAAAACATTGAACGGAACGCTAATTTTTTTTGAACGCTGAACGCAAAAAAAGCTGAACGCTCAAAGCCTGGATATAACCAATGAAAAGCCAAGAAACTAAAAAAAAAACACTTATGACAGCCAAATAATAAAGGCTTTAAAATAAGGGGGGGGGCATCGCTTTGCCATATCGTTTCTGGACGCTCCGCGAAGATATTTACATTCATTAAACACAAAATCCATGGTACACCGTTGACATAAGCGTTTCGTTCAATATCCTAGCCGTATTCCATGTGTGAGTTATTGCAATTATAAGAATTAAATGAGTTAATTTATGCATTTTCATGATGTAATCAAATTCAATTTAGATAAACAAAAATGCGTTTTCTTAGAAATCCTGGCGCGAGATAAATTTAATTATTCAAAAGGGCAGGTTGAGAGACCTTGGACAGATAAGTGACGTCATAAAGAATGAAAGCTTCTACGTAGAAACCCTCTCTCATTAAAGAGAAACAACGGAGAAGAAGAAGACAAGTTTATAATAAGTGAATGGATAGCCCGAAATTAATTACGAGGCGTGTCATCTAAATTCTTTTTGAGTGTCCTTCAGGGGTCGACCTCCCTCGCGGGAAATTATCTAGAAATGTGTTTTGTTTTAGTTGTTCATTGTGTGAGAGAAGACGGAGTACTACTCATGGAGGTGATCGACTACTTGGACAACATTCCCAATGCCGTACATGAGCCATGCCCTCATTACAGACAAGTAAGTCCTCTACATCCGTCCGTCCGTCCTTCTTCTTGCAAATGTCAACGCCTTAGATTACCGATCTCTTTTCAGACCTCATTTTGGGACTGCGGAATCTCCTGTTTCATAATGATCCTGGGGGAAAAGGATCGTAGATGGATCCTCCGGGATCACAACATAGCCAAGCTCTGTGCGGATGAAGTTTTGCTCAATCCACTTGGACCATTGATCTCTGCTACCTTCTCAAGAAGTTCCGCATTCCCTTCCTCTACACAACCATTACCAAGGGCGTTGATCCGAGCTATGCAGAAGAGGTAAGACCAGGGCTATATTCTAACTATTTTAATACCTTCAATGCCTCCGTATTGTGAAAAATGTACTTAATATATATATAATATATGTATGTGTGTTATTTTGTTATCCTGTCTCCACTCCTATGGTTGAGTAGTAACTAAATCAATATTATTCATTTGATTTATTTCAACATTTGATTGTTGCCGTTGGCAGGATACTTGATATATTTTTTATCCTTTCGCATGGATATGAAATGAGTCTATTTATTGGATTTATTGTAACAACTTCGGTTACGCCTGTTTCGCGAATATATATTGATATCCTCCGTTTAGATAATAACATATCAATATCCTCAATTGGATTTTCTAACATATTTTTTTAAATATTTGGAAATAAAGCGTTAAAACAAAACTTTGATAGACATTATAGTATGTAATTATGACATTCTTGAAGAAAAACAAGTATTTTAAGCAACATTAAAAGCAATCAAACAAAAAAAGACTAATGAATTGAAGACAAATTGTATCAATGTTGTTCATTTTATATATTATATATTTTCGTGGGCTGTTGCCGTTTTGCAGAATATATATTTATATTTTCTTTGTTATTCCATGAATTTTATAAATATACTTAATTAGCCTTATTATATTTATTTTTTGTGATGGTCACGCTTTGCAGAATAAATATTTATTTTTTAATTTACTCTTTCATATGATAACACTATTTTGGCTATTTAATTATTATAATACTTGTGATTGGCTTCATTTTACAGAATATATATATATATATATATATCGATATATTAGCTACTGTTACTGAGTTATTCTCTCGTCTCTTCATCGTTGGAAAAAATGCATCAGCAATTATTATTTAATATATTGACGTCGTTTGGCGAGTTATTTATTTATTTGTTTAACTCTTGATTCTTTTATAGAATAATGTTTAGGTCAATCCTCTTCATTTCATGAAACCTATTTTTTACCTATTCCTAGATTTTGGGCGACTCGTAATAAGTGATGAACGGCAACTTACAAAACTTAGCGATAAACGAGACATACTTTTCTTCTTCTTTTGTGCCCATATGGTTTGATTAAATTTGCATTCGTTTGGATATGAATAAACATTGTAGCAGTCCATGATATTTTCAATATGGCTGATCAAATGCAACCTTCTCCTACTGGAATCAAACATTGTTTATTTATTTTTGGTTTGTCGTTATTTTTTTTTGCTGAAAAGTAGCTTTATGCGTTATCATATCGACACTTTCATTATAAAAATTCTATATCAATGTTTTTCATTTTATTTTATATAACATTCGTGGTTTTTTCCAGAATATATTGGATATTTTAATTGATTTGATATCAACCATAGCTGAAAAACTAAGACATTTTACTTCATTTGATTTATTTTACGAGGTATGATTGCTGCTCATTGACAGAATATATATATTTTTGTTATTACTTTTTAACAAATTATTATTCCTTTTTTTCTAGGCCTATTTACAACAAAGTTCTTCAGAAGGACACTGAGCGCGTTATTCGTCGTTTCGACGAAGCAGAAAATAACTGCATCTGCATTCAGGAGCGCAGCGTGGCCCTTTCCGAGATTCTTACGCATCTCGCCTCCGCCGGACCCATAATTGCCCTCGTGAACGCCAATGTCCTCAAGAGCCCCTCTTCTATAATTGATGAAATCAATTACCAGGGGCACTACGTCCTTCTGGTCGGCTACGATTTGTCCAAGAAGATCATACACTATCAGGATCCAAGCTTTAAGCAAAACGCCTCTTGCGCGCCCTTTGCCATATTCGAGCGGGCTCGAAAGTCCTACGGAACAGATGAAGACATCGTATTTATATACTCTAAAAAACCCTGAAACTCTCTCTTTCAAAAAACTTTCCTGGGTCGCGACGAATTGTGTTCAAACTACGCAAGGGCTTCTTCAATCGACCTTGCCAAATATTTGACGACAAGTCAGTGTATGTAGACATTCCTTCATATTTATTATTTCTTCTCTCGGGTATGAAACAACATTCCTGTCTTACAAAGAATCTCTTTCTCTCTCTCTGTATCTATTAAGTCTATGTAGTTTCTTCGATAAAACGCTTGTTTGCCCACTCCCCTCGCGCTTGTCCAGTTAATGACATGAATAGTTCACTGATTGATGTCACAAGGTACCTATACAGATATTTGTTTCTACCCTTTCAAACGTATAGCTACTCCCTCATTGATTATATTAAAAAATATATATTTTGTGGGATTCGTCAATTTAAGAAGCAAGTTTAACAATGTTTTTAATCCATTTTATTTAGACTTAAATCATAAATGATATTCACGAAGAATAATTTATTTTTTTGGCTATACAAATCCTATATATGAATTTAAGATTTTAAGATATACAGTGACGTCACGTCACTGTATATCTTTTTAAATCTTTTCTAGGAATGTGTTAAACATCTGAAAGGAATTAATATTTGATTTGACGCCATCAATATACATATTAATTAGAGGATTTCGTCTTGATTACCTTACTATTTATATTTTAATCTGGTTCAAGTCTACAAGATGAGCTATGACGTCATATATTTATTATAGAGAATCACGACCAATCCAACTGGATCTTGATCCAAGTTTTTAAAGGAAACAATAATATAAAATATGATTTTTAGCATTGCTATGACTTTTTCAAGGACCTTTGAACCATGATGGTAAAGATGCAGGCCAATCCCAACCAAGAAGTTCAAATATATTAATTTTCGTATTATGTTGTCACCTCAAAGTCACAAATAGACTAAAAAGGCCTCTAAGCTATCATTGAACGTAATTGAATCAATGACTTGTGTATAAATTTGCTTTTTTAGTTGACGAGTCACATTTAATTCCTCACTTTGTTCGTCCCTCACAGTTTTAGTCAATTCCTTGATCATGTTTCTTTTTTTTAGGCCCCAGAAAGAAGTTTATTTATTCGTTGTAAAGTTGCTTTTCTTAAGCAAAAAAAAGGAAATAATATTTTGTTGCATAGTGACTATATTAAATATTTATACCCTCTATACAAAATAAATGATATATTTATATATATACATATACGCTTTATGAATGTTGAATAAACAAATAAACAAAATTGTTGGCTTTTTATTGGTTTTTATAAATATGGTATGATGAATGAGATGACTATGAGTGTGCATATATTGCGCTGGAAGTCCTTTGGTTAGTTGGGGCCCTGTTGCACCAATGATCGAAGCTGCAGAAACACCAGGTAACATTATTATAGTAGTCCCTGAAACGACCAAAACATAAATTATAATAGGTTGAATCTTTTATACACTTCTATGATGTGTTACATTAAATCACATATAATATTGCTTCAGCTATTAATTAAAATAATTATAATCCTTCGTTTTAAGATACCCTATAGCGCTTGCCAGGAAAGCTAAACAGTAGTTGACGTTGCAACGTAAAGGGCTATTTTATTTAATAATGCAAAATCAAGCAATTAGAAAATTTATATATAATATATTTAAGATCAAAGATCCAAACTGATCCAGACGTCGTCTTATACGGCCCCAGAACTATAACCATGAATTATAATGGGAATTAAAACTATGATGGGAGGCTTCCAATTGAACCGACGCAAGTTGTTTTGTAGTCTTCATACATATTCTTAAATTGTTTTGACAGCCAGATGTTGATTACATGCAGATACTGAATCAACGTCTAAAGTACTTTAGTATATTTGACACTAAATCATAACGTACCTATGAGCTAAAGATGTTCCGGACCTTTACTTAAAGATTTTTTTTTCCTGACGTTATTTTTTTGTACTTTAGTTAAATACAACTACTTTTGAATGCGTTATAATGTCGCATTCTCGTCAAATCATATTGATGAAAAGTTTATTCAGGAAATAAATAGTTATTATTGTTATTGTGCGCCTTTAAGGTAGGATCCTTGAGTACGAAGAATACAAGTCGAATCCTTGATCCACGACGGAATCAATCTTAGCCCATACCCTATAACACACAACCATTTAAACTCTGTTATCAATAAATAAAAATGTTATTTAACCTCTGAAGAATGTTGGTTAACACATTTTGAGTCAATATTCTTTTAAGACAAAATAAATCAGTCTCCAAGTGAATAGAGGTCTCATCACTTGACTTGACTAAGCGACATAAAAGAATTTACTCGACAATGACTGGTGAATTATAAGAAAGTTCTGACCATTCATTATCAAATATTATGTTTTAACCTAATATGATTGTTCGTAGACATTGTTTTATTTGTGTTCTAAACATTCTCTATTCATGTCTAAGGAGGGGACTTTTGACCATTTTTGAATAAATGAAGAATGTCAAAAAGGTTTTCCATCTTGCGAGAGTAATTATAATATTCAACTAGAGGCATATATACACTCAGAGAGTGCAAACCTCCACCGTCACGGGGGTCCTTATGAGCCTTCCGAGGCGGATTTTCACGACTGGGGCGGCGTAGAGGGAGGGGGAGGGTTCCCCTCGATGGAAATTTCGAGAGGAAGACGCTCCGGCACCCGATTTCACAGCACAGCGACATCTATTGGCAGAGAAGGCTAACTTGAAATATTTATTAGTATTTAGCTCATTTTGCATGTAATTCTGCACTCAAAGATGCAAAATTTAATCACTTGTTCCTTTTGGCATTTCCAACAACTCCACAAAGTTTCATCCGAATCCGTTCCGTACTTTTTGAGTAATCCTGCTGACAAAACAAACAACAAACCACAACCAACGCCAGTGAAAATAATACCTCCTTCGGCGGAGGTAATAAATACAGAATAAATAGTTGCTGCTCCCTCATGTATTCGTCTTATAAGTTATCATTGCTGCATTATGAAACTAAGAAGAGCCCCTGCTCATTCTTTATGACTCAGCCTATTATATATGAAAGTGAACCTAACGGCCCGGAACGTCGTATCGAAAACGGATTCAATGTACTGCATCTAAGGCATGGATTAAAATGACCTGAATAAATTAAGACCATTACAAGTATAAAATACCGGCACATAATTTGAACCATTTTCATATCTATGTACCAATATGAAAAGGTCTTACCTTTTACATCCAATTCCTTGATTCGGTTAAATGTATATTGTCCAAGCTTGGGGTCTACGGCGGCGGGTCGACATCCTTCGTATTATCCGGGGGAATGTCCGTTCTCAAGCCCTCCAGATTGCTGAGACAGTCTCGTATTACCATGACATCGGGACCGCGTTGCTCTATGACTTTGACGCAGCTGTCATCCAGGCGATTGCACTCCTTTCCCCATTGCCAGTTGTCGTTGAAGTTATGAAGACCACAGCCGGGATGCGAACCCACGCACTGGTAGCATATTGGCCACTCTCGAAGCCAGTAAAGAGAGAATGCACCTCTAAAAGAGATATATCGATATGATTAAACGAATCATTAAAGGATTCTTTGATATGTCTAGGTCAGGGGCGACAACTCGCGCTCTTTAGAGCTGCTTTAGTTAAAAATTAAAAAATATCGGGGAGGAAAATATATAGGACCAGAATGTTCACCGTATAAAGGTTATATACGGAATATTTTTTGTGGCTCCAGACACATTTTTTTTATTTCTTTCGATCCATTATGGCAATTTCAACATTTGGGTCGCCGACCCCTGGTCTAGGTCAAAGGTGCAATTCTACTGGAAATATATCCTATCCAAAAATTGTTTCGGTCATTTACAGTGGTTTCTGCAATAACTTTTTTTCAATTTGTGATAACGATAAAACAATAATTTTTTTCTCAACCTACGATAAACGGTAATTAATTCAAAACCCAACCTGCGGTAGGCGATAAACGATAACGATAAAAATTCCAAAAAGAGTGACGACGTTTTTTTTAGAAAATAATTCCCCAAAAAAGTAACGACGTTTTTTTATAGAAAAGAATGCCCCAAAAAAGTGATGACGTTTTTTTAGAAAATAAACTCAAAAGAAAGTGACGACGTTTTTATTTATTTTAGAAAAGAATAACCAATTTTTTTTTCATACTCTCGGCTGAACTGGTCTGTAAACGTCAGTTGGGTTTTGTGACTATTGCCGCCGTGCACATTTTTGTATTTTTTACAAAAGTCTCTTTTGAATTTATCGTTTATCGTTCCTCATTTTTGGGACTAACGGTAAGTGAATGACGGTAATTTTAGAAAACTTTGCGATAAACGATAAAGGTTTGACCTCAGCGATAATTATCGTTTATCGCTCATTTCACCGCACGCGGCAAACACTGGTCATTTATTATACTAAGTTCAATACTGTTGAGTAGATTTTGGGGAGCGATGTATTGGAAAATAGATCTAAATTCCTATTAAAAATATTATAGGAACCACCCGGGTTGCAATTGTGTCAAACCGGTTTGGCCATACACAAACCGGCAGAGCTGGGATTCGGTAGAAAATCTACCGCCGATTCAGTATTCGGTAGATTTTATTATATATCGGTGCATAGTAGTATAATGAA
>CP045905.1:11257850-11268028 GCA_013387185.1 Caligus rogercresseyi | reverse complement strand
ATATATATATATAGATATATATATATATATATATATATATATATATATATATATATAATAGGCGATTCACTTAAATTGAGACTCACATATTACAACTACATACAATCTTTGTATTAAATTTTACACAAATAATTTTTAAACAAAAATGATAGCACAATGTGTAATTTACAAAATGTATTTCATTAAATTTTCACATATCCTTCTTTGGCCTTCACTACAGCTTTGAACCTCCTCACGGTGGAGGCAACACAGGCAGGAATCTCTTCTCAGCTCAGACCATGACTGAGGGTGGCTTTTGCCTTCTGAAGAGAGTCCCTCAGCTGCACGGGGATGTCTTCCTTTTTTCAAGATAAAACCCGGTCATTCTGACTGTTGTGGGTGGCCTGGACCGTGAAAATCTTTGTCTGAGGAAGAGATTCCTGCCTGTGTTGCCTCCACCATGAGGAGGTTCAAAGCTGTAGTGAAGTCCAAAGGAGGATATGTGAAAATTTATTGAAATACATTTGTAAATTACACATTGTGCTATCATTTTGTTTAAAAATTATTTATGTAAAGTTTAATACAAAATTGTAGTTGTAATATGTGAGTTCTCAATTAAGTGAATCACCCTGTATATATATATACATTCCTCTTGCTCAAGGATAGAATGGATCTCCATATTTTATATCATAAAAACAACGATAAATGGAGTCTCACGCTGACGGTAAGACGTAGGAACAAGAACGAAAAAAAATTGATCTGACCGACAGAATATATTCAGTTATAAGTTTGTGAGAACTACAATTAAGATGTCCTTAGTTATAGTGATATATACTTCACATTGTTTTATTGGTCTTATTGCTAATTTTTATATATTAGATGCCTTGAAATCTATCTTTTCGCAGCTCGACAGTGATCGAGACTGTTTGTCGCCTTCGCATCTCGCCTTCGCATCGCAAAAACTTGCCCCAGTAGAAATCAACCACTCAAAATCGATAAGGAATCAACTTTTATTATCTCAACATCACTAATTTTTTAGCACTACCTCCTAGGTCGAAACTTCATGATCTAGGTGGATCATAAGTCGATGCATATATATGTTGCAGTAGAGATAGAGATCCAGTAGAGTCGTTGGCTCTCTGGTAGAGATCACGATCCTATCCTCTCCTAGGAGTGACCACACGATCACGATTTATATTTTAGAAGAATCAACAACTCTACTAGAAGAGATTAGGAGTTATATCTCTTAAAAAGGATGACTACTTAAATATGGAGATGGGTGACGATGTTATTCAAACTATTTTAATCATATCAGATTGCTTCTCAGATGAATATCAAATACCTAGATACAATGTAAGTAAACCATTGCGTTGTATTTGCTTCCTTGAACACACAAATGAAATCATTTCCACCAAAATATAAAATAGAATTGCAAATGAAATAATAGTTTGTAAAACATCGTACAATATAATCTCCATATTTAAGTCTTCATCTCTCCTAGAAGAGATAAGGATCGTAATCTCTACCAGGAGAGTCAACGATTCTACTGGATCTCCATCTCTGCTCCGACATATAAATATATAATATATTCAATCCCGACAACAAACTCCCGACAGACGTCTCTGCACAATTCTCTGGTTTCGTCATGCTTGTAACTAGATATATATCATATATAAGATCCTATGCCAATTTGAATTTGGTCAATGTATTAATATGGTTCATCAGCTGGAATAAAAGTTTATTTGTATCCGATCCATTTACAGACTAATTACAGATTTAGCAGTTTTATCAATACGAAAAAACAGAAGGGAAATAAATACCAACAACATATGTCTTGATAGACATCTTCATTATAGCATGTTTACGATGTTTGTTAATACGTTATCATAAAAAGGGAAGAATGATGAAATATCGGAATTGAGCCATAAAGATATAAAGACATAGAGGGCTTATTGGATTATTCAGAGAAATATGTCATTGTGCCCAATAGTAACACATCTTTCTATCTCTATGATCAACTTACGATGACGTATATCAAATTACTTTGTTTATATTGGGCATAGACGACAGCTGAATGATGTTTCTCTGCTGTTGAAGGGAATATGCTCTCGTATATATTTATATCTCTATGGATTGAGCGGCCATGTGGGCCATTAGAAAATAAAACTCAACAGCTGATGATTGATTTAACTATTATTATTATCTGTTGTATATATCCATTTATTAAATATCGTTCAATTATGATTATTAAAATATAAACTAACTCAGTCACTGATTTATCGACAGCTGCTTAAGAGAAGTCATTTATTCAAAGGAGGTTACTCACCTGAGCCCAGATATGAGGAAAGGCAGAGGAAAAATCGCAAGTCCATGTTTTAATGTCGTCCCATCCTGTTTACTCCTTATGTGAAAACGCATATTGGAAGCAAATGCCGTCAAGGTACGTAGAGAGGAAGTCAGGTACGAAGACAATCCTTCATGGTGCATACGTTGACAAAAAGTGCAAGTAATTATGCCGTATCAATGCACATACAATCCCAGCAGCCTTGGAGACTCTGGATGATGAAGAAAAAAAAAAGAAATGTAATTGGTCATTAAATGCCATATAGGGAGATATAAGATAGCTTTAACATGATTATTGGAAGAAATGAACAATATCAGACAAACAAAGCAGGAAGATTGTTATCTCTTAAAACTTATAGGAGTGCACAATATAAAAAAGCCGTGAGTCTTTGCTTGTCTTCCTTGTCTTTCGCTATATATATTCATTGATTTTGTACGTAAATATTATATATATTAACTAAGTTAACTGTATTAATGTCTCTAGGCAACTAGTGTAACTAGGCATTTGGGAATGTTTTGTTTTTAAAACGACGGGGACTTTGATTAAAAGGGATTTTGTGGTCCGCAATTGTGGAGCCTAAAAAAAGGCCACATGCAATACATGTAAATACCAGGAAACGACCGGGTACCCTGCCCGGATCCGGCTGTTTTTTTAACGTCATGGCCCGGTGTCTAAAAATCACCAGGCCGGGACTTTAATATTTTCGATCATTCGTCATTCTGTGAGTGATGACGTTTTTTTTAGAAAATAATAAAAAAATAATTTGAAAATGTTTTCTTAAAAAAACGTCGTCGCTTTTTTTAGAAAATGTTTTCAAAAAAAACGTCATCACTTTTTTAGAAAATGTTTTTTAAATTTTAGGAAAAATTCTTTTCTAAAGAAACGTCGTCACTTTCAGAATGACGAAGGGACGAAAATATACTGAAGTCCCGGCCTGGCTTGAATTTTTTTGTTCCCGGCCCGGGTCTCGGCGAAAAAAAAGTGTCCCGGTCGTTTCCTGGTAAATACAATTATTACAATGTGTTTTCCCGAACTATAATTTGTGTTTCTTTGGCCTATTTGGTTCGATAGAATTGCAGTATCCCAGTGGATATGAATAAGCATTTCAGCATTAAAATGAGTCCATTGAACAAAGGATCTGTTTAATGAGGTTGACCAAAATTGACCTCCCCCTCTATAGATTTGAACCTGCACACTCGTTACTTGAGGTTCCAAACCGCTTCCACTGAGCTCCCTTTTTAAAATATTTGTTTAGCCGGGGATATGAACCGTCATGTCCAAGGAGAATATAAATATTTATATTCTTCTTGGTCATGTCCAGGCATGGTTGTCAACGCCAAATTATAATACACTTATTTAATGTCTTGTTTTCTGTTTAATTTTCAATTGCATTTCAAGATGACTCATATGTGTGCAAATGTCTTTGGTATTAGATTTTATAAATTCAGTGTGACTGATAGATATTTTCCCTTCATATTTATATTTTGAGGCTAATGAAGCTTATGACCTCATAACATCTTTTTCGTAGCTAAATGCAACTTTGCTTATTCTCCTTCCATATCGTATCTCATGATACATAAAAATTGAAACAATAATTTAGAATATACGAGATCAACATCTCGGGGTAAAACTATAATTCAATAAAAACCCTTTTAGGAGTTATTTTAACAATCGGAACGTTACAAACCATTGTTAATGGTTAATATTGACTCTTAAAACTATTAATATTGACAGCTAATTAATATATCCCGGATTGTCCGCTTTATATATATGTATGTAGGTATATATATACATATATATATATATATATATATATATATATATATATATATATATATATATATATATATATATATATATATATATATATATATATATCAGGAAACGACTGGAACCCTTTTTTCGCCAGGACCCGGGTCGGGCAGGGACATAAATTTTTCAAGCTGGGCCGGGACTTAATATATATATTTTCGTTCCTTCGACATTCTGAAGTGGCGAAAAGAGACAACGTTTTTTTTAAAGTGACGACGTCTTTTTTTAGAAAAGAATGTCAAAAAAAAATTATCATAAAAAGTGATGACGCTTTTATTTCGAAAATATTGAAGTCCTGGCCCGGTGTATAAAAAACCGAAACACACGGGCCAGGACGCTCAAAAAACAGCCCCGTGACGGGCCGGGTAGCTGGTCGTTTCCTGATATATATATAACGATCGGGTACCTGGCCCGGCTCGAGTGCCAGCTGTTTTTGAGAGTTCCGGCCCGGGACTTCAAAATCTTTCGTTTGTCATTCATAATTTTCATAAAAGTGAAGACGTTTTTTTTAGAAAAGAATCTCAAAAAAGTGACGACGTTTTTTTTAAGAATCTAAAAAAAAAAAATTCTCAGAAAAAGTGATGACGTTTTCGAAGAATATTTCGAAACTTCCTTCTAAAAAAAACGTCCTTACTTTTTTTGAAAATTCTTTTCTAAAAAAAAGTTTACCACTTTTTTGGAAATTCGTTACTTCAGATGGTTGAAGGAACAAAAAATATATATTATATGAACTCCATATTGGATATCTATTGATCCAAGGTTTTTACTATGTGTATTAAGGGAATATGCCATCACAGAAAATTAAAACAGCACTAAACTACATTCGGATCAAATTATGAATAATAATACTTCTTATGGTATTACTTGCAAATTCACAATATTCATAAACCTCATTATTTTAAGAATTTAGACTGTCCATCCATCCTAGAAAATATGGCTCTTGAAAAAAACTTATATTGTTGCATGATATAAGTCCAGACACTCCTTTTGCCGATGGAAGATTCTTCTTTCCGCTCCTCCGAAATCCAAGAAACATATTCTGCCAAAACCGTGGCACCTGAAAATGACTACCTTTAGGGGTGAATCAAAAAATTCAGAGCAAATATGCATGGATCTGACAAACTCTTTGGACTTACCCCCAAACACGAATAGGAAGATTTTGACTTCTCTGAGTAACATTAACGACGGAACAAATTCACAGCCCAATTCCAGATTTCAGCCGGATTGTTGAGGTTCTATCGACCGTGCAAGGATTGTGGAAGGATTTATAATAGTACGGTCCATGCCTTCGTGGAGTGTCCAGTCATCCTTCCCTTGAGGATGTGTTTTATCTCTCAATATCCAAGGGTTGGAAAACAAGGACCCAAAATACCTTAGAGCCGTGCTTCTTTTTGGTTTGTCGGTGAGGAACAAGGCTTCACCACCGAAATCTAAGGCCATCGAATTTGCACTCCTCAATGCCAAGGCGTAATTGCGAAAAAGCTAACTGTGGATGAACCGATTCGACCTGGAGAGATAAGAGGAATTTTGCTAGCGGCAGAAGCCAGATATGCTGCCTTCTTTCTCAAGATTCCCTCATCGTGTGGATCCACATGGACGTTCGCAGCAGACTCTATCAAATATTACCCTTTTAAATCTCATGTTTAGAAAAGCTTCTAAAATCCCTTGTTAAAAATTTTAGAAAAGTAAAATCATAGCTTTCCCGGTGTTTTAATTTGTTTGTTTGGCCCTGTTTTTCCTATATGTAATTTTTTTAATGATATTTAACATGCTATGATGATTTATATGCCCACATTTTAATTTCGGATTTTCTATATGTATGTTCGCCCATTATGCTAAAATTTTAAACTATAATGTTTATTCATGTATTTTTTTACGTATTAGCATTGTTTTATGATGGTGAACAGTTAAGTGATACAAAAAAAAAATTCACAAATATAGATTAGAGCAGGGATGCCAGGGTGAAATCGGTCAGGGGGCCAGATTGTTTCCAAGTGGGACCTCGGGGGCCAAATTACCGGCACATTTTTGGCCTGGCAAGACCATACACTATATAAAAAACAAAAGTAGATTTAAATTGGTTGATATTGTATCATAGTATTATTTATTTATAAAAACACTTCTAAACCACTGACGTAGCGGGCCGAATGAGATGTTCATTCGGGCCGGTTCCGGCCCGCGGGCCGTCACCATGGCACCACTGAGTTAGAGTGATGATCCATTTACTGTCAGAAATGATGAAACAAATACCATCACATTGCTGAAGAAGATAGTCCTACAATATCACCGTTTTATAACCCCTTGTGATTTTTTTTATAGTTTGGTTTTTATATTGAATATTATTTCTGTTTAGTTGAGTTTGGGTCTTTTTAGGTAGTTTAATTATAAACATTATGTTTATTTATGTATTTTTTATGCAATTCTACCTACTTTTTTATAATTGTATTTTATATATTCTATGTAATACACTTTTAAATAAAGACCATTAAAAAAACAAGCATTACTTTCTTCTCAAGTGTAAGGAAATAATTTATTTTGTCAACAAGAATAGGGATAATAATCAAAATATAAAAAGGATTCATACATGACCTGCATTGAGGCCCATAAGGGAAAAAAACTTAATGAGTTCACTCATCAAAAGCCACGAGTGAAGTTGACTCTTTATTTTGTAATGCCAAGGATTATTCATTAAAATACAGTTTTCTTTTTTTATCAACTAATCACGTTCCAGTAAAAATAAATCCATCCTTGGGATTAAAAGATCTTGTAAATATTTTTTAAATTATGGACTTATAGTATTGGAAATGTATATTTTATTGTGTTTCCTTCCCTACATTCCACAATATCATAAAAATAAAGCCTGAATAAAGTAATACACTTTTTAGCATACCCAAAATCCCTGCCTTTTTTGTTATGAGTCAACTTCTTATTCATGATTTATTATTCCCTGGAACTCCAGGCCGAATACAAATCCCTCCTCTAAGAACACTCTGAATCATTTCATTCTATTGTTATCAGTATTATAGATAAGTATATTACATAACAAACAAATACAAACAATAATAATAATAACACCCATTCAGCGTTTCAAGCTATCCCTAGACTTTTCCAGGATTTCCTTCTTGACTTTCGGATAATTTGGAACTTGTCAAGGATTTCATGACAGACATCAATGGCGTCCGTGAACCGCTTGGCCTTCATGTAGTTGAATGCAAGCTTGTAGCCGATGACGGGGTTGGAGCGATTACTGAATTTCCATGCCTGCTCGTAGTTATGAGCCGCGTCCTTGTAGGAGGACTCTTTTTCCATGATGTAACCCATATACTCGTAGGCCTTTGTGGAGGATTGGTTGTGAAGGAATACTTTGCGAATGAGCTCTTTGCCATGTCATACTTTCCGCCTGGTGATTAGAGGATAAATAGCTAAATTGATGTATTTCATTTGGTATTTGTAAATTAAGTAAATACTGTTGAAGGTGCAAAACATCAAATGTGCATACAAGAAGTTAGTTATATATGACCTGTGTATGATTTTACTTGATATTACCTATAACACTGGAAACTGTTACTAAATATAAAATACGCTTTCTTAAAAACATACGATAAAGTTTTCTCTGTTCATAGTTAATCAATTTAAGCTTTCAAAGTCGTGATGCAGATATCTAATTGTTGACTTTTGTATATACAATTATTTGTTATATTATAATATAAGTTACCAATAAAATATTGAGAGAACTTTATATCTATAGCTTTTTATTGATAACGTCCATTTTGCTACGTATTTGTTATTAGTATTAGTAGTAATAAGTTATGTGACTTCATTGATTCCCATTATCATTTGTTTATAATTTTTTTAATATTTAAAATGAAGATTGTAATAATATATATAATGAAGTAATTAATAATATTTAATCATGTATCTCCGTATATTCAAATCGATGGCTGTGTGAGCAGCGTCAAGCTCCAGGAACACTTCGATGAGATTTTATTAAGGGAAAAATGGAGTACGACCTCAAAATATCATTTTTAATATTACTTTTTTTACTTATGGCTCACTTTAATAGTATTTTAAATACCTATAACTTATAATTTCTTTCGAAACCTGAGTTTCAAAGGTTCCTTCGATCTCGAACTCAATGACCAACAAAGGTGGTAAATTTCTTTGTTATAATATTTATTTAATTATCTAAGATCATTTATTCATTCAATACTTCATTATATTTGTCATTACAATTTTCATTTTATATATTTAAAAAAAATAAACGAATTATAATGGGGATCAATTAAGCTTCATAACTTATTTACTACTACCAATCTTAACGAACACGTAGCAATATGGACGTTATGAATATAAAGTTCACCAACCTCTGTGTACAAGACTGCCTTGGAAGTACCTATCAATATTATTTATTTAACTGATACTTTTTGGAGTTACTTTTTAGCTGTGCAAGGAGCAACACGTCATTCAGTGCGTCTTCAAGTTGAAGTTGTTTTAGCGGAGTTAGGAACTCCTTGTACGTTTTTAACTATGTTATAATTGTTATAAGTGCACTTCCTTCCTCTTCCGGATCAATTTTGGACTTCAACCATCGGAATCAGCCCTATTTCAACGGTTTTAGATCATTATTGGTCCAAAGCTTTTCTTCTTTTTCTTCTCTTTATGAGAGAAACTCCTTACATAATTTGTGCGGAACGTTAAGAAAAGTTATTATCACAAAACCTTCCCAAGATGAAAGATAACGTCAATCAAAAAGATTCGAATCAAACCGAATCTCTAGAAAATGAAAATGCCGACGACCTGAAATGGAAGACGGTTACATCTAAAAAGAAAGGCAAGATGGGACAAGCCAATCCCTCCGAACCAACAAAACCGTTCAAAAGAAAGAGGGAGGACAAGTCAAATGAAACTCCCCCTCCAAAAAGAGCCGGAAAGAATGAATTGGGCTTACCTCTACAACAACAAAATCATAACAAAACTAAGAGACGGTTTCTTTATGCTGAGATAGCAAAAGAAGCCAATGAGCTTATCATTGTTCGTAAGAACGGTGATCATATTTCACTTGATGAGTGGAATAAGACCATTAAAATTCTAGATACAGACTATGTCAGTCGTATGTCCTCATCTGTTGGAAAATGGATTCCCACTTATGAAGGGCGCCGATACACAAACAAAAGAGCTGTAATATATATCAACGATGATGCTTCTGCCAAATATGTGCGAAAAATTATAGCTACATCCACACCTCTACTGACAACTTCATGGGCAGAAGCAGAAGAAATGAGGAATGCCCGTAAGGGAAAAAAGATGCTCACAGGATTTATCCGAGGAATCACCGGTGACATTATCGATGATATACTTGCTAAAATCATTAAACATCAATGCACTATTCGTGGCATTGAAGGGAAAGTTGAAGTTGCAAAATCAGATCTAACTCAACTTGGAAAAGTTCTCTATCTCTCTGTAGACCAACAAGCGTTTAAAAGTCTCCAATTAGTGGATTTTACTCTTCACATTGCATCAGCAGGGAAAGTGCGCTTTCAAGACCCCCGGGATGCTCCGACTGTTGAAGAAAAAGAAGAAACTGTTGAAAAAGACGACATCGAACTTGATGATAATAAGGAAAATAAAAATCAACATATTGACAATGATAGAAACACCACAGAAGATGGAAACAATAAAAAAATTAAAGACACTGGAAATCATGACAAGAACGACAGAAAAATCTATGGAAAAGAAGCGAAATATCCTATTACTAGATCTATCGGATTAACAGAAAGTGTTCCCAAAGACAATAAAAAACAGTCAAAAATTAATTGTTTTTTCAAGAAATTGAAATGATTGTTAAGAAAAGTAATTGATCATGTGGTCATGTAATCTATATTCTTGTACTATTAAAATGTAACTCCATATTACTGTTGTAGCACATATACCCCGTTGCGTGGTCGTGCTCATTTCTTTAGTTTGTATGTGTGTTATATATATTCATATGTATATATACGTATATCTATTGTGATGCAGTAATAAACTTCTAACTAACTAACTA
>CP045905.1:11222611-11257750 GCA_013387185.1 Caligus rogercresseyi | reverse complement strand
CTTAATATATATATTTTCGTTCCTTCGACATTCTGAAGTGGCGAAAAGAGACAACGTTTTTTTAAAGTGACGACTTGTTTTAGAAAAGAATGTCAAAAAAAAAATTATCATAAAAAGTGATGACGCTTTTTATTCGAAAAATATTGAAGTCCTGGCCCGGTGTATAAAAACACGAGACACCGGGCCAGGACGCTCAAAAAACAGCCCCGTGACGGGCCGGGTAGTGGTCGTTTCCTTGATATATAAACGATCGGGTACCTGCCCAGGCTCGAGTGCCAGCTGTTTTTGAGAGTTCCGGCCCGGGACTTATCAAATATTCTTTCGTTTGTCATTCAAAATTTTCATAAAAGTTAAGTTAACTGTTTTTTTAGAAAAGAATCTCAAAAAAGTGACGACGTTTTTTTAAGAATCTCAAAAAAAAAATAACTCAGAAAAGTGATGACGTTTTTCGAAGAATATTTCGAAACTTCCTTTCTAAAAAAACGTCCTTACTTTTTTTGAAAATTCTTTTCTAAAAAAAAGTTTTCACTTTTTTGGAAATTCGTTACTTCAGATGGTTGAAGTAACAATAAATATATATTAATATACTCCATATTGGATATCATTTTCCAAGGTTTTCTACTATTTGTATTAAGGTAATATGCCACAAGAAAATTAAAACAGCACTACACTACATTCTGATCATATTATGAATAATAATACTTCTTATGGTATTACTGCAAATTCACAATATTCATAAAACCATCTTATTTTAAGAATTTAGACTGTCCATCCATCCTAAATATGGCTCTTGAAAAAAACATTATATTGTTGCATGATATAAGTCCAGACACTCCTTTTGCCGATGGAAGATTCTTTCCGCTCCTCCGAAATTCCAAGAAACATATTCTGCCAAAACCGTGGCACCTGAAAATGACTACCTTTAGGGGTGAATCAAAAATTCAGAGCAAATATGCATGGATCTGACAAACTCTTTGGACTTACCCCCAAACACGAATAGGAAGATTTTGACTTCTCTGAGTAACATTAACGACGGGAACAAATTCACAGCCCAATTCCAGATTTCAGCCGGATTGTTGAGGTTCTATCGACCGTGCAAGGATTGTGGAAGGATTTATAATAGTACGGTCCATGCCTTCGTGGAGTGTCCAGTCATCCTTCCCTTGAGGATGTGTTATCTCTCAATATCCAAGGGTTGGAAAACAAGGACCCAAAATACCTTAGAGCCGTGCTTCTTTTTGGTTTGTCGGTGAGGAACAAGGCTTCACCACCGAAATCTAAGGCCATCGAATTTGCACTCCTCAATGCCAAGGCGTTAATTGCGAAAAAGCTAACTGTGGATGAACCGATTCGACCTGGAGAGATAAGAGGAATTTTGCTAGCGGCAGAGCCAGATATGCTGCCTTCTTTCTCAAGATTCCCTCATCGTGTGGATCCACATGGACGTTCGCAGCAGACTCTATCAAATATACCCTTTTAAATCTCACTGTTTAGAAAAGCTTCTAAAATCCCTTGTTAAAATGTTTAGAAAAGTAAAATCATAGCTTTCCCGGTGTTTAATTTTGTTTGTTTGGCCCTGTTTTTCCTATATGTAATTTTTTAATGATATTTAACATGCTATGATGATTTATATGCCCACATTTTATTAATTCGGATTTTCTATATGTATGTTCGCCCATTATGCTAAAATTTTAAACTATAATGTTTATTCATGTATTTTTACGTATTAGCATTGTTTTTATGATGGTGAACAGTTAAGTGAATAAAAAAAAATTCACAAATATAGAGTTAGAGCAGGGATGCCAGGGTGAAATCGGTCAGGGGGCCAGATTGTTTCCAAGTGGGACCTCGGGGGCCAAATTACCGGCACATTTTTGGCCTGGCAAGACCATACACTATATAAAAAACAAAGTAGATTTAAATTGGTTGATATTGTATCATAGTATTATTTATTATAAAAACACTTCTAAACCACTGACGTAGCGGGCCGAATGAGATGTTCATTCGGGCCGGTTCCGGCCCGCGGGCCGTCACCATGGCACCACTGAGTTAGAGTGATGATCCATTTACTGTCAGAAATGATGAAACAAATACCATCACATTGCTGAAGAAGATAGTCCTACAATATCACCGTTTTATAACCCCTTGTGATTTTTTTATAGTTTGGTTTTTATATTGAATATTATTTCTGTTTAGTTGAGTTTGGGTCTTTTTAGGTAGTTTTAATTATAAACATTAATGTTTATTTATGTATTTTTATGCAATTCTACCTACTTTTTTATAATTGTATTTTATATATTCTATGTAATACACTTTTAAATAAAGACCATTAAAAAAACAAGCATTACTTTCTTCTCAAGTGTAAGGAAATAATTATTTTGTCAACAAGAATAGGGATAATAATCAAAATATAAAAGGATTCATACATGACCTGCATTGAGGCCCATAAGGGAAAAAAACTTAATGAGTTCACTCATCAAAAGCCACGAGTGAAGTGACTCTTTATTTTGTAATGCCAAGGATTATTCATTAAAATACAGTTTTCTTTTTTTATCAACTAATCACGTTCCAGTAAAAAGAAATCCATCCTGGGATTAAAAGATCTTGTAAATATTTTTTAAATTATGGACTTATAGTATTGGAAATGTATATTTTATTATGTTTCCTTCCCTACATTCCACAATATCATAAATAAAGGCATGAATAAAGTAATACACTTTTAGCATACCCAAAATCCCTGCCTTATTTGTTATGAGTCAACTTCTTATTCATGATTTATTATTCCCTGGAACTCCAGGCCGAATACAAATCCCTCCTCTAAGAACACTCTGAATCATTTCATTCTATTGTTATCAGTATTATAGATAAGTATTATTACATAACAAACAAATACAAACAATAATAATAATAATAAACACCCATTCAGCGTTTCAAGCTATCCCTAGACTTTTCCAGGATTTCCTTCTTGACTTTCGGATAATTGGAAACTTGTCAAGGATTTCATGACAGACATCAATGGCGTCCGTGAACCGCTTGGCCTTCATGTAGTTGAATGCAAGCTTGTAGCCGATGACGGGGTTGGAGCGATTACTGAATTTCCATGCCTGCTCGTAGTTATGAGCCGCGTCCTTGTAGGAGACTCTTTTTCCATGATGTAACCCATATACTCGTAGGCCTTTGTGGAGGATTGGTTGTGAAGGAATACTTTGCGAATGAGCTCCGTTGCCATGTCATACTTTCCGCCTGGTGATTAGAGGATAAATAGCTAAATTGATGTATTTCATTTGGTATTTGTAAATTAAGTAAATGCTGAAAAGGTGCAAAACATCAAATGTGCATACAAGAAGTTAGTTATATATGACCTGTCGTATGATATTTACTTGATATTACCTATAACACTGGAAACTGTTACTAAATATAAATACGCTTTCTTAAAAAATACGATAAAGTTTTCTCTGTTCATAGTTAATCAATTTAAGCTTTCAAAGTCGTGATGCAGATATCTAATTGTTTGACTTTTGTTATATACAATTATTTGTTATATTATAATATAAGTTACCCAATAAAAAAATATTGAGTGAACTTTATATCTATAGCTTTTTATTGATAACGTCCATTTTGCTACGTATTTGTTATTAGTATTAGTAGTAATAAGTTATGTGACTTCATTGATTCCCATTATCATTCGTTTATAATTTTTTTTAAATTTAAAATGAAGATTGTAATAATATATAGTGAAGTAATTAATAATATTTAATCATGTATCTCCGTATATTCAAATCGATGGCTGGTGTGGAGCAGCGTCAAGCTCCAGGAACACTTCGATGAGATTTTATTAAGGGAAAAATGGAGTACGACCTCAAAATATCATTTTTAATATTACTTTTTTTACTTATGGCTCACTTTAATAGTATTTTAAATACCTATAACTTATAATTTCTTTCGAAACCTGAGTTTCAAAGGTTCCTTCGATCTCGAACTCAATGACCAACAAAGGTGGTAATTTCTTTGTTATAATATTTATTTAATTATCTAAGATCATTTATTCATTCAATACTTCATTATATTTGTCATTACAATTTTCATTTTATATATTTAAAAAAAATAAACGAATTATAATGGGAATCAATGAAGCTACATAACTTATTACTACTACTAATCTTAACGAACACGTAGCAATATGGACGTTATGAATATAAAGTTCACCCAACCTCTGTGTACAAGACTGCCTTGGAAGTACCTATCAATATATATTTATTTAACTGATACTTTTGTACATTCGTTATCTATGGAGTTTTTTTGACATAGAAATATTACCTTGAATATAATATCTGCAAGAAGAAGCCAGCATCTCTCTAGAACCTCAGCATCCTCAAAGTTCCAAGAGTGCTTCGCCACCCGCTTCAACTGATTTCGCGCCTTTGGCGTCTGTTTAAGCAGTTGATAGGCAGTTGCCATGCCCAATATCGCGCCAACGTTCTCTCTATTCTCCTGCGAGCTAGAGTTAGAGGCAATCGCCATAAAGTCCTGAAGAGATTTTTCAATATTTGCCTTGTTCTTTGTTGCTAACTGAAGCATTCCCTGTAGAAGCTGGAAGCTGATCATCTGCTGACCTGGACGAGGCTTCAACTCCTTAAGAAGCTTCTCAGCTGTCTTTAAAGCAGTTTTCCTCTGATCTGACACAATCAAAATACGTTATTTATTGAAAGCTAACACTATAAAAACAACAACGCTTACCCGGATTCCATTGTTGATCCACTGGGCTCGAAGACTTCCCCGCCGAGCATTTGATTGTCCGGATTGAGGCATATTTCTATCATGTTATAGACTGCTCGTTGGTTCCATTCCGAGTCTTGACGTGCCTATGGATTATGACTTGTGTGTAATATAAGTGATTTCCCAATTATATTTGGGCTTCTCAATAATCAAGGTCAGTAGTTATGATTAACACTCGTCACTTGGAAGATGTCTTCGAGCATGAAAGTTTAAGAAAGCATTTCATGATACCATCTTAAGCCGAGTCATCTGTTAGAGTTGTTTTTTTCAGTTTTATTTTTGTATTATAATTGTGTTCATGATGCTTTGTTTGTGTTGTTTATAATCTTTTTGAATTTTACGGATTGCTGGACTAAATTTCAGTTACCGTGGCCCTTAAGCTCTTTGAAGAAGAATATAAAAAACAAGGCTAGAAATTAAAATTTCAAATGGAAGAAAAAGATAAAACTACTACCTATCGTTATTATATACTTTATATCAAACTTCAATCAAAACTGATTGTTTATATAATTCGTCACATTGATTTCAACAATATAATTGGGTATGTAAATTGACCTTCTTTAGTTTGTGTTTGTATGAAATATACATAGGACAGGGAATGGAGATTCAATGACTGCTGATCCCTAAAAAACCTCTTTGGCGAAATATCAAACAAAAATGTGATTCATGTAACATATGGTGAATAATTCGATTATTTTGTATATGTCCAGTATTTTTTATTTACTTATATAATCAAACAGTACTAATGCAAGATAAGGATGTAGTACGTATGCTGTTATCAGGAAACGACCGGGACACCTTTTTTCGCCGGGACCCGGGCGGGACTTAAATTTTTCAAGCCGGGCCGGGCCAAAACCGGGCCTGGACATAATAATATTTTCGTTCCTTCGACATTCTGAAGTGAAGAATTTCCAAAAAAAAGTGACGACGTTTTTTTTCTTAAGAAAAGAATCTCCAAAAAAAGTGACGACGTTTTTATTAGAAAATAATCTTCAAAAGTTTTCTGACGTGATGTTTTTAATGACAAACGAAATATTGAAAAAATGATGTCCCGGCCCAGTGTATAAAAACCGGACACCGGGCCGGGCCGGGACGCTCAAAAAACAGCCGGGACCCGGGCCGGGTACCCGGTGTTTCCTGGCTGTTATATATATATATTCTGGCCTAGCCAACAATAAGTGTTGCCAGGTACAATCTAGGCATGTTGAAGTATTTCATGTAATCAAATAATCTCAGCCGCATTAAATATGAATGGCTTTAACATAAACAAAAGCTGAGATGATGAGAAAACATGTTTATTTGAAAATGAAATGGTTGTGCTTATTTTAATTCATTTTGCAGATTCTATAACCCAAAACGGCCCAAACTAACAGAGTTACTAAGTCAATTATGGTTCTTTCTGTGAGCTCTAATAAGTCAAATGATAATATATCTCGTAACCTCAGTAGTTCTTCTGACAATATATATGATGTTGGTTTGATATAAATCTGTATTTACAGTTTTCTATAACATCAATAATAGCAAAACAATTAATCATTCAAATAATTTTTGGGTAGGTAGTCCAGTTACGGTTCTTAACGTAGACTGTTTGCCAAAATCAAATGACAGGGTTTCAGCACTCTACCTAATTGTGAATCTTTTTCCGCCACACTTAGAAATTATCCCACGTAAAATCTATAGGCTGAATCTAATCAAATAGGTAGTAACATTTGAATAAAGTGCCAATATTCAATCACAAAAACCCAAACAAAGTCATTATTCCACCACAAATAATGCTGACAAAGTCTTACTTTATTGAAGAGCTTAAGTGCGTCGTAAGTGTTTCCCGAGTACCACTCGTACATGGCTCGGCAAAAACTTAGCCCTGGAGGTTCGATTCTGCTTTCTCCAGCGGCATATTCTTCACTTTTTGCCAAATATTCCGGCACGTCCTCCAAGCATCCAGTTCTTCGCATTACTTCCACCAATCTTGATTGAGAAAGAAATATTACTAGCAAACAATTTGCAATCTAAGCTAAATAGGTTTGAAATAATAAAGTGTTCATTAACAGTATGCGAAATTAAATTTTTATAATAGTAAAATGAATACAAATATGCTATAAAAAGATAAGTTTGGACATTTTAATGTATGTGCTGAGAAATAACTGCCATACGTCTCCTTGTTTAAATTCAATACAGAAGCAGCTGTGGCAGAAACATCATGAAGGAAAGAGCTTTTAAAACTATAAAAATATGATCAACTAAATCACCAATATTTTTCCTAATATTTATTTATAAATTAGAAGTTGAATACGACTAATTGGTTCTAATATTTATTATCAAATGAACAGTCATAATATATGAGTTCGATTTATTTAAAATATTTCATACCTCGAAAGGGCAATCCAGTAATTGGGTCTTTTATCGAGAAGCTGTTTGAAATGATAATTGGCGGTTTCATAGTCATTTTTCCTAAAGGCCAAATCCGCCATCATGACAGTGGCCTCCTCATTGTCTCCGTCCCTTTTTAAGAGCGTCATACATGTGTTCTGGCACTGATCCAGTTCGTCCGTCGTGAGGTAGAGTCGAGCAAGGGCACAGAGAGCCGCTTCGTCCTCTGGATAGTATTGAAGGGACTCCTTATACCTGACAAAGGAGGACGGGAAAATAATGATGTGCGGTACAAATGAATTGAGAGTTTAACTATTATTAAATAACCTGTTTTTCAACAATTTTGGGATTTTAATGAATCTAGTAATACTTAAATAAGTTTAACATACGTATATAAACGTACAAACAGTATTTAAGATTTTATAATTTTTTAAAGATACTCGATTGGCCTCTGTTAAAAAAATGGCTGCCAGACTGACCGCCACAAGTATGTTTGTAGATTGGAATAGTTATTGGCTGGAATTTTGAACACTGCCATAGTTTTGTAACAATTATTATGTTACAAAAGTAAGTGTACTCATTTCTATGTCGTAGGTGATTGTTTTGAACATGAAATGTTTGATATATATATAATTCATGGACGCAGTTCATTCCATGGGAAAATTTTAATACTAAAAACTACAATCAGTAAACATACTAGCGGCAATCAGTCCAACGATATTAATTCCAACAACAAGGTTCGAATACTCACGAGAAGGGATGGTCATTTTTGGTCTACTTCATCAAGATCCTAGGTTCGAGTGACTAATTTTAATGCTATAGTGCTTATTTATATCCTGTTGGAAGCTGCAATTCTATCGAACCAATTAGGCACAAAACCCAGATACTTTATAGCGGCTTTGAAGCAGTATTTATAGTGTGAAAAATCAAGAAAAACCATATCATGTTTTCATACCTCTGTATTGCCACTTCAAATTCCCGCGTAGAAATTGAATACTCAGCCAAGCGATGACATATATCGGCTATCATTTGACGTTGCTCCGTTATCCCATCGGGCCTTTCAACCTGAAGACGCTTCAAAATCTTGCTTCTAATTTCTTTGGCGTTGTGAGGGCCTTACTGGCAGCCTCCATGTTTCCGTGTGGAAGTCGTTGACGTTCTCTATGTGAGGAAGATGGTATATATTTATTTATAAGTTTAAACTCTTGTCATAATAATAATAATAATATCGCAAGTGATATTTAGATTTTGAAGGTTTCCTCACTGTTGAAAATACTAATGATAAAATAAATCAAAGGGTTATTTCAAGGCTTGCTACAACACTGGCACATTAAATAACATAGTTGATTCTTTGTTTTAATATTGGATATTAAATGGCGGATTACAGATTTAAAACTTTAATTTAAATCAAGATAGTGCGATAGCTCAGTATGTTGAAGCGTGTTGATCTCTCAACCATAATGTACGTTATATGATAAAAGCATTTTCTTAGAACAGTAATTAGCTTTGAATACTCAAAAATATTTTTATATCAAAAATGATTTTTAATGTTTATGTATGCTTCTTCTTATTCATGCTATATAATTTAGTTACAATGCGTATTTATGTATTTTTATGCATTAACATAAGGCTTATATTTAATTTAATTTTATATTTATAATGTCAATAAAACTGGTGTTTAAAAAAAATTACAAAATTGTTTTGGTCCACATTTCATATTTATATTTATCTTCAAAAGTCAAAACGTCTATTAATAAAATACATTTAACCTTTGTTTGCTTGAATGTTAGGCTAACGTAACCTCATAAATATCCTACTCATTCCATCCATAGAGATATAAAGATTTAGAGAGCTATTCCCTTCAATAGCAGAGAAACATCGTCGTTCAGCTGTCACTTGTGCCCAATATAACAAAGTAATTTGTACACCTTCATCGTAAGCTGATCATAGAGATATAACTATCTCTATGATCAGCTTACGATGACGTAGTATCAATTACTTGTTATTTTGAACACACAGAAACAACAGAACGCTGTTTTTCTGCTATTGAAGGGTATAAGCTCTCTAAATCTTTATATTTCTATGATCCCATCCCATTCGACTCACCTAATTGTTGCTAGGAGTGAGAGTGAGCGTGCTTGGTTCTCAAGGGATTGAAGATCCATACTCACCGAAAGAGCCGTCTCGCTCTCCAGGGCCTGCAAAATGGTTCTCTCTGCCTTTTCATACTGCTTGAGTCTCATTTGGAGCTGGGCCATGTCGAATCGTAGGTCATTGTTGTTGTCATCGCGAATGGCGTCCCTATAGTAATTGATGGCCTTGCCATATTGATGGGTCTTTTGAAGGGCCTGTCCCATTTTTGCTGCCAGGAGAGAGTCTCGGGGATTCTTTTTCAGTGCCTAGTTATGAAGAGGAATCATTGAAGGTGTGTGTGTGTGTAATCGAGTATATTTTGCCATAGGGCATATTAGTTACATTTGTAACTAGTCTAAAATAAATATATAAATAAAAACAGTAAAAATATGTCTAAAAGAAAAAACTAAGAACAAATAAAATAAAATATAGCAGGATTATGTGGGCACGCTGCGTCCAATTGCCCTAGCTGCGGTCCTGGCAGCGTGAAGGGTCGTGGCCGACCTCAAAGCCTTATACATGTTCCACACGATATTGCATGACATGCAAAGGTAGCCGTCTCTCTTCCGAGTGAATACGTGTGTAAAATGTAGAGATGTGATCGGCTTCCCGATCGATCGGGCCGATCAATTCATTTTCAAACAATCGGAATCTTATATCTCATCATATGGAATTAAAAATAAATTAATTAAAGAATAAAAGAAAATTCTTAAAAATATCCAATATGACAATTTAGTCACAGTATATGAATAGATCTCTTGGGGAACCATCCACACAAAAGGGTAGTGCACTTGATGGTGCGGAAAACGTATTAACATTTTACGTTGTTATTTTACTCATCTTAAAACAAATATAAATCAAATTATATAGATTAGGAAAATTTTATAAAAAAGCTATACCATGAGGATATAAATAATATTGTAAAGTATAAATAGCAATTTTCTTTCGGCAAATGTACAAAATTTTATAACAATAAACACAATATTTTCTATTAAAACGTCTGCATCATCTTGATCATTGTGAAAATTGCACAAAACGTGCTTTATGATAAGGCAATTATTTTGCCATAAATAACAAAATTGCTAATATAATTTTTAGGGCAAATATTAGCAAAAAACAAAAATGCCTATTTGGGACCAAAAGAGGCCTACTTAACCGGTCAAAAACCATAGAAATATTTATATACTTGATTGTTCCTAAACTTCTATTGAAAGATGAGACTTCAAGCAATCCTTAGAAAAAAAATTAACTCGATATCACTAAAATTCAGACAGCACAAGCCACTTCAAAAACGGCCTTTTTGGAACTTTGAGTGGCTTGTGCAGGCTGAAACTTTCTCAATCTCATTTTTTGATCACTACGCAGCAGAAAATCACTTGGAGCAAATAATCGGAGCGATGATCTAAAAACAGGACAGGCTAATATATATATATATATATATATATACCTGTCTATAACGGTTTTTTGGGGGGTTCCCTTAGTGGCCACTATGGACAGTGGTATGTAGAATGTGAACGAAAAGCCTAATCGGGAGACGTTCTATGAAGCGTGTATTCAGTAAACATAAAGGCTCACCAAGAATTGTATTTCAATCACTTGTTTAATTAATTTTAAATAAAATTTCCAACTCCTATTGTGATTGTTTTATATAAATTATAATTGATATTTTTATCAAGTTGCTTAGGAATCGTCAATTAAATAATTTAGTTACTGTAATCCAGTGGTGCCATGGTGATGTCCATTCGGGCGGAACCAGCCCGAATGAACATCACATTCGGCCCGTTACGTCAGTGGTTGAGAAGTGTTTTTTTATAGATAAATAATACCATGATATAATATCAACAAATTTAAACCCACTTTGTTTTTTATAGGGTATGGTCTTGCCAGGACCCAAAATGTACCGGTAATTTGGCCCCGAGGTCCCATTTGAAAATAATCTGGACCTCTGACCGATTTTACTCTGGCATCCCTGCTGTAATCGGTCATTCTTCAAATTCGTTTATTTATTTTTAAATGCGTTAACTAAAGAGATCAGTTATTAATGGAAGTTTTACTAGTATATGGAAGCTTGGAGCTCGTATAGGCGATCCCTTAGTCCAAGTGGAAATTTTAGGAAAACGATGGTTTTTCAACATGGATTAACTAATCTTCGTAAATCTTGCATGATTGATCGAAATGCATAATGTAATTTATAAAAATCTACAAAATGGAGAGGAATTGCATTTATTTATAAAACTATTCAATTATATTTATTAAAAAATCATCTCAAAACTTTTGGAAACAAAAAGTGGAATGTTTATCTTTGTCTAAAATGCTTATTCTTTGTTGCATAAAAGTTTGCTGTTGCATCTTCCGCAAGCCAACAAGGGGTGGCATATAGATATACACTAACCTGTTCATAGACCTCCAGAGCTCTTTCCGGCTCCTGAAGTCGCATGTAAGCGTCCCCTAGAAGCATATAGTTCTGAGGAGTCGGCGAATTCTCAACAATGGCTTGATAGCACTGCGCATAGGATCGCTTGTCCTTCCGCTTCTTCAAGTAAATGTTGGCCATTTTCTCGTTGGCCTGAAGGAAGTAAGGCTGATCGGGTCCCACGGAGCGAAGGATATTCAGAGCACTCTCAATGTCTCCCTTGTCAAGAGCCACATCTGCGTTCGCGACAGTGATACGGATCTCTAATCATATAAAAAAACAAAGGACGTCTTAAGTTAAGAGAGAGAGAGGAACGCAGCTGAATCAAAAGCAAAACAATGGGACCTTTTATGTGAAAATGTATTGTAGTAAAAATCTGTTTTGGATTGTATTTTATAAAAAATTGGGGCTCAATTAAACAAAAGGAATTGACGTATTGGAACGCCATCATCATATGTATTTATGTCAACAAATTTAAAGATAAGTATTTCTAAAATACATTCGCTCTCAAGCATGACTTCCAATTTTCAGTGAGGAAGTTATCATTTTAAGTTTTCATGTACTTAGGATTTATTATATGTAGTTGTTAAATTATTTCAGTGATTGCTATATGTATTTTGAGTATACCCTTTATTTAGAAAAATATATTTGATCTACAATAATAAAATAAACAATTAAAAAAAGTTAAGGAGAATCATATTTATATATATACCTTTATTACATTTAATTGGCAATATAAGACAAAAAAAAAAAAAAAAATAAACTTGTGATAAACGATATACTTATAGCAATTAAACTTATGATATAATAAACAACATTGTTTTAAAGCTTATAAAAAAAATTACAAAAGCAATCTATATTATATTTCATTTATATTTATTGCAACTTCGATAATATATAGGCTAATTATATGTTACAACTTAGCCGATTAATCAGGAAACATTCTGCTTAATCCATTGTTTGGCTATCAACAGGAAAACGGCCCGGCTGTTTTTGAGTGTTCCGGCCCAGTGTCTAAAAATCACGAGGCCGGGACTTTTTCGGTTGTTCTCATTGTGAAAGTGTTTTTTTTGAAATTTTTAAAATCTTATTAAAATAATTAAAAATTATTTCAAAAAAAAAACGTCGTCACTTTTGTTTGGGAATTTCTTTTCTAAAAAAGTTAATTCTTGGGGGAATTTCTTTTCTAAAAAAAACATCGTCACTTTCAGAATGACGAAGGAACGAAAATATACTGAAGTCCCGGCCCAGTTTTGGCCCGGCTTGAAAAATTTAATTCCCGGTGAAAAAAAGTGTCCCGTTCGTTTCCTAGTTATCAATTATTTGTATTCCAATCATCAGTATCGGCCACAGACGTATCATTTCAGACTGGATCGCGAAATGCTTGCTTTCATACCTTCGGAGTTCCTTTGTACTCATTAATGGCCTCTTGCATGGTCTTTAGGGCCTCATTTGGATGCCCTGAGAGCCTTTGACACTCGGAGAGCTCCAAGTAGAGTGATACCTTGTCTGTTGACGTGAAGGTGATTGTGTCGGAGGATGTTGGGGAAGATGGGGGCTCTGGGGAGTCACCATGGTCAGAGCCCTCGAGAGAGTCTTCACGGCTCATTCAGAGAGCCCTTGTCCTTCAGAACCTTGGCATTGATCAAGTGGTACATGGGATGGTTCTGCACTTGGAAGTTGTAGCTTAGTCGATCTCCAGATCTAATAGGGAGAGAAGTAAATAAGGTTATATGTGATCTATTTCAGCTGAAGTTTAAGGCAGTTAGTGGCTTCTTTTCTCTCTAGCATCAATGCCTCATATTTTTTTCTCTCTCTATGCACCAAGGCCTACATTAGTTTGTCGATAAAACAATAAAGATATAGTTTATACATAAAACCTAATAGAAAATAGAAAAAATATCTATAAACCAATAATGCAATTAAAAGGGTCAATGATACAAACATGATAACAATATAATAATATTGAACTTACTTTTTTGGGCTAGAGAAAAGTCGTTTTGATGCATGTGGATTTGAGCCATGAGGAGATACGCCTCAGAATCTGTGGGATCCAATTGGTCCAAAATGTTTTGGAGGGAATTTAGAGCGGACTCATGTCCCCTGAGAGGAATTTAGCCTTCGCGCGAGGAAATGGGCATCCTTTAGACCAGGACAGGCCTTGGTGACGGGCTCCAATATAAGCAAGGTATTCTTTAGCGCCTGAGGAATGACTGTAGATTGACCCTTGACCCCAGAGGATGGGCTGCATTGGGAACGTAGAGGAGATACTCCCGAACAAGATTGGAAACGTAGTCTGGGTCAAGAGTTTTAATACTCGATCCCAAAGGGATAGCCCGAATGTAGCGAAAGTGAATATCAACAGCTTCATTTAGAATTGTTAAAGCATTCTCACCACCCTCATCAGATACTAAAGCAGGTTGATGAAGAATAAGAAAATAAACTGTATAATTATGCAACTATTAAATTTAGCAGAAAGAACATACCATTATTTGTAAGCTTTCGAAGGACTGCACTCATGTAAAGGATTTCAGACTTTTGCGGTCCTGTTGAACTTCTTTGAGGAAGTCCAGCTGCCCTTGGCGAGGTCATAGTGTCCCTCTTGTACTTGACAGGCAATGACTCCACTCAATGCCGTGATTGAAGATTCGTCCAGTTTAAGTGCAGCCTTATAATACCGCTGAGCTTCCTTGATCTTTCCTAGGAGGGGGAAATATTTTCAATTTAACAAAGCAGTTTTCCCGCTCAGGGAAGATTAATTTTTTCTCCTTACTATCGTCCTGGGAGGCAAATATATTCTTATTAATACTAAGAAGTTGAAAATCGTAAAATAAGAGTTGCCAACTGAAAATCTATGTTTTTTGTACCAAGGTAAAACTTTATTCACATGATATTATATCTTATAATATTCACAAAAATACATTAAAATGTCGTGTTATTAACAATATAATCAATCAGAGAAGCAAAATCCTTAGGTAAAGGAAATGAGTAGATCTCACTCTATACATAAAATATTGAGTTTTAGTGGTAATAAAATTAATCTCTTCAAGGTACGGTCAAGCATAAAAGTAAATAAAACTTACTCCGCAATGGCATATTAAAAAAATCATCAAATAACATTTTAGATATTATTAATTTCTACCACATATATGCACTTTAATAAGAAATGTTTTGATTTCTCCAGCATATCCCTGCAAAAAAAGAAAAAAAATTCTCCGCTGTAGTCCCATATATACTACCAAATGTCAATGTGTTGGTAAGTACTCTGTATTTAAACCAATAGAGAGAGTGATTTAACATTTTAGATTTTAACCTTGAATTAATCTATTTACTGGTGTTTCAGCCCGTAATCTTCCTTCCTCCTATCATTTTGACTTAAAAATGACTTTTGAATTTTTAGCAACTAAAATATGTCGGAGTTTCTTATTACTAACTAATTTAATAAAATTGTAAAAACTATTTCTTGGGCCACACTCCCTTTTCTTAAAATTAATCCATTCTAAAATATTCATCCTCTCTAGTTTTATAGAAACATAGAAAATCTATGTTTATTGGTGAGTTTACGATAGCTATCAATAAAGCGCCCTTACAAATACTGTGTTGCATTTCCAATGCATTATTTAGAGAAGTCCCTACCTCTTAGAAGCCTTTGATAGCCCACTTCAGACATGTATTCTCATTATGAGGATCAATTGAGGCAGCCTTCTCTGCAAAGATGGAGGCAACCTCAAGGACTCCCTTGTTCCGTCCACATATCCTCGAAAAAAGCTTTGCATTACTCAGAAACTGCCAGGCGTTCTTGGGTTCGGCCCTCTCTAGTTCCGAAAATAGTCTCCGAAGTCCCAACTCAGCCTCCTTGTAGTCGCCCTTGCGACATACTTGATCCAGTAGTTTGTAGCGAAGTGCCTCAATATTCCTTGGCTCACTGCTCAGTATTCGTTCCCCCGTCTCCTCGATGGCCTGATCCCAATCCTGAAATGAACGGACAGTAGAATATTCTATGTACACGCTGGAATACTTTTTCTGATCAGAAATAAATTTAGTCATTACATTAATTTATGTAATTTATGATTATAAAAGGATTTGTATTTTTATTTGAAATAGATCTTAAAAACCTTTGAAGTTTTTTATTTAGCGAGTATTTAGATTCGATGTACTATTATAAGTACTTCTACACAAAATTTGACTACCCAATATTTACAAAGTTTTTTTCAGGAGTTTCCGTACCAATTTTTGTAAAAATTGGTTTAGGCAACTGGTCATGCATATAATTTAGATAGAAAAACTGAAAGTGAATTATATATAGGGAGTTGGGCGATTCTGTATCAAAAAAATCAAATCATTGAACAGATTCGAAACTTTGAAAAATGGTTAGTCGACTTCAGTCGTGGCTGTTGATATGTGAGCATCAACTCAAATATTTAAAAAAGTATTTATCCTTAAGACCACACCTACTTGTTTTTCCTCATGAGCCTCGTTGAATAGCGTTTTTGTCGTGGCAAATATGTATATCATTTTGGTATGATTTTGGAAAATATAATCCGCGTTAGAACAATAATTAAGAAGCTGTGGCTCCTTCCCTTGATTTAAATTTTTTCCAAAATGGCGGCACTTACCGCCTTCTTTTAAATTATTCCTCACACTCTGATTGGTTAATATCACGATGGATAATATTTTTTGGTTGTTATATTGATATAGTATTCATTTGCTCTTCAGTCTTCAATAAAGAACTACTTATTCCCCAACATTTGTTGTGAATAAATGGTCAAGGAAAATAAGGCCTTGGAAAAAATTACTCAAGAAAAAGTGAAATTGGAATAAATGACCCAAAATATAATATGACTCTATCTCTCTCTCTCTCTCTCTATATATATATATATATACAAAAATGACCCAAGATAGAAACAGAAAATGTTGACTCATGGAAAGAATGTACTAAATTCATGGGTATGGAAGTATTTGAGTGGAATACACCTACGCATTGTACAAACACTATTTTTCATCTAAAGTGAGTAATTCATGTATAAAAATATTTTTTTGTAATTTGCAGAATGGGCTACAGACAGGTCAGCAACGGCGGCCATTTTAATGAAGTGGTCTTCCATCAATAACCAGGCTTTCAAATAATAATAAAATATTGAAAAAAACCCATCCGTTTTTATGGCGATATCTAAAGGAAAACGTTTCCTGGGCTACCCTTTTATATACACCGTTCCAAATATCTTTTTTCTACTCACTTGTAAACATAGCTCCACTTTCATTTTTTCAATGAGTCCCGGTATGAATTCCGTGTAGATGACGATAACGACGCTTAAAACCTCGTTGGCCTCATCATAGTTTCCCACCAATTCATAGTACTTTGCCTTTCCAAAGAGTGCCTCGATGCTCCGAGGATCTGTTTTGAGGACGGAGTCAAAGTACTGGAGAGCATTCTTATCCTGGATCTCCCTATTTTTGATAATGTGATATACCTCAATCCAACCTGGACGAATAAGAAAGAAAAACATATCATATTGTGTATGTCTTTTTTGTACGAAAAATTAGTTCAGATTATAGAATTTTATTCATTTTATATATTGTAGGTAGAAGTTATGAATTTTGAAATCTTAACTATTTAATAATGTTAGAATGTATTCATTCATATCCTATCGATAATGTTGGATGAACATGTATCCATTCGGATATACATGAGCATGATTAGCCTATAAACTCTAGGATTTTTCAACAAGATGGATTTAAAAAATCCTTCCACTTTTTGGTGGGAAGTTTTGAAATTTGAAAATTGAACCTAGCTGTTTCCCCAATTCAATTACACCAGATTATATAATAAGTAGAATATTTTCTTTGAAGTTACCAAATTATATACTGAGAATACCATGCTTCAAGTCTCCATGGACATTGATTATGTTGGCATAGAGAATTGTAAAGTAATTGAAGCCATTGTCCAAATGAATGTTTTACGCAATTATCCTTCTGGCTTAAATAACAGAGAGTCCGCTAAATAAACATTTTTAGGCTCTTTTATTGTGTATTATCAGTTCTGAACTGTATGAGTAACGATACCACACTGGGATTCGTATCGTGATTAATCGAAAAAAAAAGTAATGTGAATAATAATAATAACCAGTAGGCATTGTGAAATATGACATCACTTCACTCGTGGCTGTTGAGATGTGATATATATATATATATATATATATATATATATATATATATGCATGGGCTTACCATGACCAAGGGATACTCAACATGTCTATCACCCAATCTTCTTACCCTTAAGAATGAGACCATCCTTATTCTGAGAATTGATCTTGAGGAGCCTATCCGAGTAGTCCTTTGCCTTTTCCGGCTTGCCAACATATAACAGAAAGAGTCCCGCGTAATAGAGGCTTTGATCATTTGCACGCTTCCGTTCGTCCTTTAGTTTAGCATCCAGGGCTGATATAGCCTCACGATCCACAGTTAGACATGCCTTATGAGCATGGATAAGGGCAAGGATAGCTCCAAGCATGACCTAAGATTGACGACGGAAAGGGAGAGAGACACAAAAGAAAAAAAAATCAAACTACCGCCTTTTTTCCTCCACAAATCAATGAAGATTTATACAATGCGCACCAAAATAGCGAGAAGCCCAAATCACATATAATCCATTTATTTATAAGTGGCTACAATAATAGTTTTAATTATAATTTGATAAAGTTTAACAAACCATTCTAAATCACTATCTAAAATTTCGCTTTTTTGTATTTAACTATTTGCGTTTAGCCATTTGACTTTAAAGAAAGTATTTTACAAACACTTAATTATAATATTATTTCCGTTATTTATATTAATTATATACTTTAAAATATTTAGTTACCTCAAATCGTGAATATTATAAGTTGACATGTAAAGTATGTGATTGAATCATAGAGATAAAGATATAAAAAGCGAATTCCCTCCAATAGCAGAGAAACATCATTCAGCTGACTTCTGGACGCAATGACGTATTTCTCTGAAGAATCAATAGAAATATAAAGATGTAAAAAGCTAATTCCCTCCAATAGCAGAGAAACATTGTCGTTCAGCTATATTCTGGACACAATGACGTATTTCTCTGAAGAATCCAATAAGCTCTCTATGTTTTTATATCTCTATGGATTGAGTAAACAAAAATGTCAACTGATTTTCTAAGGATAACAAATTAAATAGTGAACCATTAGCATTTATCTGACTTTCCTTCTATACTAATTATTCAAAATCAATATAGCCAGTTAAATATAATAAAAGGCATTGGATCAATGGCCTTCTTTCACCCATTTCCATAGTTTCCCCCCCAAACATGGCGTTTCCCGAGAGCTAAGCAAATTTTGAGTAAAGTAAGCCCTTGAACCACCGACAAATATATCAACTAGCATCAACAAAAAGGAAATAGGTACTTGAAAACACATCAAATGAATTATGAATTCAAAGACTTTTATGAATAAATTCACCTTCAATGAGCTCAGAATACGAGGCAGAATCCTTTTAGAGCCATTAATCACCTCCAAACTCTTCTGAAGGAATCAAAAACAAAAAAGGAAGGTTTTATGTACACATATATAAATCAAAATGACCAAAACGCATTTGAAACATGTCTGATATAAATATAAAGGTTGGTCTACCTCAGAGTAAGCTTGCAGGGGATCTAACTCCCTGATCCCTTCCTGGATTCTCCCTTCCAGGACGAGTCCAATGCCATAGAAGAATTTAAAAGATGGATCCCCTCCAAAGCGCTTTATTCCCTCAACGGATGCTAGTTGCATGGAATGGAAGTATTTCTCTCGAGCATAGTATGGATTCGTGCTCGAATAAGGGTGTCTGGATCACCACCCATCCTGGCCAAATACAATGAAGAAACTGGAGGGAGGAAGAAGAAGGAAAACACAGCACACAGCCCGACTTTCTTTTCCAGGTAATGTATTAAACTACGCAAACGAATAATTTAATTCCTGCATTATTATCCATCCATTTTCTTATTAATTGATTTGAAAAATAAAATTCAACTTATTAATGATATATCTTTTTCTTTTCTATATTTCGTTTTGAAAGCCAGATGAGTATTTAAGTATACGAATAAGGAATACGTGATGGTCCGGGAATCATTATAGAAAGCAGGTGTAGTATACCTGTGTATCGACAATTTTTTCTATCATTCTTTTTAAAAGCATTCCTTTGTTGACACATTGGACTAAAAGTATATTTTTTTAAAGCATGACATCGAGCAAGAAGTTGTTCTCTTTGTCGAGTCCTCATGGACCTGGTGGAGTGTTTTTTGCTTGGCAACGGACATCTGGAGGCTTACTCGCGACCACAGGATACATCAGGTAAATATATCGGTCATATAGTGGCATTTAAATCCGTTTTGATAAAATATGTTGCATACCGTTAAAAAACAAGTGGCTTTAAGCTTTGTGTATCAACTATTATTATGTTCAAGACACAGGAGCTAATTACAATTAAAAGGTTTTTAATAAATCAGCTTCTTTGTGGAATATTGTTTGAAATCTTAAGGAAAATATTGTCACTGATTGACATTCTAAACGGCATTCTAGTAAGAGTATAAAATATTTAGTTGAAATTCTGCCCCATATTACCAAAAAAGTCAAAATTTAGACTAAATAACTGCTCTTGTATCGTATGGAACCTCATCTGCGGTGATTGGATTACTTTGACGACTAAGCTTTTATTGTTTAAGAAGCATTACAAATATTTATCTTCCATCTTGCATGGATTAAAACTGAATTTTACTCATAGAGATATAAAGATATAGAGAGAGCTTATTCCCTTCAATAGCAGAGAAAAATCGTTCAGCTGTCGCGATTGGCCAATATAAACAAAGTAATTGTACTATGCCATCGACAGTAGCTCATAGAGATAGAAAGATTTGTTTATATTGGATTTAATGACGTATGTCTCTGAAGAATCCAATAGGCTCTCGATGTCTACATATCTCTATGGTTTTACTGATTTATTTTTACATACTAGAGGAAGAGAAACACATATTAAATGATTTCGGGTCCCAAAAAGGATCAATGCAGATCATGATAACCCTGAACCTGATTAATATAGCAAATAAAACATCTTACATTGCTTTTCTCATTCTTTCTTAGTCGGTCAATATATACAATCGTCAAGCAGAGCTTGTTTCTGAAATTCACTTGAAGGGCATTTGCTGTTGCTTTGGATGGGACAAAGATGGAGATCTCCTGGCTGTTATCAATGATAAGTCCTCTGATATTCTACTCTGGGATGCCAACACACGGAAAAGTACATACATTGATTCAGGTACGTTTTATGGTTAGCTATTTATACTTAGCGATAATAATATGTATTATACAGTTTTTACATGAAGGATATCTATATGACAATTAGACATTAAGGATATTAAAATCATAATACTTGAGGATCATTGAAGTTTTTGAACGAGCGTTTTGAATAGACAACACTATCAAAATCCTTGAGGTTTCTTAATCTTATGGAATGTGATTCAATTGAATGATCATTTTGAAGTATGTATTTAAAAGAGAAAGTCCGCTGCTCGCATTTGCATTTTTTTGGCGCCAAAAACGAACAACGGACGATAGGATTTTTTTGGTTATCGTTCGTCAAAATTCTTATCGTTCATCGTTCCCGAACGATGAACGATAAAAACTAACGATTACAAATGAACGACAAATCAACAAGTCTGAAATATAATATATATATAATAAATAAATATATATATATAATAAATATATATACATATATATACATAAATATATATATATATATATATACATAAATAAATATATATATATACATATATATACATAAATATATATATATTCATATATATCAGACTTGTTGATTTATCGTTCATTTGTTGTCGTTTGCGAACGATGAACGATAAAGTTTTTGACAAACTACGAACGATAAGGAAAATTCCTTATCGTTCGTCGTTCGTTTTTTGTCGCCAAAAAAAGATAAATATTTTTCATTTTCATAGGAAAAACTTTATATATATATATATATAAAGACATTTTTGGATCCCTATTTTTTAATGCTGTAATATAAATATAAAGGACAATAATTTAATTAAAAGATTAAATTTACTCATTTCAATATATATTTTATGTCTTCAATTATTATCCTATTTAGGTATTCGTGATCCACTCAACATTCTCATTGGGCCAAAAAGGGGCCCACCATGGCCATCGGATCCTACCGCGGCAATCTCATGATATACAACCACAAAACCTCACGAAGAGTCCCATCATAGGCAAGCACTCCAAGGCAATCACTTGTGGATCATGGAGCGATGGATCCGGTCTCTTAGCCCTGGGATCTGAGGACAGAACCCTTAGCATATCTAACTCCGAAGGAGACACCATTCGAGTGGCGAGTCTCCGAGCAGAGCCAACCGAAGTCCGTTTCTCAGAAATGAAGCAGGATGAGCGGTCCACCAGCGGGGAAAATACGGTTTCTCTCATTGTGGGTGGGAAAACCCTTTATCTCTTTAATCTCTTTGACCCAGACAACCCCATAGAGCTGGCCTTTCAAACAAGGTACGGCTCCATCGTGTCCTACAACTGGTTTGGTGATGGATATATTTTGATTGGTTTCTCTGCGGGATATTTTGTTGTTATTTCCACACATATGAAGGAAATTGGACAGGAGCTCTTTCAGATTAAGAACCACAAAGAGTCTCTGACGGACATTGGGGTCTCCCCTCCGATTGGCAAGGCGGCTTCCTGTGGTGACAACACTGTCAAAATCCATGAACTACATGATCTGAAGGATACTGCTAATGTGATTCGATTGGACGACGAACGGTCACTTTCAAGCATCGATTGGAGTGAGGATGGTCAGTGCTCGCTGTCGCAAGTTCTAAGGGGAATTTACATGTTTTCTTGAGTAAATTGCCACTCTTGGGCTCAGCACATCAGTCCAGAGTGGCTTTTTTGACGTCTCTCTCTGAGGTGACGGTGATCAATATTTTGGAGGAGGATGAAGATGAGGAGGGTAGCATTCGGGAGTCTAGCTTTAGTACGGAGGTTGAGCCCTCCTTCCTCGCACTTGGTCCCTATCATGCTGCCGTTGGCATGAATAATCGCGTCTGGTTCTACTCAATTAGCTCAGAGACAATGCACATTGACTTAATTAAGGATAAGGAGTACCTTGGGAGCATTCAAGTAAGTTTAGTTTTTCTTCAAATCATTATTGTTTCATGGATTTAATATAAATATGCTGAAAAACTGCATAAATAAAATTAACAAAAGTTGGATTAAATTACCAGCAGATATACTGAGATAAACACAGCTCTTAGATGACTATATTTTAGTATAGCCTCTTTTTATAGATCGACATATATAAAAAATATATATATATATATACAAATAGCACTTTTTCCTAAATATATTTTTTCTTCTTAATATAGGAAATATGTTTAAATGGAGATTATTGTGCAGTTCGCTTTGATGGCGGCCGAATCCAGCTCCACATTTTAGAGGCAACGACCGGAATGGAGGATGAGGAAGACCCCCTCGCCAATTCATCCCACGGCGAATCTCGAGAATCAAAACTATTTCCCGAAACAGGGAAGAATCAAGTCATCAGCTGTCATTACCTAACCCCAGACTTTCTCATATTTGGAACTGATATGGGTGAAATAACGTTTTTTGTCCTAGAAGACTGGGTGTCCTTTAGTGAGTTTAAGCACCACACTGGAATCAAAAACATGTATCCAGAGCCAAACAATGGAACCAAGATAATATTCATTGATTCCAAGTCTGTGGGCTATCTCTACGACCCTTGTTCGAAGAATTCCTGCACTTTAATCAAGGAATTTCCCGAGGGAAACATTAGGAAGATAATCTGGGATCATAACAATGCCGGCTCTCTCGGGGAGGAAAGAGCTGTATTTGTTGTTTACGATGGAAAGGATCGACTTCACGGGTACAGCATTGTCCCTGACGACATTTACGCAGAGAATGAGCACTCTGTCATTTACTTGGGGGAGACACCTGTCCCTCAAGGACAGTATCCCGTCCTCCTCTTTGATGGAGAGGTCAGCCTTCAAACGCAGAGTGGCAAGTTGGTCAAACTAACCCTCTCAAGTCACGAAATGGGCTCTAATATTCATGACTATTCCAACGACCAGCTCATTGGTCTTGTTGACAAAAAACATGGCACTGGGAAGACTAAAAAATGCCTGGGCTATATGTCAAGTCCTGGAATTGAAGGACACTTGGTATAACTTAGGGAAAGAGGCTCTCAAAAAGCTAGAAATCGATTTTGCTTCCCGGGTCTTTCGACATATTGGGGAAATCAATTATGTTTGGGCGCTGGAGGAGTTTAAAAACGTTGAGGATAAAATGTTACTCTCAGGACATATTGCTATGATTTTAGGTGACTATGATTTAGCTCAATCTCTTTACCTGCGAAGCGGAACGCCCTCAGAGTCCCTTCGAATGCGCAGAGATCTCTTACAATGGGAGCAAGCCCTGAGACTTGCAGATAAGCTCGCACCTGAGGAAATCCCTTTCATATCCAAGGAGTATGCCCAACAGCTTGAGTTTACGGGTGACTACTCAGGTGCCCTGATTCACTATGAAAAAGGGCTCATGCCCGGTGAAGAGCATGATGACCACAATCTCATATGCAAAACAGGAATTTCTCGCACGGCCATTCGTTGTGGGGACGTTCGTAAGGGTATCAAGCTATGCACTGAAATAGATTCTCGACAACTGAAGCGAGAATGTGGGGAGATACTGGAGGGCATAAAGCAGTTTTCTGAGGCGGCGAGGCTGTATGAGTCCGGAAACTACTATGATAAGGCCGCATATTTGTACATCAAGTTGAAGAATTGGAGTAAAATCGGTGAATTACTTCCTCACATCTCCTCACCAAAGATTCAGCTTCAGTATGCCAAGGCAAAGGAGTCGGATGGAAAGTTCAGAGATGCAGCCAATGCCTATGAGGCAGGGCGGGACTATGACAATGCAGTCCGTATATATTTAGACCACTTAGATGACCCCGAGTCTGCTGTTCGTCTCGTGAAGAAGAGTCAAAGTACAGAGGGTGCTAAAGCTGTCTCTCGATTTTTCTTGAAGCTCAACGACTACGACTCTGCTATTCGATTCCTTATTATCAGCGGGTGCATCGATGAAGCCTTTCAAATGGCTCAAAGAAGGGGTAAATGGAGCTCTTTGCAGATATTGTGGGCGACTCAGCGAGTAGTGAGGACTATTCAAGCATTGCCCTATACTTTGAAGCAGAAAGAAACTATTTAAAGGCAGGAAAGTTTTTCTTCAAAGCCGGGCAACCTTCCAAAGCCCTACGCCACCTACTGAAAGTCTCTGGGTCGAGTTCATCTGAGTCAGAGGCTCTGGATTTAGCAGTAGAGGTTGTTGCCTCTGTGCAAGGTGGAGATCATCACCTCTTCAGACAGCTGGTGGATTCCTCCTAGGAGAAGTGGACGGTATTCCTAAAGATGCCAAGTACTTATTCCGATTATACATGGCTCGAGGACTTTATAAGGAAGCTGGGAAGACGGCTGTGATCATTGCACGAGAGGAACAAACACGTGGAAGCTATCGCAACGCTCATGATGTACTTTTTAATATGTGCACAGAGCTAGAGGCTCAAAATATCCCTGTCCCCAGTGAAATGAGAGAAAATTTGACACTCCTTCATTCCTACTTAGTAGCTCGTAAACAGATAAAACTTGGAGATCATTTATCTGCCGCACGAAACTTATCACGAGTATCCAAGCACATATCCAAGTTCCCAGCACACATCGTACCTATTTTAACCTCAACGGTGATTGAGTGCTCTCGCAGTGGCCTGAAGCAGTCTGCCTTTACCCATGCAAGCACGCTCATGAGGCCCGAGTACCGATCCGACATCGACCCAAGTATGTTAAAAAGATTGAGTCTGTCGTGCGAAAGAGGGGAGTTGCCGAGGAACCCACACCAGAGTCCACATCATGCCCTTACTGCTCCAACTCTGTCCGGAGAATGAACTCTATTGTCAGCGATGTAAAAGAGTCCTTCCCTATTGCGTTCTCTCGGGATCTCACTTGACACCGGATAAGAGGGTTTGAGTTGTCCAAGTTGTCGCTTTCCCGCCTTTGAGGACCAGCTAAAGGCTCTGGCCTCTGAGGAAGGGGGCAAGTGCTTGATGTGTGGAACAGAGATTCGGGATCTCAGTGAGTGTAGACCATATCAGTTTGAAGAGGTTCGGAGGGAAGAGGAGGATCAAGAGGAAAACGGAGTACCTCGGATGAATGGAGATAACTCTCTTTCAAGTATGGAGAGCTCAGGCAGAGACTGAAAGAGAGCATACTAAGACGAAGAAAAAATACTTTCAGCAATATAAGAAAAGTTGTGATTGCTCGAGTATTCCTTCCCTAAACTTATAGAACTTTGCGATCACTAAATATTGTATAGAATATTGTTATATGATCAACAACTATAACATGCTCTAAATGAATTATATGATTGAAAAATGTGTGTTTATTTTAAAATTATGTTTTTATTGTTATTATATTTAAGAGCTTTTATGAAGCTACTTGGAATTTGGGAGAGTCTAGCTTTTGGAGACGGACGGTATATTATAATTTTCTATGGCAATAGAATGAATAACATTAAAAGTTAAGCTTTATAGATATACTTTTTATGTAGGGATACTTAAAATTAAATTGATATGCTAAACTTATATACACCACGTATTCGAGAGAAGTTATAAGATATCATTTCCATAAATAACTTTAAAAAAATCACAACATAAGTCAAGGAATACTATAACAACCTGGAATAGGAACTCCCTCCTTACATGTCGAAGTTTAACTACCTTCGTAAAAAAGGAGGGAATTCCTATTAGGAACTCTCTCCCTTTTCTTACCCAATATCCACGTCATATTGCCACAACTACCTGATTCATTCATGATGTTCTTTCATATACAATAAAGCTCAGGTTTGGATTATCAGCCAGCCAAGTGACCATGTAAGATCTTCATTCCATAAAAACAAATGTATACGTCAGAGTACTACTTTAGAGGAAAATATTATTTTCCACTGCCATTTTCTAATGCGTTTCTATTCACTACACCAAAAAAACACTTCAAGGATGCTCAATCAGCTAGGATCATGTTTAGGGTGGCTATATTTGCCCTTCTTGACATTTTCGAGCCTTGATCAGAGGGAACTCAATGGAAATTATCAAGTAACTTCAGAATTTAAAATGAAAAAAACAAAAGCTTGGGAGAACATTATTAGGATATTTTGAATAATCAAAAAGCCGGGATGACAATCATGATTAGAAATATGCTAAATTTAAATGTGGTCATATTATGAAGATTGTGTATTGAGCCTTACCACAAAAAATATTAATGGCTTAGGTAATTTCAGGATTAAAAACACTTATGAAAAATTCTGCAGAGCTGGGATTCGGTACCGCCGATTCGGTATTTGGTAGATTTTATTATACAGGGGTAGGCAGGCGAATCTAGACTAACTTTGAGTACTTGTATATCAGAAACCAGTTAGGGTAGAAGCTTAAAAATTGTATGAACTGGTTAGTATATTCTATGAGCTTTGTTTAATAACAAAAAGATTGAAAGTGTCCTCGGAACTTGAGCGCAGGACGGCCATTATTGTGGCGCTCCGTTGCGGCCGTGCACCCAAGGAGATCATCGACTTCTTCAAATTCCCCAAAGCTACTGTTTACAGCATTGCCAAGTCCTTCAAGGAGTCGGAGGACATCGAGGAAGGATTCCTAACACCGGAAAGAAAGACTCCAGACCGATTTGGTACAAAACTGGTGCTTAGAGAATCTCAACATGTTCTGGTCAAAGGAGTTCTGGCCCCCCAGCAGCCCTGACCTCAACCCCTGCGACTACTACTTGTGGGGCGTCCTTGAGAGGGGCACTAACAAGCGTGCTCACAACACTGTGGACTCCTTGAAAGCTGCCATCATCCAGGCAGTGGCCAACTTGTCCAGGGAACAGGTGGCTCATGCCGTTGGGAGGTTCAGGCACCGTGTGGAGGCTGTTATTGTGAAAGGGGGAAGTTGAATTGAATGAACATAAGAAAAAAGTCATTTAAATTTGGGTGATATGAAAAAGTCAATTAAAAGGTCTTGTTCTGGATATGAGTATCTTGTTTCCGTGCTAAAAAAAGTCTAGATTCGCCTGCACACCCCTGTATATCTACCGAATATCGATCGGTGCGGTAGATAAGAAAGAAAGCGAAATTTATTTATGTATCTGCTCAATGACTTCTTTATATGTATTTAGTTTCGGACAATTTATAACAAAAGACATTAAGTACATAATTTGTTTAAAAAAATTAGATATTATTTGAAATTATATACATGTTATTTTTATAAATAATAATATATGCAATCGGATTTAGAAGGAAATGGAAGTGCAAAGGCAAACAAAGTATTCCTTAACTGTCTTTTGTTAGTCCTTGTCCGATATGAAATGCGCTTTCAGCTCTGGAGTTGTTTATTTATTTTGCAAACTTCAACTTCTTCAATCCAGGTAACAACGATTTCAGTTCTAAATACCAATTTACATTCGGTAGTGGCAGCTCTGATAACACAGGTCAACAAATTTTGGTCAATCTCCCTTGATTGAACGAAATGTACATAGATAACTAAAATGAGACCTCCTGAATCCAAATCTGGCCTTACTTTTTCTGTGGCACATCCAGATTTTTTGATTTTTGAGTTTTTTTGAAACGGTCACTTTATGATGAGTACAATTTTTAAGTACGATTCTTCGTTAGTATATTAAGTTTAAAAGAAAATTAATAAAATAATATTTGTTCGTGATGAATTAACAAATAAAAATGGTCATTCAAATTATTTTCCTTCCATTCAAAGTCCTGGTATGATCTCAAAACTGGTGAAAAAGTAGTCAAAATGGTTAATTTCAAAGTGATGCCTATACTTCTTGGATTCTTATGAAATTCTGCAAAAGAGACCATATTCCTATATTCGAAACCCTTGCAAATCATGTTAAATTAATGTATTATTAGTTTAATCATTTTAACGACATATATTAGCAAATGAATAAAATTAATAAGCGCTTTTAATTACAATTTTTTTGCTAGGTTTGGTGACCATTTACAATGGTTGCGGGATTTGAAATAAGAAAACTAAGACATACTAACATAGATAAACTTAAGTATATTATTGTACTATCTGATTACATTGAAATTTTAAACTGGTTCAAATGTTCTTTTTGCACTTTTTCGTTTGTATACTTTGTCAGAATCCTTTGAATCGTCCAACAATAATCCGCCATCATATGTTGCGGGATTTAATATACAATATAGATTGTATTAGTCCCTTAATACTTCTTCTGGATTTACTGGTTGTCATAAGTGTTTTTCATAGCCTAACGAGATTCATAACGATATATTAGTTACTCAGTCTTAAAACTTGATTGTTCTCCAAATCATGTCTCCAAGATCAAAGTGCAAAAATGATCCAACAGTTTTTGCTACATATGTGGATCCTATACATTCGTTTGTGATCGTCGAGACATAACCGAATTTATTGAATATGCTTATAAAGCATATTTTGGACTTACCCTTGGGGATCAAGACAAACAAGGGCCCTCACACTGTTTCATATTGTGGGGAAAAAGTTACGTAACTGGACCAAAGGTAAATACTATGGCTTACCTTTGCAACTCCAATGACTTGCGTGAACAAAAGGATCATACAACGGACTGATATTTTTGTTGGTGAATACCAAAGGCCATACCAAAAAACAAAACAAAGTATACAAACGAAAAAGTGCAAAAAGAAAATTGAACCAGTAAAATTTCAATGTAATCAGATAGTACAATAATATACTTAAGTTTATCCTTTTATACTTTAACTACCTTAGTTTATCTATGTTTATTATGTCTTAGTTTTCTTATTCAAATCCGCAACCATTGTAAATGGTCACCAAACCTAGCAAAAAAATTGTAATTAAAGCGCTTATTAATTTTATCATTTGCTAATATATGTCGTTAAAATTGATTAACTAATAATACATTAATTTAAAATGATTTGCAAGGATTTCGACTATAGGAATATGGTCTCTTTTGCAGAATTTCATAAGAATCCAGAAGTTATAGGCATCACTTTGAAATTAACCTTTTGACTACTTTTTCACCAGTTTAGATCATACCAGGACTTTGAATGGAAGGAAAATAATTTGAATGACCATTTTTTATTTGTTAATTCATCACGAACAAATATTTTTCATCATTAATTTTCTTTTAAACTTACCAATTATAATTGGTAATTACTTTTCATATACAACTACGTATAAACAAAAGATAATTGTTTTTGGCGTAAATTCTGGAAATGAAAGTAAAAAAAAAAGAAAAGAGAAAGTGTTTTAAAAGTATTTATTAATATTATTATCATCTAAAAGACTATGAATACATAAAGGAATGATAGAGTGAGAATATTTGAGGAGGTCATACATATGTTGGCGGCGGCGCATATTGATAGAAATATAAAATAAATAAAGCTTACAAAGTGAATGACTATTTAAAAACTTAGGATTGCAGAATCCTGCAAACTTATGATTATCTATAATACCTCATATCTTTATGAAAAAAGAGATTGTCTCCTAAGGATCCATGCATCTTCATACTACATAAAAAATGCATCTATAAGGAAAAATAGAGACCAAAAATAATATGACGTCACTCCGGAGGTATCATACAATAAATCACTATCTGGGATAGGTAATAATAATGCCTTTACTTATTCCAGTCATTCGTTAGCGTATATTAAAAGATCCTCGGTAGTGACGTAATAAAATATATGCTGGCTCTTTTTTTCTAACTAAAAAAAACATATATTGCAGTAGTATCTAGAAGTCGCAGTACCTCAGGATTGATTGGAAGAAAATTTCTCTATGGGTGTGTTTGGCTTTTAGTCGGTGATCAAAGGGGCCTTGTCACTACTGGCGGATCCGAAAGCCTCCGACTCCTTGAGAGTTTCAGGGATTTTATGATGTTTTGTTTCTGGGAAGCGTAGCATGAGTAACCCTGCTATTAAGGCTGAGACTCCGAAAATAATGTCCACGGTGGAGAGTCCGTAAGAGAGCGCCATTTTTGTGATGAAGGGCGTGAGGATGCTTGCGAGGTAGCTCCAGAAGGAGCAGGCTCCCACGGCGCTCGTCCGTATGGACGTGGGGAAGAGTTCGATGGTGTAGAGGTAAATGGTGCCGAAGGCGGAAGCGCTGCAAATCTTGCCAGGAAGGTCATGGCGATGCTCAGTTTGTAGTTGTCTATGTCCAGGGCCTGGAGGAGACAGGCCACACCCATGAAGACGAAGGAAAGGCAAACCGTCCATTTACGCCCTATGGTTTTCATGCCTAAAAATAGGAAAATGAAGAATGAAACTCATTTTTGAACTGAAAAAAGACACAAAATGAAAAGAAAATCGATAAAAATGTCTCAATCAATCTAGAACAAAAACGGAAATAAAGCAGTCTATTCATTCAACACATTTTTTAAGCAAAGAGAACGTGACCTCATTTGATTATTAGCTCTTTTAGAAACAAAAATAAATAGTTAGACGAGTTGAGACATCTTATATGTGAAGGAACAGGGATTCGATATAAATGCGGAAATGACATTTATCAGCTTTATTTTAAAATTATATCTAACTGTTTCAAAAAATATTTCATATTAGTTTTTTTTAAATATGTAGAAAAATAAAGTTGAAAAGTTTTAAATACTAAAAACATTATGTAGTTATAGAACTCCGGCTACAATTTGTCCAACCAATGAAGAAAACCCCCATTTATTATACAGAGTTTTATGCCATGCTGCTTCGCTGAGAAGAGAGACTTTAGTTCAAAGCAGTTCTTGATATCTGAATTAATAAGTCAATAGCATGGACATGTTATCGTATGAGCTCAAAGCAAACCTTTTTATTAATTTTTCATTAAATAACGCAAGATAATTAAGTTAAAAAGGGAAATTTGTTCAATGTATGTACATAAAGGATATATTTTAGCCAGACTTAGCCATAGAGATATAAAGACATAGAGAGCTTATTAGATTCTTCAGAGAAACATGTCATTGTGCCAAATAGAAACAAATATTTTTGTGATCAGCTTACGATAACGTAATACAAATTACTTTGTTTATTTTGGACACAGGCGACAGCTGAACGACGATGTTTCTCTATCATTGAAGGGAATAAGCCCTCTATATCTTTATATCTAAATGGGCTTAGCTAATCCAATATGTTTATTTACATTATATGACACGGTAGAATAGTTGGTTAATAATCCTAGCCCGTTGAAGCTTTATTAGGAGGTTTTTTTTGCGAAAGTTAAAACAGAAAAGAAAATCGGTTTATCAATAAGGACTTAATAAACCTATAATTTTTTATGTTTTACAATAGTTAATTACTCAAAAAATAACCTCTCATCTGAGTTTTGGCTCTTATAACACAAAAAATAGTTGGTGTACGCCTCTCGCAGTGGCTACACTGATTGGTCTAACTTACCAACATAAGATAGAATATTCCCCGGGAACTCCGCAATCGAGGCCAATAGAAAATTCAAGTAGACATCCCGAAATGGCCGTTGAGTGCAAAGTAATCCCGTAGTAAAGCAGGGAAGCGACGAACCAGGCATAGTAGAGAACAATCGACCGAAATCGCATAGAAGAACTGCGAAACAAATCAAAGAATGACTCTTCCTTAGTTGAGTCATCGTTGGCGTCCTTACGCATGACTTTAAAGCGAGAGAGGTCCTCAGGGAAGGTCCGTCCGTTTATTCGTGCTATCCGCCTCAGAACGGTCTCGGCCTCTGCGTAGCGTTTCTTGGAGAGGAGCCATCGGAAGCTTTCGTCCATGAAAGGGAAGTAGAATAGGGTGAGGAGAGGTGGAATGGCCGTGGCAGCGATGATCCATCGCCAGTCCCGAAAGTACCAGGCTGTACCTGCTAAATTGCAGAAACCCAAGGCAAGGAACATGTTTAAAAGAAACGGCCACAAATACGCGGTGGTTCTTCCCAACTGTTTCAACGGAGAGGACGTGAGCAGTCTGAAAAGAGATGACCAATCATTGGCACAATGAGGAAGGCTATTAGGTTATTGGTCATACCATTCTGAGCATATCAATAACTGAGCATGTTAAATCTAAAATAAGTATGCCGTCATTTTGATATAAAATTAATAAATAATTACAAAAAATATAATAAATTTATTATTACATTAATAAATAATTACAAACATATCAGCGTCAGTCTTTATATCTGTTATGTATAGGATAGAATGACAAAACAATAAATACCCTAACAGGATACCACCCCCGTGCCATTTAGCCCCGTACTATATGTGAGTCTTAAAGTCACTTATGAAGTTAAGTATGTTTTCTTTAGGTGTTTGAAAACTATGTTCCTAATATCGGTCACATAAAACATTGTGACGATATTAGGAACATAGGTTTCAAATAATAATGCAAGTTGTAATAAAGAAATACATAGTTAACTTCATAAGTAGACTCTAAGGGATAATATATATAGTAAAGGGGGGGTAAATGGCACAGGGGTGCCAGTCCAATAAAAACATACACGCAGTTTGTCATTCCTTTCAGCTGATCCAGGATTCAAAATATCCAAGGCAATAATCACAGAAAAATCATATCTTGACACTAGAACAGTCGTTTTACCTCAAAAAAATGTTCCTCATACATTTTTAAGCCTTATAGTTTAGGTTAACCCTTTACACGCCAACGTTCCCATTTTGGGAACATACTTTTCAAGTGTTCTGCATCGCGTCATATTCAATAAAAACAAAATTGAATGAGTTTATATTATAAATTAAGGCTTAGAAAAAACAAATATTTTATTGTAAATAAACGAAAAACTATTTTAATACTAGTTTGAGGGCTTTGAAAAAACCGAGTTTATCAAGTTTTGGACTTATCTTTTGATAATAAGAAAAATAGGGGTAAAAACTGGTATATTACTATTTATAACTATTTTGATAAGCAAATATACTAAAGATTTACATTGAACAATTTTTTTAAATAATATTAATATTTTAGTAGACTAAAATCGACTTTTAAAATGATGTTCCCAAAAGGGGAACGTTGGCGCCTATTGGTACTCATTTTCATGCTCTACGTGTTTGCGTATAATTCTTTGTTTCCTTCAGTTTACGTACGTTAGATATAAGTACATATAACTAAAAGACAAATGTGTGTTATAATTATTTTATAATGGATGACAGAGTTGAATAGTAAGTTATTAATATTTATAATTTATTTCGATTAATTTATGATTCAAATGATTTAGAGAATCTATTAAATATCCCCCATGACTTCCTCAGTTGTGCTATAGAGGAGATCGAAAACATCAAAAGTAAGGAAATCGAGATTGTGGTTCTAGGTTTTCCAACGAATAGTGAGCGGATATACCTAGTGACGAAGAAAATGACGACGAATATCAGCATCAAGACTCCATTCTTGTTGAAGTAACTGAAGACATTGACAATTATATGGCAACTCCCAATTAGACAAATATAAAGTTTTGAAATCTTACCCTTGACATGGTAAAAGAAAATTGTTTCCAGTGTGGTGGATTTTACGAAAGACTTAGCGTGGATAATCCATGATCCCATATCGTGGATTACTAGGTGCAAAAACATTATATGAGGAACAAGTCAGTAAGATTTGGCTATAAAATTTGGATGATGTGTAGCTCCGATGGATATCCATAGAATTTCGATATTTAATCCGGAAAACACAAAACCAGGAAGACAATTAGAGTGTATATTTCTGAAATGGGTGGGTAAATATTTGCACTAGTTATACATGCTCAAAAACGGTGGTGGAATCTTTTTATTCTTCCACTCAATTTGTCCGTTGTGGGAGTATTTAAGTGTTATTCGTTGGCCAACCAAAACGATAAAATGAGCCATCGACAATTTAGGAGGGATATTGACTCTGATACAACGTCAAAGTAATCGAGTGCCTCTTGGAGGACGTACTTCTAAGTCCACCAGAGTTATAAGACTTGACAGAATAAATATTTTTTTGTAATCATGTACTCAAGAAAGGTGTGTCTTATATCAGAAAAATACTATAATTCAATGTACAAAGTGTATTAAAAGATTGCACAAGGATGTAGTCCTATTTATTACAACAATTAAAAGTTCCATTGTCGATGAAAAATGTTGAAAAATACATATATAAAGGAAATAAAGAACAATATTAAAATGTACAAAATTGTAGTACTAGAAGCGCCAACGTTCCCAAAATGGGAACATACCAAAAACATGACTTAGAATTTAGTCAGCTAAATTTCGTTTGGGGTACATTCAAATAAGGTTAAAGGATGATTATATTTCAAATTTGAAGAAAATCGGATAACAATTCACGGAGCCGCGTTTAAAGGGTTAAAGTAAT
>CP045905.1:11206772-11222511 GCA_013387185.1 Caligus rogercresseyi | reverse complement strand
CCATAATAAAAGAGATGCCAGAGACACAAAGAAAGATGTCTCTATGTTTTCTAATCGACAGCTGTCTTCTCTTTCTATGTCATGACGGGTATAAACATAGATCTACAAAGAAATAGATAACTTCTTGAATTCTTCAGAGAAATACGTCATTGTGTCAAGAATACAGCTGAACGATTTTTCTCTGCTATTGGAGGGAATAAGCTCTCTATATCTTCATATCTTTATGGGATAAAGTAATCCCTTGCCAAAATTAGCTATATTAATAAAATGTAGGGTATTCCTAAGTTTCAAAAAATGTTTGTAATCATTACAATCTAGGAGAAATGAAGAAAGCTATAAAATGGAAGTAATAATGAAAGATAAGTTTAAAATAAAACTTCCGATAATGATTCAGCAGGTCCTTTGAATTCATCCTTTTCCCATATTTGAAGTGGGTTTTAAATAAATAAACTCATGAGTAACGAATTATATATATATATATATATTTCAATTTTTCGTTAAAATTGAAGCATTCCTTTTTTTGTAATATATAATTTGAAATAACATCAAATATTTATAAATATATGCTCCCTGATTTTAGTTCTCTAATCAAATTAATTTTATCACACAACGAATTACAATTAAAGGAATAATGCCGATCACCAGGGCTGAGGAAATCTGGTAAATCAACTTTATGGGCGTATACGACCTTTTAAACACAATAAACGTATTTGTAGCCATTTTTTGCATATTTATTGCTTATTTTACAAATTTTGAGGATGTTGCGACTTGTTTTCTAAAAAATGTCTCCACAAGTGTACTTTTTGTGGACTTAAAATCCCGCTGTTGCTTTTATCTAGAAATACATTTATTGACCTTATTTCCAAAACAAAAATCGTCAATTTGTGCCCAAAATACATATTTTTACATTTGTTTAGCATATTTAGCCTTTTTAGCTTATGGTTCTGCATAATTTTATGGGCTTATACGACATTATTTTGTTCCAAATTCCTCCAGCCCTGCTAATAACATGAAGCCAGAATGAAAAAAATGAATTGAAGGTGTGTCAACATGGATTCATCCTAAAGGAATTGATGACGACAAGAACGCGGTGCCAAGAGGGGTTTATTTATATTTTTCAGTTATTTTTTTTAGGTTTAAGCGTCTTTAGATGTATATTTGTGGGGAAATCGGGTTATCTCTTTAATGTTTTTAGGAGTAACATTTTATAAAATATATTTCAGACAAAGATGGATTTAATTTTATGTTTTGTAATAAAGTCTTTGATAAGGTTGTTTTCCCGACATAGACATAGCTGAATTACAGGAGGATGACATTTGTTATAAAGTGACGTAATTGTTTTAATAAATACTATGAGATATATACGTATTTGCCCAATATGGACTCTGGGGTTTCCCTAACCCGGGAACGCAATGTTCAAAGACCAAAATGAGGGTTAAAATATAATTTATGGGAGCTAAATATTGTTAGATCCGGGATAATCGTTGCGTCACTTAATAGCAACTTCTTTTTAGCCAGGAGTGTTCAACCTTTCAGAAATTGAGGTCTACTTTACATATATCTTGGGTCTTAAGATTAACCGTATCACAAGAAACGAACAAGCCGCATTTTACCTAATCGGATCCGGTACAACCCAAAATTTGGACGGGCAATTACTATAAGGATAGAAAAAATCCACATGTGATGCAAGGGGCAAGGCGTCCGGTAATGGCTGAGTTGAACAGGTCTGTCCAAAAACAGCCAGACACTCAGTTGGTTCTCTTAGTGTTTGGTTTATTGGAGACGGGCTCCTTCTGCTGCTTGGAGGATATGTTTCCAACTCCAAATAAGAGGATTGAATGATTGTAGGAATTATCAAATTTTAATTTAATCTGCTTCGAACTAGCTCACGGTCGACCTTTGGAGATAGTTATTAGTAACTCGGCACCCCTTATAAACAACCCCAATACTGAGATTATAAATATGGATTAATGTCAAAACTCTAAATTGGCAAACACATTTCATTTATTAAGAGGAGATTTTTTAAAATAAAATAATCTCTCTAATGCCATAACATATTCTTTCTAAATGTTAAAAAAAAAATAAGGATATTACAACAAAAAATGTAATTATTGGCTGAATGAATGCCTTATTGAGCCGATACAATACTTTTTCGTTAATATATTTGTCATTTTCTATTGCAAAACATGTAGAAAATAAAATGTTTCAGGCATTAGGAGACTATTTTATACTAAAAATCCCCTCTTAAAAATGATTTGTTTAACTAATTTAGAGTTTTGTCATTATCCATATTTATGGAGACTATTTTTTAATACTAAAAAGTCCAAAAATGAAAGGCTTTCACCATATAAAGATTTTTCATTGATCCATTTTAACTTATCCCAGTTCAAACAGTCCAAAAATAGCATCTAAATTTAAAACAATTTTAGTGCTTTACCATGCCTTATTGCACTTACACCGTTCATATACTTATCTAACCTCTTTTATGACGTCATCGTTAAAAAATAAGGATGTAAAAAATCCTTGTTGGCACACCTTCTATTAATTCAGCAAGATCCAGATAATAATAATAATCAATATTAAGGCTGTAGGCTCTCCACTTTGGAGTAGACGACTACTCCGTAATCGGGCGGTGGGGGTGGAGCAGAGGGAGTCCCAAGACTCGGTAAATGGAATGATTAGATGGAGTGTCCTCACTTATTTTAATGGTGGAAGTCCCGTAGTGGCTATTGATGTTGGGGAGTGAAGCGTTTTTAATCCCGGATTCAGTGCAAGGGACGTCTGGAAGGACCCCACTGTTGTGATGATGATGAATGCTCCTCTCAATTGGCACCGGAATGGGCCTCGGATAAATCCGATGAACGGCTGAAAATAGGAATGTGTTAAAAAGTATGATATATATTTCTAAAATTGTGTTATGCCAATTAATGATAACACTATGTCACAGGATTTTGCCCCCAGGCTGATATTCCGAATTTGAGTCCCATTTTACGTAGATTCCAAAAATGTCACTTAAAGTATCGTCCAAAAATGGGTTGGGCCTCTGTGGCCTTTTTTAGAAAATCATGATTTCATCATTTTAATGGTTCACACCCAGTTATCTTCGTCAAAAGTAAGAATTAAACTACTTACTGAGTGCATAGAGATACCCCCCTCCCCCTCATCATCGCTAGTTATCAAGGCTTCTTTAAAACAAATAATAACATATATTCATTTAGCATTTTGTGGTAGATGAGCTTTCACTATGTCGTTTACAATACATTAATTTTTGTCTTCTATCTGAGGTAGATAAATCGGTGAATCACACCCATTTTAATAACATGAATGTGACTTAAGACTCAGAGACTTAAAGACCATGCAGTCTTTGCATATTGTAAAAAAATATTTCGTTTCATGAGGTATATATATATATAAATATATGTCGATTGGACTCGGGAGTGAAGGGATGGAGCCATCTTTCATCCATTGTCACATATCGACACAAAAATTCGGATTGGTTACGATGAACAGCTTCAAACACTGCTCAAAATCATCATTCGTTGTTGTTTTTGGTCGATTGTGAGCTCTTGTGGCACCCACTTTGCACAGAGCTTTCGCTTGTCCAAATATTCATGCACGATATGTCCAATGCGCTCTTTCGATATCTTCAGAGTCTCAGCTATCTGGATCAACTTCACTTTACGGTCATTTAAAATCATTTTGCGGATTATTTTTATGTTTTCTGGTATAACCACCTCTTTTGGGCGTCCACTGCGTTTATCATCATTCGTGCTCACACGACCTCGTTTGAATTCAGCAAACCATCGACATATGGTTGCTTTCGATGGAGCAGAATCTGGATAACATTCTTCAAGCCAAGTTTTAGTTTCGACGGTATTTTTTCCCATCAAAAAATAATGTTTTATTAACACACGAAATTCGTCTTTTTCCATTTTTCAGAATAACAAAAGTAGTTCACTTAAAACGCAATATCTCACAAACTAATTTGTCAGACAGCTGTTATATTTATGCATGTATGTTTTGAAGGTTGATACTAGCTGACATTATGTGAAAACAAATCCACCGGCGCCATATATGTGTTAGTCTCGGGACTTATCAGCCGACCTTATATATATATATATATATATATATATATATATATATATATATATATATATATATATATATATATATAATGAATGATTCTTATTTCATGTTTTTTGGATTTGAGAGTCGGAGTCCCCTAGGATTTTACCAAAGTACATAGAGATAATCTTTTGAAAGTTTGAACGAAATCGAATAACGTTAAGTGTCTCCTCAACGGACCCAAAATTTATGTAGTAATTTTTTTTGTTATTCGATCGCCTCAATATAAATGTTATTTTAAAGTAATTGAGTGCATATGAAAGTAGGACCTCAAGGATTTAAATAAGTTTATGTTTTTATATACAAACAAAATAAACGAGTAATTAATGTTTTGAAATAATTATTTTTGGAAAATACTAAAAAATGACTCTTTCAAAAAATATATACATTTATACTTAATTTAATGTTTTTGAAATTATGGTTATTATTTTACAACTCGCAGGAACCATGTAATAAAATAATCAAGTCTGTTTCTGTTGTTATAAATTGTTCCGTACGTTTGTCTCCATGTTTAGACATATTTTGCATTCATTGTTCTTCAATCTATTTTTATATAAAAAGACACTTCATCATTTTTTCATTGAAACTTGATACATTTTTTCAAATGTTCAAAACTTCTTATTAAACTTTTTATCTAGCAAATAGAATATTCAGGTATTGTGTCGATCATTGAGAAAATTGAAAACTTAAGAGTTATGGAACTAAAATATAAGAATCATTTCATAAAAACTATTTTTTAGTTTCAAAGTATAAAAGCAGACTCTTGATCAATATGGTCTAATGCGTATAAATAGGGATATAAATTATATTTTGAAATAAACATATAGGTTGAATGATTTTTTTTAAAATAATTTAACATCAGATATCAATTTAACTTCCATTTAAGACTAATTCAACATTATAAGATGGTATAATACGTATATTTAGCATTTTTTATAATGTTTACGTATAATTTTTAAAATGTGATCTCAGCTATGATTTGGCTGAGAATGAAAACTTATTTATTCGGCCGCAAGTACCCAAGATTAATAATAGCTTTGACCAAAGTCACTGGTTTGTAAAATTCTTGAAATGACAAAAATGGAACATTAATTGTTCGAATGTACCACAATTAGAACATTTATTGTTATTTGCCAAAAATGTGAGTAAAAAAAGAATAACATTAGGATGGCATTTTCACATAACTCACATTTTTGATCCTCGATCCTCTTAAGATAATCTTATTATTTTTTCTCGTATTGAAGAGTAATGGATCCTTCAAAAAACATTCTTTCGTCAAGTGCCTTAATATTATGCTCAACAAAAATATCAACTCTTTCTTATCCTTTAAAAAGGCAGTTAAATACAGAAAAATCTTTTCTCAGCACACATTTAAGGTTAATGTCTTTACACAATTGATTGTTCTTATTCGATATTGCAAAATACTCAGAAGCTCCTCTAGGAAATATGAATTGCACTGGGAAGATGTAATATGATACTGATGTAAAAATGTTAATTAGCCATTGTGTTGTCAACTCCTAAAAAGAAAAAAAAATGATTTTTTTTACATATGCGTTGCATTTGGCAATAAATCCTTCAGGATGAATATCGAATACTATTTTTGATCCTTTGTAAAAGGCCGTTCTTTGAAGGTAGAGAATGATGTATTTGTATATAACACGTGTTATTACAATCTAAAAATGCAATTAAGAGTGATTTAGCTCTTAAAAGAAATGGAACTGCGTAAGTGGAAGTGGTATTTACTTTCAAGCTTGAGGGGATTGGTTCGACTCCTGTTCGATCTACGTGAGTGAAAAGATCCTAAGCTCGATGGATTTTAATGCTATAATGTCTATTCATGTCGAGATCAATATTTCAATTCCATCGAACCAAATGGCACAAAATATAATAATCATATTTATTTGTTTACCTTTTCGTCTTTCCCTCAATTCTAATACATATACTTTTACGTCTCTGTGTTTGGAAGCAGTGAATTAAAATCCATAAGGTACACTAATGATGCTTTACTCCATATGAGTATAAATGACACATTCTAAAAGTGAAAATTTTAGTCTTGCCATGACGTAGACTGAATATCAAAATAATAATAATATTGTCAATACATATAATGACGTCATGAAGGAACATGGACTTTTTTATTCTTTCATTAAAATAACTCACAGAATCAACAGGAAAGTTCAAACTTGGAATATTGTTCTATAGAATTGCAGTATCCGACCGGATATAAAAAAGTATTGAAATTAGTCACTCGAACCTAGGACCTTATCAATGAGGTAGACCATGACCATCCCCTCTCGGCAGTATTCGAACCTGCGCCCCAACATTGAGAGTTGAACACGCCTTAACGTACACGGTTTTCGTTTAAACACATCACTAGAAGCAGCCCCAAATTTATAAGAACTTTATATCGTCGTAGTAATTAGAAATAACATTGATATGTAACTCAGTACAACAACGGATACGAAGCTTAGATTTTTTGCCTAGATTGTTCGATAGAATTGTATCCGACAGGATTTAAATAAGTACTAAAATTAGTCTATCGAACCTAGGATCTTATCAATGAGGTACACCAAAAATGACCATTCCCTCTCGGGAGTATTCGAACCTAAGCCCCCAACATTTAGAGTTGAACACGCCTTTAAGCACACGGTTTAGAATTGTTGGTTACAGGGTTCGCGTCTCCGAACCCTCTCTCGCAAAACCTCTGTTTAGAGGCTTCTGATTTAAAACCAAACAAATCTTAGACTAATTTACACGCTATAATGCTCATTTATATCCAGTCAGATGCAATTCTATTGAACCATATAGGCAAAAAAGGGTGTGATAGCTTAGTGGGGTAAAGCGTGTTCAACTCTTAATGCAGGGGGCGCAGGTTCGAATACTCCCGAGAGGGGAATGCCAGTTTTGGTCAACCTCATTGATAAGATCCTAGGTTTGATAGTATAATTTTCATGCTACAATGCTTATTTATATCCTGTCGGATGCAATTCTATCGAACCATATAGACAAAAAAGGGGTGTGTTAGCTTAGTGCGTTAAAGTGTGTTCAACTCTCAATGATGGGGGTGCAGGTTCGATTCCCTGTAAAGTTATGGTTCATATTCATATCCACAGGGATGCATAAAGATAAAAATAGGGATCGTCCAAGTTCAGTAGAAGCGTGCTCAAATCTCAATTTGAGGATGCTAGTTCGACTTCCTTGAAGGGAAGGTTAGTGTTGATCGCTCTCATTAAAAAATCCTATGTTTGATTGATTAATTAGAAAGATTTAATGATACTTTTTCAAATCCACCTACATTGTAATTCCATCCAACAAAAGAAACTTATGAAAGTGAAACAGCTCCATGAGTTACAAAAAATACTTTTAAATAAATAATCCTTTATTGATTGGGGAAGGTAAAATAAAGATTCCTTGCGTGAGGATAATACGTATCAGAATAGGATATTATAGAAGAATGTCAAATACATACATACATACATACATACTCTATAGATGACCTCGTTTTTTATACGAGCTACTAATGCCTTCCATGTAATAAATCACCATTAAATGAAAATATCGATACATATTGTAATTTGATAAGTTTAAAGAAAGGAACTGTTAACTTTATAAAAAAGAATACAAAAATTTACAATCAATATAATTCCCTCATTTCAATTGCAACCTTTATGAGCTTTCATTTGGAGTCTTTATTTTCTTGATATGAGTAATTGCAATCATGGTATATTGAAGGAAAAAAAGAAAACGTCTAAAAAACATGAGAGCTAATTCTTCGCTTGCCGGTGAGTTTTAATGACGTCACTCCGACAAGCAGGAGAATAACCTTTTGTAATGATATTATTACCTAGATATATAAAGACATAGAGAGCTTATTGGATTCTTCAGAGAAGTACGTCTTATTGCCCAATAGTAACCAATATTTCTATCTCTATGATCAAATTACGATGACGTAGGTCAAATTACTTTGTTTATATTGGGCAATGGCGACAGCTGAACGATATTTCTCTGCTATTATATATATATTATTATATTTATGTATTATTCCCAGTTGCGTCAAAGTTATTGCAACAATTGACTTTTTGATGACGTGAAAATAATAATAAGCTTATGACGTTTAATTATACATGAAAATATGAAACAATGATATTTTAATGCTATTACATTCCCATAAAACGTTCCCTCTGTGCATCCAAAATGGACATATGTAGTATTTCTGAATAATGTTGCCTTAATAGACCATCCTTTTTTAATTAATTATTGTTCTTCCTTGAATATGACGTAATGAATTACAATCATAGAGATATAAAGATTTAGAGAGCTTATTTCCTTCAATAGTAGAGATACATCGTCATTCAGCTGTCGCCCGTGCCCAACCAAGTAATTTGATCTACGTCATCGTAAGTTCTTCATAGAGATATAAATATTGTTTATATTGGGCAACATGACGTATGCATCTGAAGAATCCAATAAGCTCTCTATGTCTAAATATCTCTATGGGATAAACACAAACACCTGACAGGAAATTATAGAATGCTAAGAATCCAATAACCTCTGTATGTCTTTATAACTCTATGATATGATTTCCAATACCTTGAACTCCATTATCAGCTGTCTAATTTAAAGCCAATCCTAATGCAAGGGGAAAAGTTATCTATTTTTTTTTAATATATGGTTCGAGGAAATGTATATTTCGTAATCATTTGAATAAGTATACTAGCGTTTAAATGGGTCCACTGTACAAATCATAGCACTAATAAATAATGTTTTTTTAATTGTAGTATTCGTGACGTCACAAAAATCTCTCTTTTGAACAAGAGCATAAGTCAAAGACCAAAAATGACCTTCTTCTCTTTCAGGAGGGCACTAACAATTGCCTCAACATTTAGAGCCAATGTGATTATAAAATATCTATTTTTAAGATATAAGAAGTGTCCCCTGTTTCCCTGAAGGCCTTAAGCTGTATATATTTATAAATTGATATAAAATATGTATATGAGTATGTTTTGGTTCAACTTACGACAAAAATGGCAAATGGAGGCTCCCTTGAGTCCACAGCACTTTCCACAGCAACAGCAGAAGCAACAAAAGCAGCATCCCGTCAGAAGCACCAATCCAAGGAACAGAGCTAGGACTCCAATGAGAAATAATACTTCCATTGGGGCATTACAAAGGGAGACATGGCAGCCCATTTCATCCCTAGTAGAGGTAGAGCATCCATAGGTTGGCCCTCTCACGGAGCAGGCCTCGCCCAGGCGAATATCACAGAGAGTAAGAGGACGGGATAAGGAGGATGTATAGCACTGAAGAAAAAATGATTATTTTATTCGTCATTCCAAACTTGTTTTTTGTATAAAAAACATAGAGATATAAAGATATAGAGAACTTATTCCCTTCAATAGCAGAGAAACATCGTTCAGCTGTATCCTGTGTCCAATATAAACAAAGTAATTTGTACTACGTCATCGTAAGCTGATCATAGAGATAGAATCTATCTCAATGATGAGCTTACGATGACGTAATACAAATTACTTTGTTTATTTTGAACACACAGAATACAGCTGAACGATGTTTCTCTGTTATTGAAGGGAATCATCTCTCTATATCTTTATGTCTCTATGATAAAAAGGGATATTTTTTTTTACTAAAATTCCAAAAGATTCACTATAAAAAATCATCCTTAAGCTAAGAACATCAGTGATTAGAATAACAAATTTGGGTCTTTTTCTCAAACGTAATTGGTTGAAATAAAGGGATAAGGATTCAAAAGGAAAAACAACAACAGTCGGCATTATGAAAAAAAGCGGCAAATTTATTTTAAAGGTATCAAAATTCTGTCAAAAATATTTCTTTATTTAATATGTCTATCAACTTTTAAAATACTTGTTCTCGGTAGAAAAAAAAAATCTACCGCGAGGAGTACTGATCTACAAAAATACCAACTACCAATAAGTATTTCAAAATCTGGTGTTTTCATTTTTTTAAATAAATGAAGTATTCGTTTTAAATGAGGAAAAAATAAAGCGACCGATTAGCTGTTCCATAAAGAAATTATCCTATCAAAATACAGATTATAATCTGAGTATTTTTCTTATGAACAAAATGGATAAGGATGAACAGAATTGACTTATTCTAGAACGTAACTTTTTGAAGTATATGGAGCTTGAATGTATAAAATAAAAACAACTTATCATATTCACTTTTGTCGTTTGTTTAACATCCTTAACGATAATTAAATCTTCGTACTGATAATACAACATGGGGGGAGAAATAAGAATTACCAACGAATAAACGATGTTTATTGTTGATATTGCGAGAACTATAATAAAGGGATCCTTACAAAGGGAACAAAAATATTTAAATAGATAGAACACTTACAGGGTGTAATCAGAAGTCAATGAGTAGGGCTGGGCAAAAAATATATGAATAAAAATCTGGAACCAAATACGTTTTTACATGATTCGCTTATTTTGCAATTTCGTTGTTTATTTGCATCTATTCTCTACATTTTCACCCAATCTTAGCTCATTTTTAGCCTTGCGGATAAAAATGCAAGGAAGAAGTGGACAGTCGACCCTTGTGCATTTTATTTAAAAAATGGCATATTTATTTACATATTTCTTCATTTTCCCGCATATTTCGTATTTTTTTGTTCCAGATATTTGGGCAATAAAATATTTTCTTTACTCCAGATTTGCCCAGCCCTATCAATGAGTTTCGATAGACTAATTTTAATGCTATTTATAACCAGTCGGATGCAATTCTGTCGAACCATATAGGCAAAAAAAGGGAGTGCGATAGCCATGTGCGTTAAGGCGTGTCCAACTCTCAATGTTGGGGTGTAGGTTCGGCTCCGCTCGAGAGGGGAGGGACATTTTTGGTCTACCTCATTGATAAGATCCTAGGTTCAATAGACTAATTTACATGCTAGTGTGCTTATTTATATCCAATCCGATGCAATTCTGTCGAACCATATAGGCAAAAAAACTGAATTGAATGTGATGTTTTTCATGTCGCCAAAATCAAAACATACGATATTATGTATATCTGATCCCACAAACAAAAATTTAAGTAATAACCTGATATTGATGCTCCTTCATAGATTAAATTCAATAGATCTGTATAAAAAACATAATCCTAAACTTGAATTAAATTTGGTGACCGCTCATCAATGATCCGCTAAAGATCGTTATAAACACAACCACTGTCAAAGTTTCAACCACATTCTTTCCATATTTCTATGAGACACACTCTTTCACCATCTAAGGCCTTAAAAACACTTACAAAAAGGAAGAAATGAAATTGTTTAATCAATGATTTGCTTACCAACAGACTCGTAGAAATCGCCTCCATGATCCTGTTCATCATAAGTTGACTTCTCTTCTATGACCCGATGCCCGTATTCAAAGCGAATTGATCATCCTGGTGACGTAAGAGCCTTTAATAAATATGCATGTTACGGCGTCACAAACTAAACGCATTTGTGTGTAAATTACCTTTCTTTATTAGTACAACTATAAAGTAGGAGTTAATTATGTCTTCCTTCTTCTCCTCATAAAGACATAATTAATGATGCTTCTGGGGTCAAAATCCTTCTACGACTAAGTAATTAATGAGCTAAGGTACAAGGGAGATAAGACGGATTAAAAAGACAATGTCTTTCTAAAAAAAAGGAAAAATAGTATGCCCCTATACTAGTAATGAATAATACCTGTGTCTGTCTTCTTCAAGAGAACTTGAATATGTGCGAGAAAGCATCTGAGAAAAAAGCCTTGAGTTCACATTCACCGGTTCCAGAGAGACTACAAAGCTGATCCCTCACCTCAAAGAAGCAATGATGCCTTAAGATTTTGAAAAGTTATCCTTCAAAAAAAATCTTAATTAAAAGCATGTTTTTCCCTCTCTCTTTTTCCTTCTAATAAATCAACTCCTCACAAGGCCCAGACAGAATCCCTACTTCATCATGATTCCATCATCTTCCCTTACTCACATATGTACATAGTACTTTTAATATAAAGGCATTCAAAAAATTATACAATGTATACTTGATGTTTATTAGTAATTGCCTTCGAATGTAAAGAATCGACTATATTAATAAGAAGAGCTGGTATTCGGTACCACCGATTCGGTATTCGGTAGATTTTATTCAGGAAACGACCGGGACATCTTTTTTCGCCGAGACCCGGGCCGGGACTTTAATTTTTCAAACCGGGCCGGGACTTAATATAATTTTTCGTTCTTACGACATTCTAAAGTGGCGACGTTTTTTTTTAAAAAACAATTTCCCAAAAAAGTGATGACGTTTTTTTAGAAAAGAATCTCCAAAAAAAGGGACGACGTTTTTTTAGAAAAGAGTATTTCGAAAAATTCCTTTCTAAAAAAAAAAATTTATGACAAACGAAATATTGAAAAAAATATTGATGTCCCGGTCCGATCTATAAAAGACCCGGACACCGGGCTAGGCCGGGTACCCGGTCGTTTCCTGATTTTATTATATATCTACCGAATATCGATTGATGCGGTAGATAAGAAAGAAAGAAAAATTTATTTATGTATCTGCTCTGTGATTTCTTCATATGCATTTAGTATCGGACAATTTATAACCAAAGACAATTAATTACACAATTTGTCATATTTTTTAAAAGATTATTTGAAATGTAATATATGCTAATCTTATATAAATAATATATATGTACATGGATTTTGTAGGAAATGGAAGGCTATGGCAAATAAAATATTTCCTTAACTGTCTTTTGTTATACGTTGTCCAATATTAATGCGCTTTCAGCTCTGGAGTTGTTTATTTATCTTGCAAAGTTCACTCCTTTACACCAGGTAACAACGCTTCCGGTTCTAAATACCAATTTACATTCGGTAGTCGCAGCTCTGTTAATAAGTATATATTCTTAAGGCGAATTGAATTAATTTTCTTTATCTAATGCCCATTCTTATACTTGATGAAATCGAAATGCAAGAAAGAAACACAACTCTTTTTAAGTATTTTAAACCTTACAGTAGGACTTGCTGTATAGGACCAGGTCCTTCTGAACTGCGGCAAGAAGACAGTGATTAAAAATCATATCATCAATTCAAGCCAAAATGAGTAAGGAATCGCCTTGCTACTAATAGTCTTTTTAACACCACATCTAAGGAAAAGGTTGAGGTTTTTTGCACTGAGAAGACAGAAACCTTGGAGTATCTCTTTCACGAGTGTAGCGTGGTGGTGTTAATCAGAAAATGGAACCTTTGATGTTAGGGGAATTTTGCCTTCCCTGGCGAACAAAAAATGGCGGCTTGCAGTTTATCCGAGGAGTCAAACCCCTTTCCAAACGATTCGCCATCCTCATCAAGGTTATCCGTATGGAGACGCTAAGCTTTTTATCATTAAACGTCAATTCGATTAGCAGCACAAAGAAAAAATTTGAACTTCTCAGATTTTTGAGGTTTTTAGACTTACCAGATTTTATCATTTTAACGGATACCAGATGCTCTTACACCAAATATTTTACCATACCTGACTGTTATAACTCGTTCGACTCTTTTAAACCTCAAGAAAACTATGCTAATTGAGGTGTTTGTATTCTTTCAAAGAAGACTTTCAATCTAAGGTTCTCTACCGAGACACCAGAGGGAATCTTCTCAAAATAAGCGCTGCAGTGGAAAACAACCGGTCAATAGAAATGATTGGAGTTTACGGACCCAACGACGATGATCCGGATTTGTTTTACAACGAGCTCTCCCCTATTCTAACCAACAACCAAATATCTCTGGAGACTTAAATTTAAAACTTAACATGAAAAGGGACACAACGTCTAGTAATTCAAATCCGTCACCGAACGCCACAAAAGCTTTTAAAAGCATTATCTCAGCACACGAGTTCAACGACATAGCAGTTTGCAAAAATGATCTAAATCATACTTTTTTCGCTAACAATAAAATGGACAAAAAGTATCTTCTCGACTCGACTATTTTTTTACTAAAGGAATATGCATATCAAGTGTCAAAGACTATCAAGTTGTGCAGAATCCTATCTCCGATCATAGGGCAATCAAAATGATACTCTACGACAGACCAATGAACCCCGGCCACAAGAGCTCATGGAAACTAAACAATACAGTCTTAGAAAACGAATGTTTGGATAAAAAAAATACTGAAATAATTAGTAACACTCATGCAAGAACAAACTTTAACAATATATTTCAAGACTTTGCATCAATGGTAAATTCGATTCGGAACGCGTGCCGATTTCAAGGGAGTGTAAATGCTCAAAGGAAAAGAAACCGAATTCTAAAGTTATGTTCTTTCGACGACCCCTCGAAAGAAACCCGCGAAATACGAGATGAAATAAGCTCTCTGTTGAGAAGAGAAGACGAAATTCACCGAATCAAACTGAAACTTTCCGAAATTGACGATCTTCGAAATCAAGACTTCAATGTGTTCAAATAGAAAAAAAATCTATTAAAAAAATCAAAAATAATCTTTTTAAGGAAGACGGCTCTATAAGTAAGTCTGAGGAAGGAAATAACCAAGTCATTGCAAGTTTTTATTCGGCATTATATTCGTGCAATGATTGTTCCCCTCAACAAAAATGTTTAAATGTGAACGAAATGATGTAAACTTTTGCAACCAAATTAAGAGTTCATCAATATCAGACATACCGGAAGACATAACAAAAATTAACACTATTAACAAAAATGCTAAGAGATAAAGCCCCAGGTAACACAGGGCTCAGTTTTGAATTTTATAAAAAATATTCTAAAGGCCTGGCCCCGATTTTACTCTTATTTTATGAAAAGTTCTCGCTGTAGGTGCATTCCCGTCTTACGCATCCACTGGCTCACTGGTTCTCATACCTAAAAAGATAAAGATCCTCGATTTGTCAAAAACCTCCGCCCTTTAACCATGCAAAACTGCATTTTCAAGATCTTTTCATACATAATTAGTAACAGGCTAAATGAATGCATGAATCACATTATTAATACATCGCAATACGGATTCGTCAAGAGCAAACTAATCGAAGACATTCCTTTTAACCTCCAGACCAAATACGAAACCAATTTTAATACATCCATTTTAACCATCGATTTTAAAAAGGCTTTTGACACAGTTTCTCACTTACAATAATTAAAACTCTTGCAAACAAGGGGTTTGGTCATTATATGATGAGATTGGTTGGCATCTTCTTTCCAATGCCAAAAACACCGTTGGCTATGTTGCCAAACAATGCACATACCAAATAAATAGAGGCTGTCTCCAGGGAGATCCAAGCGCTCCCCTGTTATTCATCATGACAACTGATCCTCTCCTAAGACAATTATCAGAAATTGAAGGGATAGATGTCAAAGCCTATGCAGATGACACTCCAATCCTAACCACGGGCGATGTACAACGAACGACACAAAATTTCACACGTGTGTTCAAATATTTGAGTGATTTCTCCAAAGTCTCTGGCTTTTGTATAAACGAATAAGAAATGCGGAAGTACTCAGCCCCCACATGATCATGGTCTCCGATTTGGCCATCCATATCTACCCACAAAAGTTTAAAGCGTTTAGGAACATGGATCGGACTCGACTCTGGGTCAAAAAAACTGCAATGAAATTATTAATGGATAAGG
>CP045905.1:11170565-11206672 GCA_013387185.1 Caligus rogercresseyi | reverse complement strand
GGCATCTCTGAGTGCAGAATTAAGATGCAAATGAGCTAAATACTAATAATATTTCAAGTTAGCCTACTCTGCCAATAGATGTCGCTGTGCTGTGAATCGGGTGCCGGGAGCGTCTTCCTCTCGAATTTCCGTCGAGGGGAACCCTCCCCCGTCCCTCTACGCCACCCCAGTCGTGAAAAAATCCGCCTCGGAAGGCTCATAAGGACCCCGTGACGGCGGAGGTTTGCACTCTCTGAGTATATATTATGCCTCTAGTTTATAGTTTATTTTTTAAACTTTCTATTGCGGTTATGTTATGTTCAATCATTTCTTCCAATCATTTTATTTCAATATATTATATATAATATGACTCTTATCATTTATTTAAATAGTTCAATCATGAATTTTGAAGGAAGAACTCAATAATTAAATCTTATTATATGTGAATACTTAAAAAATAAGGTTTTTAATGTTCATAACATTTAACAGAAGATATTATTAATAAAAACCTCTTTGATCATCTGTCTTGGCCAATGATAATATACGACACCAAGGAGGATAACATCTCTATTCTTCACCCAATTAAAGTATGAAAATGTGATGGTGCATCAGGGAAGACGATAATGATGTTTTAAGGATCTGTTCCAGTGTCCTTCCGTCAAGGGTCTTCATTCATTTATAAAATTAAAGAGTCTTTCGTGTCTTGAAGACATAATTCATTCGGCACATGAATGAGTGAATGTTTTCCCCTTTTTTAGGCTTTGCATTATAAGTTGTAGTAAATGCAAAATATCTATAAATTTATATGGAAAAGCCGGACAAATCGGCATTCATTTAAGTTTGCGTAAATGAATGGCAAAGTGGTGTATGTTTTATGAATTTAGGCTAAAATTTTATTATTCGTCATTTGATCGCCTCTAATGTTCTCAATATGAATGCTATTTTCAACAATTTGCTGAAAATGTAGGTATGAATGCAAAACTTTTAAATTGTATTTATTTTTATGTTACTCCAAATTGAACGAGATATTAACGTTTTGAAATTGTCATTTTTGGGGTATTTTCCATAAAACGACAATTTTAAAACTTGCATATCTCGTTTTAATTTTGGAAGTACTCAAACATAACACTATTTCAAATCCTTGAAACCATACATATATTTTATGCAGCAATTGTTTGAAAATAGCTTTCATATTGAGAACTTAGAGGCGATCGAATGTGAAAAAAAATACTACTTAAGGTTTTACTACATAACTTTTTGGATCCTTGAGCAGACACTTCCCATTATTCGATTTCGTTCAAAATTTTCCGAAATGATCTCTATGTACTAAGGTGAAGTCCTAGGGGGAACCCGACTTTCAAATCCGAAATATGTTAATAAGAATCACTCTTATATATATATATAATATATAATATATATATATACTATATATATATATATATATATATATATATATATATAAATATATACGAGTATATAATTAGTATCATATTTCACGGATTAAATATGTAGCCTGTCTTATTTAATATTATATATATATATATTTTTATGACAACAACTATTAATAAAATGTTTGGACATTGAAGCCAGGGATATCACAAGATTATTCGGCAACGCCCTTTTATTCCTAGTCAGGTCCATGAATTCTACTTAGGAGATATATTGTGCTTACAATGTGAAATAAAGTTATGTAGCCTTAGAGGTAATTGTTTTATAATATTTCTGAGCTCTGTAATATGTCTTTTGACGATAATAAAAACTATCAATGGCTTAAATGTATTTTTATCAAACCTAATTACAAAAAAAATTATAAAAGTATAATTGTATAAAAATATATCATTCTAAAATTATTATTTACTTAAGAGAAAGATATCGGAAGTAAAAGCCAATCAATTAAGTGAGTTGGTTAATTAATAATCATCTCCGATTGTTTTCATGATATACATAATAGTATATTTAGACTGGCAGTAATTGTTTCAAGTTGTATGTTCACTCGTTTTATGATATTTATTTATAAATTGAAAGTATCTATTTCCAGAAGAGTTTTTGCACAATTAATTAGCTATCAACTGTCACTTACCTCTCATCCATTAAAGCCACTAGAAATATAATTATATCATCTTCTCAAAATAAAATATACGTTACCTAAGAAAAATCGTAAAAATCATGAAAAAAATATGAAATATTTTGTTTAGAATACAAAAGAACACAACTCGAATTCATAATGAGTTTATTATCATGTATTGAAATATTTTATAATTATATTTGCTCATGTATTTCAATAGAAACCATATCTGTATCATATATTAAATCTTTTTAAGGATAGTCGTGGAAAACATCCCTGACCGCCGCCGCCGCCATCTTTGACCCCCTCCACTTTATGAAGCCCCTTTAAGTATTCTTCATTAAAAACATTTATGATTTCCGTCTCAGCAGGATTAAGTAAATACAAATGAAGATGATTTTAATGAGCACCTCCCATGCCGTGAGTTTTCGTGCTGGGAATTTGATCAAGAAAATGCATTTAGAGTAGTACTTGCAGTAAATGCAGAGAGAGAGACGGAGTGCTTCCATTTTGTTCATTAAAAAAAATGTAGGATATATAACCAAAAACGTTAAGGTACTAGTATATATATCATTTAACAATAAAATGAGATGTATTAAGAGAACTATTTTTACAGGACGGGGAAACACATAATTTAAAATTACAAAATTAACTTCAGCATAACCAAACTCATGTATTAGACTTGTTGACGGTCGCGAAAAATTGTCGTTCGTCGTTCATTTGTCGTTCATCAAAAGTTATGGCTCGTCGTTCACCGTTAATTTTAATTGAATAGTTCGTCGTTCATCGTTCGTTTGTCGTTCATTAAAAGTTATAGTTCGTCGTTTTTTTATATATATTTCACAGTTTAATTTTACTGAATGTACATATATACATAAAAACCAAAGCTAATACGTTAAAATAAAACACAAATAAACATTATAGTTTTAAAATTTAGCATTGGAGATAAACTAAAACATTTTTTTACGACGATAAGCACTTAAAACAAAACACAAATAATAATATCGAATCATTTAAAATATCGCACAAGAAATATTGAATAAACTATTCGCATCTTAAAAAGCAATTAAAAATTATAATATTGTTCGGCGATGATTGAGGTATAAGATGGATAATATTGGATCTCCTTAGACGCATAGGACCATACTTCATTCTGAAGCGAGGGAATCTTCTATTCCAACGCACCATACCTAGCCGCAGCCGAGAGAAGCACACTTCTTAGCTCGTACGATGTAATTTTATTCGCAATTAAGGCCTTTGCGTTCAAAATAGCGAAGTTTATGGCTTTAGTACACGACAATTTGGCATTGTTGCCCATACCAAATAAAATAATTGCTTTGGAGTATTTGTCTGCCAATTCTTTTCCAAGACCTTTTACATTAAGAATTCGTCGTTCATCGTTAATTTAAAATTAAATCGTTCCTTTGTCGTTCTTCATTCTGAAAAAAAAATCGACGACGTTTTTTAGCAAGTATTTCTGGACCCTCTGAAAAAAAAGTTATGATATTTCTTTTTGAAAGGAAATTTTTCACAAGAAAAAGAAAAATCTTTGTCTTTTTTGACGCCAAAAACGAAAGACGAACGATTGGAATTTTTGATGTCGTTCGTCAAAAATTTGTCCTTAGTCGTTCATCGTTTGCGAACGACGAACGATGAACGACGAATGATTAAAACTAAACGACAAATCACAAGTCTGTCATTTATTAATATGTCATCAAGTAAAAAGTAAATTTTATACGTATTTTTATAATGATACAAAACGAATGAAAGGAAACTCTTTCTCTACACTTACTGCAAGTCCTCTTAATGGAATACATTTTATTCATTATATCCCAAATTTTGGGATTCTTACTACTACAAATGCCCTCATCGCTAGGAAAATAACCATTGAAGATCTCATAAATGCTTTAGATATTCAACCTATGCTAGTATCTTGTGCGGCTAAAAATCCAGTTTTGTATCTCAAAATACCCTTTCCTTCGACGGACTTCTGGACTTTGGGCGTCGATAGAACTAAAATATTTCCCGTCACTTGCCTCTACCCAACAGAACGACGATACCAGCCATTATAAAGAATTTTAAATGATTTGATTTCATTATTAAGTTTACAATCAAAGGGAGTGGATAGCCGAGTGCACTAAGGCGTGTTCAACTCTCAATGTTCGAATCCCGAGAGGTGATGGTCATTTTTGGTCTAACTCATAGATAAGATCCTAGGTTCGATGGACTAATTTACATGCTATAATGCTTATTAATATCCTGTCGAAAGCTGCAATTCTATCGAACCATAGAGCCAAAAAAAAAATGTTTATTCTTCTGTCTTTCATGTAAAAATATATGTATCGTTCAGATCCCAAGAAAAAATATGTGTAAATTCACTATATTTTCTAAGGTTTACATGTATTTTTTTCTTTATCTTAGTTTAAAATTTAATTGTTGAATAAAAAGAATAAAAAATAATCATCAAATTATTTTTTGTATAAACAGTTGCAATTCCAAACCGATACCACTTGCAATAAAAATATTGAAACGACTCTTTAGAACTTTTATTTTATTGCTTATCTATTCATAACTGAATATCATTCAAATAATCAAATATAGTATTAGTATGTACTTAAAGGTCTTACTTATTCTCTTTATTTAATTGCCTATTGCATACCCGTCAAAAACCCTATATTCAAGCCGACTTAGAACAACCTTCTTCTCATTTTTAAAATATCTCCTTTCAATTCACCATAAAAGTAATCCGCCAATAATTAATATTTATTTCATCTTCACCTGTATTTGATATAATGGTCCCTTTTATAAAGACCACTATAAAGGGTTTTCTTCCTCCTCCTAAGGCGCTCCATATCGTTTAAGGTATTTAATAGTTCTCATTAAGTTCGGAGCCAAAAGAAAAAGAAATCCTTCCAGCATATTAAAAGACGCAATGAGTCCATTAATAAGGCTTTGAAATAAAATAATCTTTTATTCATTTGTTTCAATGCTCATGTAACATTGGGAGAAAATGATATATATTTTTGCCAAATCGTATTGTAAATATGGCTTCAATGTATATGTATGTACTAAGTAAACTGGTAATCAATGATCTCATACAGTCGGATATAATGTTTTTTGTTCATAGCTCATGAATGGTGGTACTGAATGGAGAAGTGAAAATCAATTAGTATTTAGCTGTATGATTAACTAGAATAGGATAATAACTAAAAGACAGCGGCTTAGCTCAGTGCGTAGTAAGCGCATTCAACTCTCAATGTTGAGGAACCAAGTTCGAATACTCCCGAGAGGGGAAGGCCAAAATTTATCATCGCTATGAAAAAAATTATAGGGTTAATTGTTTCATTTTATGAATGCTAGCATGCTCCATTCACTTCCTCAAAGATACAACTCATCAAGCGAAGCTTTCAAGGATTTTATTATCAATCATAGAACATATAAAAAAATAATTATAAAGTTAAAATTATTATTTTTATTTTTTTAATTCCACAGTTCATAAAAATATATACAAGCATTAAAAAATACAGAATGTATATAAAAAGATGTTAATGTGTAAAAACATAATTAAACATTATTCCTTTGTCTTTAAGTACTATTCGATCGAGGAAGAATTGGAGAAGATGATTAAATAATAATGTGTTTAAGTAATGGATCAACTAAGGAATTTCGGTTCTGAAAAATACGTACGCTAGTACATAAAAAACTCCTAAAAGATATCCAAGTATTTTAAATACTAAAGTATTAAGCCAGTTGCACATATCCCCTTGATCACTATATTGAAAATTGTTTAAAATTTATTAATATAAAGCAAAATCTAGATATATAAATGGGCATTGATATATATTTGACATCATGAACTGGATTATTCACTCTGTTACTATCTCCTGAGTCGACTATCACATCTTTAATATGTATTTAGGATAATTTCTCTAGAACGAGATTGGTCCAAAGAAAAGGAAAGTTAAAAGACAAAAAAAGCAGTTGAAATCATGAAAAGCACTTGTTACAGCTGATGTGGGAACATGACGCAGATATTTTATAATCATTCATAAGAAACCCATTTTTTATTGATATTTTTGTAATTGCATATAAGTACATATATTAATAAACATTTTAGTTTAAAATCATTACACAAAAAAGGTCATCTCACATTAATACATTAGTATATGCTTACATTTCGGGAACATTGAGTGAAGAAATGCCGTATTTCATAATACCAACTGTTTTGTATTATTCCCCCTCTGTTCCTTTCAACCAATCACCTTCGAGAAAAAATATGCTCTTTAGAATGATAGTCTATATATTGGACTTATTTGTAAAGAGTTAATTCCACATGACTCCGATATGATCCCTCAAGATAGCCATAAGAGATTTATTCCTTAGCAATTATCAATTATAATATATGATTAGCAAATATCGGAGCCTGTATTCAACCAATCGAAATATTTGTCTATACAAACGAAGGAGAAGTTTGCCAACACTATTATGGAATGGTAACTCATTTTCACAAAAATCCATTTAAAATTAAATTCTTGCTGGACAACCACATATTTATAACTGTATGTTTTTAGAACAGTGAGTAATGATAATAGTTACAGATGGAACAACTAAAAGGCTATTTTACATTCATAAATTTAGAGTTAAACCCCTCCCTGAATGATTGTACAAGTGATATAAATACATGGATGAAAAACGTTTTGTAAGCTTCTTGTGAGTTTTTTTAATGGGAATGAATAGTATAGATAAAGTTGTACTTTTCTACAAAAAAAAATCATGATGGCACGATAAATATTGCCTCCATGGGTCTAACCATTCATGAATGCAAAGCAATTGTTAGGAATCCTTTTGCCCAAGAGGGCAAAAAGGTCAGACATATTTAATATATAAGTAAATAAGGAATCTACCTCAATTAGGATCATTAAATAATTAAAGCAATCATGGTTATTTATTTATGGGTACACTATATGGGTATATAGTAGCCATTGAGAATAGCAATCACCTAGCAAATTTGTCGAACGTCGTAAAAATCTATAAATATAAGAAGATAAGTATATTTATATATGGAATATGACCTACGGCTTGACCTCTGAATGTGTTCGTATCATAAATGAATCACAATCGATAAAGTTTTTTTAATAAGTTAGATTGATATTTGATCTTTAAATATGTATCTACCTATAAAGTATTTTAGATCTGGATGGTTATGAGCACTAAGCAGACCATTAAACTGGTGCAGAGCCATCATGGAATCCATGAAGTCTTAAGTGGAATTCTACATTCTTTATTGTCCCCGGTGGAATTCAATTTTCTATAGTATATATATATAACTATATATATATATATATATCAGACTTGATGACGTTCGCGAAAAATTGTCGAAATTTGTTAAAAATTATCTTTCGTCGTCCATTCTTAATTTTTTTTTTTGCCTATATGGATCGATAGAATTGCATCCGACAGGATATAAATAAGCATTATAGCATTAAATTAGTCCATCAAACCTAAGATCTTATCAATGAGGTAGACCTAAAGTGACCATCCCCTCTCGGGATTCGAACCTGCGCCCCCAACATTGAGAGTTGAAACGCCTTTTTTTTGCCTATATGGTTCGATAGAATTGAATCCGATAGGATATAAATAAGCATCATAGCGTTAAAATTAGTCTATCGAACCATTGTTAATTTAAATTGAATTGTTCGCCGTTCGTCATTCTGAAAAAAAAAGTTGGCGCAATAAACGAACTACAAACGATAGGAATTTTTAGTTGTCCTTCGTCAAATTTTTTGTCGTTTATCGTTTGCGAACGACGAACGATTACAAATGAACGACACATCAACAAGTCTGATATATATATATATATATAGCTACAACATTTTGGTAGTACTCACAAGCTAAACAATAAGCATATTTTTTCAGTTTGTAAGTACATAGTGCCTTCTTGTTTTTATATTTGTAGTTTGATCGAGGCTTGTCTGATATAAGGAAACAAAAATAAAACCCATTTATTTCATGAGTAAAATGACTTGTTGTAATGAATGATTGTTGATATGAACTGTGGAGGAGTTAATTTAAGTGATTTGATAATAACATTGAGCCAAGAGAAAATACAGTACCTGTTATCAAGTATTAATTTCTTATATATCAATTGGTATGTACTCCACAAAAGCAGTCCGGAGTGAAGCTTAGTTCATAATACCAACTGCTTTTTAAATTCATATTGTTTCTCATTTTCACAGATCCTAACCACATTCTCTTAGAATTATATGTATTAAATTTGTGTAAATACTAAAAAATAAGCAAACAAAATATATAGTTTTTTAAAAACTCAAAAAAGAACACTATTTTTAAATTAACTGATACTAAAACGAATCGTTTTGGCGCAGTAAAATAATAATAACAATAAATCAAGTTAAAATCTGCAATTCTTTTATAGATTCCTGTTACAAAACACTTTAAAATTTCTTACTGCTTGACATCGTCAAAAGCATGTAAAATATTATTATAGAGGGATCTGCATTCTTTGCAAGGAATAATGATATTTAAATAGATCTACTGAGGCCATAAACTTCTTTCCCTTAGTAATTCTTATCAATGACCTCTGGAAGTTTTTTACCATCATTGAGGGGGTCGATGAGGTCTAAAAACTTTTGAACACTTTTGTCGGTCATCTGACTGTACATACATTTTAGAAGCCATTATGTAAGCAGGTTATATTCCTTGGAAGACCTCAACATCGGTAATATGAACCCACCGTCATCAAAATGTCATCCGGTTCTATGTCGTGACGTGAGAAGATATATATAGATTAGTAGAAGGCTTGTAATTGCCTTGGCCATTAAATAAATATTTTTATCGGCCTTACTTCTTATTACTTCCACTGTTTAATCCATATGAATTTTATATATAAAGAGTGGCCTCAGTCTATGAATCGAATTAGTTTAAAGGTGTTTTGAAGAATACTTGTTCAAATAAGATATTTCTAAATTCTAAAGCAGAAGCCTTTTTATGTCATTATTATCCACACGTTTCTTTTTGAGGCCTTAATTTGAAGGGTTACATTTATGGATTAGTTATACATTGTCACCCGGTTTGAATCAAGTGTATCCTAAGGGGTCTCAAAGGTGTAACTTTATAGCCGGCATGAGACTTACTTTAGGCTTGTAAAACAATCCCAATATCCTATCCCTTTGACTCAATCCCTGCTTTTAATTGTTCTTAGTGATTCAATAGTTTATCAGACAAATGACATGTCCTTAATTCCTGTAACTAAAAATATACATATTTGCAAGCAAAAAACCCCTTTTAATGTCTTGCCATCCATCAAACCCCCATAAGTGTATTATAATAATACGTGAATACAATGAGGCTACACAAACATAATGCATCAAATCCAGGGACTCTTCCCCCAAATGGGGATCCTTTTAAAAAAAGAAAGAAAGAATGAGACTATCATAATTCCTCTTATAGGAATGCTTTAGAATATTTATTACCATTATTATTTTATTATTATTTGCATGAATCTACTTAAAATAAATGCCTGAGTAACTGACAAGGGGCAAGAGATCCATAGCCCCTTCAAAAAAACATTTATAGGCATTATAATTTGCAACAAAAAGAATCATGCCTAATACGTGTGTGTGTGTGTGTGTAATCATTGCCCTTATTTGCCATTTCCAATGCAAAAAACAATATGAACTATGGAGATGCACGAGCTTCTTATAATTTTCTTATTATTATTTTTTAACTGTCCATATGTTTAATAAGAAGGCTACTACGACCTTACTTTTTCATATTTATTTTTAAATGATGAAAAATGGAGAGTGACGTCACATGAGTATCCCAATCCCATGATTAAAGTCTCTCACTCTCTCTCTTAAGATCTTCATTTCGCTGTCTCCCCCCCCCCCCCCCCCAAACAACGGAGAGCGAGCAAAGCCCCTGAATTTCAACGCTACTACCATCCGTAACTGATCGATAGGAATAACTTTTGTGTAGGGATACCTTGGATAAGAATATATTATTAGTATATCAATATTCCAGAGTCGTTGCCAATTAGGTTGCACGGCAGGAACAATTTTAAAGAACGACACGTGTGAGAGGGTCATGACTTGAAGGCTACATAGGGGAAGAGGAAGAGTGAGGCACAGTAGACATGACGTCAGGGTGTCCTGCAACGTGACGTCAAGGACATAACAATAACATTAAAGGAAAGTGGCGCATTGGAAGCATGAGCTTCTTTCCTCTGACCCAAAAAGGTCCAAAAATAACTTCTTTTTTGTTCGCCAGATGGAGCGGTGATGTCTAATACCAAAGTCGTAGGGTATAGAAAAAAGGGGGAAATGCAATAAAGACTTAGTAACGACTTATTCAAATGACTACTTTTTATATAAAACATAACAACTGATGATCCATTTGAATTTATTTATATATTCCCAGGACTATATTATTTCAACTAGCCATTTCAAGACGATCATCCTCTTTGAGTAAAATAAATGTTTATTATTGTTTGTGTATCCTGTTATTTATAGTTCGATGACAACTATAGGCTCATGACGTCATATATGGTTTGGCGCCAACTAATATTAAAAATGAATAACTTTATGAGTTTACATTTTCATGCATGCACTACAATGTATTTATTCATTAGACATTATGAAATGAGGTATTACTTCCCCGTGACCGTTGAGGTGTGAACACCAATTTTTGAGCGAACGGAAACTTTGGGGATCTGGATTTTTTTGTTGAACATTAGTTTCAGATTTACATTCCTCTTTTATAGAAAATTATTTTTATTTAAATGAATCAAAGCCTCAACGTGTTAAGGAAAACTCATGCTTTGGCAATCATCATTAATATCAAAAACATCGATAAAAATATCTTTATGACGATAGGACATACATAAGAAAGAAAGTAAATGTTTCCAACTGAAAATATGATGTTAATGGTAGTTTACATCCATGTAATACTAGTGGATTGAACAATATATATTATATATATATTGAAGAATATTGACTATACTTTTTATAAAAAGGTCCATAATCTGTTTAAATTTCACTAGACTTTCTAAAGAAATGATCACACATCACACCAATCGCATTTGAAAGACAACACTTGCGTCTGGTTAATTGATGGTTATGAACTAATTCTAACAAAATGTCCGTTTTTCATGGATAACTAAGATGATTTATTTTGAAAAAACGAACGATAAACGACCGATGTACGATGAAAATTAATTTTAAAATGAACAATAAATTTGAAAAACGTAAAAGGAACAAATATATATATATATGCAAAAAATGTATCACTATGTATTATAATACGAAATAGCAATGTTGTCTTATGAATAACCACCTTATCGACACTGCCCACAGTATCCACAATCATTTATCCATCGATGGAACCCTTATGAAAAAATATGAACATACCATATCTATATTATTTGATGTTAACACCTTAAATCAAAAACACTCGACAAATGCAAAACTAAAGTTATTTTAACGTAAATATTATTAAATATACAAATAGGTCAACTATGAATCTCTTGTGGATAGGCCATTAATGAGAGGAGCTAGCTTCATTTATCCTCCTATTCGAAACACTCTTAAAGTGCCCATGAAATCCCCTAAAGCAGTATAATCAAACATAATTAAACATAAGATATGAATATGGACATAAGGGATAATTTTAAGGGATATTAAAATAAAGGCTATCAACGACAGGGGGGAGGAGGGAAGAATAAAAGATTTTTCCTTATTTTTAATGATAGAAAGTAGTTATATTTTGCCCATAAAAGCAGATTGAACAGAGTTTATAAGTTGCTGTAAAGGATGATGAGTTTTACTTAATTGTACGACTTTAAGATAATCCAGCTCATTTAAATACTAATAAATGGAATTAAGAAGTGAACTTAGAAAACTAACGACACCAAAATGTGTTGCTATGATTCTTATGGAATATAAGAATTAATATATAATTTCATTTAAATTAGGTTCGATTTATCAATCCTAGCACTTTCAATGGAACTATAATTACACAAATTAACAATTATTATAATATATAGCTCTGCCATGTTTTTCCTGCTTTTATTTAATTTTTCTCCTTAAATATGATCAACTGGGAAATTACAAATAGCTCACGCAACCTACACTTTTGTTTCAAGCTACCAAAAACGATCATAAGGATCTGTTTGAAGTAATCATTCGATTATTATTTTTTGTTACAAACATAATAAACAACACGAAAATTGGTCAATCAATGACAACCAACGTTCTCTTATATATATATATATATATATATATATATATATATATATATATATATATATATATATATATACGCCCCGTGCAGGAAATTTGGAACAAGTTTATGGCCTCCAGGATCAATAAGGAGAGGTTCTAGAAAATATTTATCAAACAAAAAATACACATTAGACAATTATGGTCAACTTTTATTCAATGTGTCTCCTCCAGCTTCCACCACAGTCTCCACACGGGACCTGAATGCCCTCACTGACCTGAACACCTCCGCAGCCTCCAAGGACATGGCCACAGACGTGATGGACGACTTAAGGGCCTCCACAGAGTTGTGGTGGGTCGCACAGGCTCCCCCTCCAACTTCCCCTACAGGTAGTAGTCACAAGGGTTGAGATCTGGGGAGTTGGAGGGCCAGGTCTGAGGATCCCAGAAGTGAGGCACGTTTGTGGGCGGGGGCAGAGTCCTGCTGAAAGGTGTACTTCCTCCAGAGGCCACAGTGTCTATCCAAGGCTTGACCACGTTACTGAGGACCTCCAAGTACACCTCCTGGTTGACCTTTTGCTTGGGCTCAAAGAAGTGTGGCGGCCAATGACTTGGCCCTCAATGCTGATGACACCCAGGACCATCACTGCAGCCGAGTTCTTTGTCCTGAAGACCATGGGGACCTCAGAAGCCTCCCTACAGATCCACCTGTCATTCTGCCTGTTCCTCTTTTTGTTCCACGTCTGTGGCCATGTCCTTGGAGGCTGCGGAGGTGTCCAGGTCAGTGAGGGCATTCAGGTCCGTGTGGAGACTGTGGTGGAAGCTGGAGGAGGACACATTGAATAAAAGTTGACATAATTGTCTAATGTGTATTTTTTGTTTAATAATATTTCTCTAGAACCTCTCCTTATTAATCTGGATGGCTGTGAACTTATTCCAAATTTACCTGCACAGCCCTGTATATATATATATATATATATATATATATATATATATATATATATATATATATATATATATATATATATATATATATATATATATATATATAGATATATATATATATATATAGATATATATATATATATATATATATATATATATATATATATATATATATGTATATAGAGAAAGAGTTTGTCTGTCTGTATTCGATAGACTTTCCATCGATTTTTCAGATGGATATTTCCTGTTTCTCTCTCTCACACTCCAAAAGTCTCTCATATGGATGGCTGACTTTGGAATTGAGTTACACAACAGCACCATACAATATGTGAATGAAGTTATTGAGGTTTTTTCTGTTGTTGTGTAAAAAGGCAACTACTTCAAAAGAAGGGAGGGGGAATTCAACAGCGGATGTGGTCGGCTTTGAAGGGTGCCTTTTCATGAAAGGCTACTATTGCGAGCTGACGGGGGGAGGGAGAGAGGGAAGGGAAAGAGAGGATAGGATGCATGACACCTGCTGAAGAAAGTGCTCCACAAAATCCCTCGTGTATATTTTGTGCATAATTGAATTAAGAGAACAATACCATCGGTAGGGTAGGAAATCCTGCTAAATTAACAAGAAACACAATTTTCGCGACTTTATAACACTTTTTTCTTTCTTTTTCGACATTCGATGGTCAATGGTGATCCATTTATCGACATGGGTTACAATGAATATTCCTTGTTTCCAGAATGGGAGCGGTTGCATTATTTATTATTAATAGTATTTAATATTGAAGAAGCCCATTCAAAGGATTGGCAAATGAATTGGATCGTGGCCCATGAGAAGAGACAATCAGCGTTTTTAAGGATGATCCTCTTCTCTTAAACTGATGTTCAACTCTCAACAGCCGCGAATCAAGTTGTCTTTAACACATAATGTCAACTGTTTTTATTACCATTCCCTCTCCCTTTATTTCAACCAATCACGTTTCAAATAGATCCACCTTTTCACTAACCCCGGCCTAAGTAATAAATGATGGATACTCCAGAGAGAAGAAACATCACTCTCTATCTTCCCATCGTTGCATCTCTTCTGAGGGAAATGAATAACACAGATCCACCTCATCAATCGATGAATGACGAAGAGGAATTCATCCAACACAAGTTTGAATACATTACATTGGAACTAAAAAAAATGGCTGCCTCACTTGGTAAAAAGTTTTAGTTTTGGGTATAGAAAAAAGGAAATCGTGCTCAGTGACGTCATCCTATGTCATTTCTTCCTTTTTCTATTCCTTAATACTTGGTATTTAAGGGTGTGATTGCTCAAGGAATTAAAATATTCATTTTATCGACTTTAGAGATATACATTTCCTCATAAAATCGACCTAAATGGCGCACATTAGTTGCTGACTTATTATTGCTATTCCTTTCTGTTTTTATATTGAGGCTGAATATTTTATGATATAAAATACAACAAAATTCAATAAAATATTTAGGGGAAGGAATTATGTGCGAAACATCTATAAAGATTGGTGTTTTAAAATTATTCCTCGCCTGAGTCGGTTACTGTAATTCCTTCGTGAGTAATTTTAGCGTGCACTTTTAACTCCCCAAGTATTGTTTTCGTTTACCAGAATCATTTTGAAGATTTTTGACAGGAGAGCTTTGTATAGAATCCAGAAGAAACTGACGCGTAGGCACCCTTTGTCAAAAATCGTCGATATGATTCTGGTAAACGAAAAACAATACTTGGGGAGTAAACAATCATTCCATACTCAACTTATATGCAAAAAATGGATCCATATAGGACCCCTTGATATGTCTAATGCATAGGCTAAAATAGGTTAAAACCAGAACGAATAAACAGTGCATTCATGACAAACAAAAACAATTCATATATATACATATAGAAAACACAGTTGCGACTAAGTCCTTCACAAAAATGAGACTTCGAAGAAATTACCCTGCGAAGAAGTTGCTTGCGAAGAAATTACTTGTAAAGAAATTACTTGTGAAGAAACTACTCTGCAAAGAAATACTTGCGAAGAAATTACTCTGCGAACAAATTACTTGCAATGAAAATACCCACACTGAAAAGACGAACGCTAATATTACCCTGCGAAGAGAACGAAGAAAACGCGTGAAATGAAAAGGCTTACAATGAAGAGTGCACCCCTGAGTCGCCTTTCAAAACATAAAATACAACAACAAATTATTCAAAAATAATGCCAAAACATCAAAACAATTTAAAACTCAAACACATTCAAACGGTAGACATAAAAGAATCCTACAAATAAATTAACTTCTTTTAAAAATTTCATAATATTATTTTTTAACATTTTGCAGAATCTTGGGGTAGAACTTAAATAAATTCCCCGCATCCTTCTTTCGTAAATTGAATCTATTGCCCATCCAGTTATTAGTTAGGTAGGTCCATGACGTCACTCAGTGAAAAATAAACTGTTACCATTGATAGGCGATACATTAGCTTATTTTATCTCTAGTGTATTGATACCATAGAGATATAAAGATATAAAGAGCTTATTCCATTCAATAGCAGAGAAACATCGTTGAGCTGTACTCTTTGCCCAATATAAACAAAGTAATTGATCTACGTCATTGTAAGCTGATCATAGAGATAGCAAGATTTGTTTATATTGGACACAAAAACGCATTCCTCTGAAGAATCCAACAACCCTTTATGTCTTTATATCTCTATGCTTGATAAATATCTACAATCTCACACGACCAGTTAACACGAACATTTTATAAACTCTTAAGTTTAGTAATGGCATGAGGTACACTTAGCATAATCCGTCTCATTTATCATATGCGTACCGTTCCTTCATTTAATGATCCACAAACTTTGTCTCATGCTTTTTTTTTGCGCGTCTCTCTCTCTCTCTGAATTGCATTCCCACACACATATGCGCACGTCCTAAAATGACAATGAAGACCTGCTTGTTTACAACTTGCCTGAGACAAGAAGGCAGGGGACAACCTTATAATAAGCCTCATTCACATGCAAAAGTGGTCCCTCATCATAAAATGCGGATCCATTTATTTGTTCTCTCTATACCAACACTTGTTTGCATGGATCTATTTATTATTATCATCATTTGTGACCACTCAGCCTGAAATGGTAGTTTATATAATTTTTGTATATTATATTCTAGTCATATTATATTCTAGTTCATACAGTTTTTTTTCTTTATGGTAGAGGTCTTTATTCAATTCATATAATACAATAATATAAAATATCTATAGATATAAAAAGGGGAAGATTTGTGTTTGTAAAAAAAATAAAAACATTATAGTTTAAAATTAATAAAAACCCGTAAGACCTTAAAATTATACTGACATTTAAATCTTAAAACTTAATAAAAGAAGTACACAAAAAATAATTTTCTTATAATAAAAACTAAGAATCTTTAATAAACGACTTATAGTGTTGATAATTATTCTGGCGTATTCTTGGCGTTAGTGCGGAGAAGTTGACGGGAAAGTATTTGACGAGTAAGGACGTGTTATTCCAAGATCCTCCACCGAAAATCGGAATTTTTAGAGGTTTTTTTACTAGAATTATAAAAAGGTCGAAGAGTGCTTAACATGATTATAGGGCAATGGATTACTACTTAATACCCGACATGACATAGAAAGAGAAAAAAGTGCTGTCGATTAGAAACATAGACATTTTTCTTGTATTTCTCTGCGTCTCTTTGATAAGAGTATCAAAGTAGTCACAAACCTCTCCCTTTTTAAAGAAAGAAACCGAGAGCTGTTGTTGTTACTCCGCCGAAGGAGATATTGTTTTCACTGGCGTTGGTTTGTTGGTTGGTTGGTTTGTCAGCAGGATAACTCAAAAAGTGCAGGAAGGATTCGGATGAAACTTTGTGGAGTTGTTGGAAATGTCAAAAGGAACAAGTGATTAAATTTTGGCATCTCTGAGTGCTTCTTTAAGATGCAAAATGAGCTTTTTCTTTCCATGTAACTCTAGTTATTATTGTGTTATATTAAACAACTGTAATTATCTATTACAGAGGAGGAACTCTGATACAGAGTTGTGTCCGGAGTCACTTATCCGCAGAACTAAATGGAATAAGTAACTCCGGACACAGTAAGGAACTCCGTTTCAAGTTCTTCCTCCAGAATATATGAATTTATGCAGTTTAATATAATGTAATACTAATAAGAGCAACAACTTATTCATAATAGAAAAAAGGGAGAGGTTGTGATTGATTTGATACTATAATCAAAGAGACGCCAGAGAGATGCAAAAAAAAGATGTCTCTAAATTTCTAATCGACAGATTTTTTTTATCTTTCTATGTCAGTCGGGTATAAAATAATCCTTGATGATTTTAAAGCATTTATTTTTTTTAAACACCAATCCACATTTTTTAATAGTCATTACTAATATCCTTCTTTTTGTAAGTTTTTCCCCTCAAATAAACATCCCTTTTTTCCTCAGGGGCTCAGTATGTTCATATCAATATGTAGATAATATTGAATATGGATTTGTATTGATCGAAGCCCATAAAACCATCACTTGGTGTGTGTTTTTTGCACAATATTCTTATTTCTGAATGGATGTTTACATCCAACGGTCACGAGGGAAGTGGTGATTATCTAATGCCAAGATCCTTTTATTTATTATTTCTTTCAACCAATCACATTCTAGAAGGAAAAAGGTTTGATATTTTTATCCATAAATGATTCGTCATTATGAAATATTAAGACAAAGTTAAGCGTGTAAGCTCATGGACTCTCAATGTTGAGGATGCAAGTTCCCTCCCAAAGACGATGAGGTTGAGTGGATTAGTTTTAATGCTCTAATGCTTATTCGGCATATTCACACGCTTACTGCAATTAATTGCAATGAAATGGAAGTATTTCTAAGAATAATTATAAATTATAAAGAAAAATTATGTGCTCATTTTCTGTTGTTGTACAAACAACATGTAAATTGTATTAATAATATATATATAAAGATATATTCATTGCCCCCGCTACTAACGGTATTATATAAAGAGTAACAATACAAAGGGAATACATTAGTTTATGTATATTGTAATACTGTGCGGTTTAAAATTGTAACACAACGAAGGAAAGTAACAAATAAACCCGCACAAAAATAAATATATTTTCTTATAATTTATGTTTTGTAACGCAATATACTATATTGCATTTTCGTAATCTTACTTTTACTGAGGAGAAATCACCAGGGTTGTGGATTGAACGGAAAAAAGAGCGTCGTTAACGAACACAAGTTCAAAATCGAACGCTTGAACGGAATATATATGAACGGACGAACGGATTTGTTTTGTTGGCGTTCATCCGTTCAATTTATGTTATTTTTAAAACTGTGGGCGTTTTTTATAAAACAAGTTCAATCAATGTTTCTTCAATGTCACTATAAAAAAGGGAGGACGGCTTTTTAAAAAAATGGAAGTGCAATTTGAAATTACTGCGAGTCATTCTGGAATGAAAAGTAAGGACGGGTTTTTTTATAATGGGTCTTTTCAAATTTGAAATAGGAAATAATTGATATTTCTCAACGAATGGCAAAACGAACGGACGAACGGATTTTTTTTTAAATCGAACGGGCGAACGTATGAAGACTAAAGTTGCTAACGCCCACAAGCTAGGAAATAACTCTCTTGGTTGGACACCTCTTGAGGGACAACGTCACTCATTTCAAGTTAGATCCTATCAATGCATTTTTGTTTTTATGAACAACGCCAAATAAAATATTTTTAAGAACCCGTCTTAAAACACAATTTGACATATTTTTCGTCGTATTTTTAAATTATAAAAGTATGTAAATAGGCTTATTGGAGGAGTGATCAGCCTTCAATTTTGAGGGCGCAGGGTTACTCATATGCCTCATTGAAAAGACCCTAAGTTTTGATGGGCTAATTTTATTAGCTCGTATCCCTTCACAAATTTGTGGTTCGATTGAACCAAAATGGGTTTTATAAATATGACTACCTGTTGTATACCTAAACCATGAATGCAAATAAATATATTTTTATGTGAAGAGTCACACATATAATGCAAGGCGAATTAATTTAATGTACGTTTTGTATACAAATTCAACAATTAGCTCACTAGAGGACTTTTCTGCCACTTGAGCATACCGAGCACGTTCAAGGGGGGGTTGATTTAGGAATAAAATGAAGAGAGCATCCTCGTTTTCTCCCTCTCTGGGAATAAATAAGGGCTAGGTAATAGCATAATACATTTAATAGTGAGAGGGTAAGAGAAGACCATGTTTGAAAGAGAGCAAAATAGAAAATTTATTTATGGGAATTCGCATATTTTTATAAAAATGACTACAAAATTAAATTAGGGTTATTGTTTATCAAATTTATTATATTATATATGATTAAATAAATCTCAAATTCCTGTTGATTATTTACAGAGCTGATCCTCAATAAAAGGCCCACTTTCTGTCTAAACTAGAGACCTTAGCTAACTCCATGGCATACCACCAAACACATAGGAAGAGTGTGGAATTTTAAAACAAAGAGTTTTAAGAATCAGAATAATAAAAAAAGACCGTTAAATCTTCTTCAACCAAGAGCTTTAATATTTGAAATGATAATCCTTACTTAGACACAAAGCCGTCGTCTCAATTGGTATTTATTAAAATAGCAAATGTACAGTAAGTATTCAATCAGAGCGTTTTTTAAAGGCTAAAACAAAAACAAAATGATGCGGCTCAATTACTTTCTCAATTGCAAAATATCAGTCATTACGCTGGGCCTTCATGATCGACTAAAGAGCTAGTAAGAGACTCTCAAGCTAAAAAAAATTACAATCATGTTTATGTATTTTTTTTTTACCTTGTCATTGTTAAAAGAATTAAAAAAATTACTACCAGATAAGCCCATATCTATTTAAAAAATGAGGAGAGCTTATTCAGAGAAACCATAGAGATATAAAGACATAGAGAACTTATTGGATTCTTAGAGAAATACGTCATTGTGTCCAATATCAACAAATCTTTCTATCTCTAAGATCAACTTACGATGACGTAGTACCAATTACTTGTTTATTTTGGGAAATGGCGACAGCTGAACGATGTTTCTCTGCTATTGAAGGGAATAATCATCTCTTTTTATATTTATGAAAGAAACACGAGAACGTATCAGCTGTCGTAGAAGAAGGACCAAAACGAGTAGATATTTTATTCATATCCAGAAAATTATAAATCAGAATGAGACACAGAAACATGAATCACAAAACCTATCACTGTTGGAGTACGATTGATGAGTGTGTTATGGGCCTTCATCAACAGCTGATCGATTATCAAAATCACTTATATAGTGACACAATGTTCAATGAAAAAAATCTATCTTAAACTAAAATGCATTTTATTTACTTGCTTTTATAATTTTATGGACTAAGGATTTTTTTTAAATCAGAAATGAAGCTTTTCTCTATCATGACAATTTTAAATGATAATCCTTATGCTGGAATCTTGACAGAAAAAATGTTTTTGTTAGTTAATTTGTTATTTACATTTCAAAAAGAGCTCCAGAATAAAGAGTTGCATTTTATATAATTAAAAAACAATCTAAATGTTTTGATGCAAAACTCGTAGTCTAAGTTCAAAATATTATTTATAAATCACATATTGCCCGAAGTATTTATTAGTAAAGGCGGTACACTTAGCTATACATCTAGTAGGGCAGATCCAAGTTTCTACTTTCTCATCCTGTACAAAGAAATAATACCTTTAAAATGTCCCCAAAATTATGGGAGTTAAGCATATGCGAATGGAAAAGAAGGGAATCAATTTTTAAAGATGTCCTTGTTAGTAAATCATTTAAATTGATGCGCTTCTTTTTTGCACTGTTGACCCTAACATTTCCTTTCATTTACTTAATTAAATAATTGGATTAAAGCCACGTCAGACAAGTAAATAGTTGGATTTAGGAATGGAATCTAATCTACATATTTCTTTATTTTTTTTAATCAATAAGAATGACTCTCATATTTTTTAATTCAAAGTAATTGAATGATAGTTATTGATCATGACCCATAGGCTTACAAAGAACTCCTAAAATATGACATGGAATAAGCTGGAATAAAACTTTTAGTGGTATGTTTATATATATCATTACCTAGAACAATTAAAGCATTTCTTCTTATGAAATAATTATTTATTATACACATTTTTGGAATTATAATACAAGGATTTACTCATTTATTGATATAGTTTTGCTCAACTCATATTATATTCACAATATGTTATTTATCAACAGATATTATTACCAGGGCTCTCAGAATTTGGAACAAAATGAATGTGATAATAAATTGTTTATTTATATAATAATTCATTAAGACATACGTCAGGACTAGTAAAGAATTTAAAATAAAAGGAAAGGAATGTTTATTAGAGTGAGTGTAGTACATTTAATGAGGGCTTAATAATAACAATGATTCCTTCTGTTGCGAACTCTCTTCCATTGTGGTGATGTATGTAGGATTGCTGGCCGTTGAAACTTCAATTTGGTGTTTGGTAACAAAAAAATGGCTGCTAAAGTTTGATGTGACGTGAATATTGTTTATTTGATGTTGAAGTATATGCAATAAAAGTATACTAAAATTATGTGTATGATATTAAGTAAAAAAATAACTGGATATTATGATATACACAACACACACATATAGATATTATATATATATGATATATATATATATATAGATTATATATATATAGATATATATATATATATAACTATATATATATATATATATATATATATATATGATGCAGCAGAGATGGAGATCCAGTAGAGTCGTTGACTATCCTGGTAGAGACTACGATCGTATCCTCTCCTAGGAGTGACTATAATCGTGATTTATATCAGAAGAATCAACGACTATGCTAGAAGAGATCAGAAGTTATATCTCTTAAAAGGGATGACGACTTAAATATGGAGATGGTATGACGAAGCTATTCAAACTATTTTCTCATGTACGATTTCTTCTCAGAAATAACAATGGTTATTAATAGATAATACAATTATTTACATATTATTAACGTTTGCTTCCTTGAACACACAAATGAAATCATTTCCACCAAAATATAGAAATAGAAATTGCAAATGTAGATTATGAATACTAATTTTCTAAATAAAGAATTTGAAGAACAAAGCAAAGCTTGATTTAAGGATGCACTCTTTCTTTCTTTGAACACCATGTAATTATAAAATAAGAAGGGTTAGAGAAAAAGGTTGTTTCCGAAAACACATCAAGTTACATGACTTTTTTTATTTGATAACACTGTTTTTTTTCTTCTTTTCTACGTCCGACTTCCAAAAATATAATCTATATATCAACAGAATTGATAAATGAACATTATTTTATTTTGGTTTGAGCAGTTTCTGTATCTAGTTAATATAATAGGTGGTAAAGTAGGAGTCCGTCCAAAGAAGTAGTGGATAAACTAATCACGGACCATGAAGAAGAGGCGCTTAGTACTTTTAAGGATGAGTTCCTTATCTGTGAATTAGGGTTTACTCGTCAACTGCCGCCGAGTGAAGTCATACTCTGTAGCATACAGCCGAATAATTTTTTTATTCCCTTTATTTTCTTACGACCAATCAAGTTACAAAAAGCAACACCTTTTCTCTATTTTTAAAAATGATATCCTTCTCCCTCTGTTGAAATGAGTGATTCTACATGATGAAAACAATATATTGAATTTTCAATCTTCGGATATACAATTTTTTTGTGTTAATATATGTAAAACGAATTTTATGGTTACTACAACCAACAGCACGAATGGATTTTTAAAAGACAGATCATATATTCAAAGCATATGACTTTTTATTAGGTCCGAGGCCTTAGGCTATAGCTTTATTGTATTCTTGGGTTTGCTTGTTGGAAATTTTATTTTCCAAGTCATTTATGAATATGACTTTTTTACATTACTTTATGAAAAATTAGTCAAAATATATATATATGTATATATATATATATATATTTGGTGGATTAGTTACTTTGGACATATGATGATTGAAATTTTAAACTCCAAAAAATGAAAAATAAAAAAACATGAAAGAAAGGTTGCGCGGTAATAAAAAGAAAGAAGTTACGACATTTCTTTTCCTAAAAATAAATAATACATTTAACAAATTTATATATTTTTTTATAATAGTTTATTTCAATGATCAGTTCGAAATTAGCCTAAATTGCTTAAATGAATAGAATATATTTCGGTGTATAAAAATATCCAAAGCAGCTGACGATAAACAGCAGTTATTTATAAAAAGGTCCTTACCATACGGAATATATATATTTTTAAATATCTTTTAGAAAAGAAAGACGGAAAAGGATTTAATAAGTGAAGATTAAGTTGATATGGTAGTTATAGAAAAGGTGTAAATAATGTGAACAAATTAAAATGCCAGGAACAAATGATTTAGGAAAATTGACTCTTCTGGAGATTGAATCCATATTAATGGTAGAGGGTGTTCATTCAGCTCCTGGAGTACATAGACCATACAGTGTCCAGAAGAAATGCCCTAGGAAGAAACGGCCCATCAAAAAAAGAACAGGAAGAAATTACCCAGTTAAGAAAAAGAAAATTATTACTCATGAAAAAATGGCCCAAATACATGGACCGGCAAGTATTTGAGGTGAATAAAACTTAATATTGCATCAACATTACTTCTCATATAAATTGATTAATTATGGCAGAAAATAATTTTATTTTTGCAGTTGTAAAAAATGATATCCTTGTTGATGTTATAAAAGGAACAAATGTTTATTTGTGCCATTTTCCATACATCATCATTTTCTTTTCTACCATTCCTTTCTGGGCCATTTTTTCTAACGTCATTTCTTCTTAGACCGTATTTTCCTCAGCCATTTCTTGTTGATATCAACCATACGGATAACCTTTTTTTATAGTCCGCAGACTATAAGCATTTATTTTTCATTTCAAACAAACACAGAAAAACAAGTAATAAAAATTAGCATAAGATTGAAAAAATAAGTAACAAAAAATTAAAATATGTTAAACCACATACTAAAAACAATTATGCTTTAAGATTTTTTAACAATTTAGAATAGTTTTTTGTAATATTTATCACTGAATCACATAAAATTTCTTTTTTTGCTTTTATTGCATAAATAAAAAACTGTGTTTTTGTAATAATTGCGTTGATATGGTCCGCCTCTTCTCCCACGTAGAATGATATGAAGTCGTTCTTGGAGGTTGTAATTTTCCAGTGGCTTTTAATTATTCCTATCGTTTCCTCATAAAACTTGAGGAGTTTTCTACAAGACCATAGAAGGTGTTTCGAAGTTTCGGGTTCCTCTCTGCAGAAATAACAGTTTTTCCTTCTCCACTACCGAAGTGTTTCCCAACTTGGAGTGTTCCGCTGAGGACCCTGTACTTGAACCATTTTTCTGCAGAGGTCAAAAGAGGGTTTTTAAAGGCTTTAATGCATAATTTAATGTCTCGATCTATCTCCCTCCTGGAGAGGTAATTTAAGAAGGGCGAAAGAGTAGCCTTCGTTCCGCATCTTCTCAAGACTTGTGGGGCCACATTGAAAAAATTATCCTAAAGGGAGTGACAGGTCTATTTTTAAACTTTGGTGGTCCTTGAATGTGTTTTATTCTATGGAAGAGCATCTTCCCTAAAAGGCTGTTTTCAAATTCCATGTCCCCCAAACACGACAACCCTTGGAACGTTGAAAGGTCCTTCCTTAAAGAGGATATTGCATCCATTGCAGGCATTTGCCAACCAAGGTATTCCTCAAACTTAACAATAAGTGGTGTTGCTGCTTCGCTCATTTCCTTTAGAAGAGGACACATGAGTGAGGATTTTCTTAAAATTTGAAAATAACCCTTATGGAGGTCTTTTTTAAGTCTTCTTTTTGGGAGATCAGATATTGTTTTATCATTTCTGCCCAATCCTCTGTACAATCTTTTAACCTTGTAAACCATCGTGAGTTCATGTTTCTCCACATAGACGAAAAATCGAGAACACCAAGACCACCATATCCGTGAGGATTATGTAGTCTTTTGTGAGAGAGGTACTTGGAGAGGAGGAAATATTTTTCCTTTAGGGAGTTAACCGTGTCACAGGTTATATGGTCGTAAGGAGTGACCTTAAGAAGGTGAATTACTTTTGGGAGAATATAAATATTCCAGCTGATTATTTTATTCCAGAATCCAAGATTGAGTGGAGTGAAAAAGGTTATTGCATTCCTTATCCTATTAATAATTTCATTGCAGTTTTTTGACCCAGAGTCGAGTCCGATCCATGTTCCTAAAACTTTTAAACTTTTTTGGGTAGATATGGATGGCCAAATCGGAGACAGATGATCATTGTGGGGGCTGAGTACTTCGCATTTTTCTTCGTTTATACAAAGCCAGAGACTTTGGAGAAATCACTCAAATATTTGAACACACGTGTGAAATTTTGTGTCGTTCGTTGTACATCGCCCGTGGTTAGGATTGTAGTGTCATCTGCATAGGCTTTGACATCTATCCCTTCAATTTCTGATAATTGTCTTAGGAGAGGATCAGTTGCATGATGAATAACAGGGGAGCGCTTGGATCTCCCTGGAGACAGCCTCTATTTATTTGGTATGTGCATTGTTTGGCACCATAGCCAACGGTGTTTTTGCATTGGAAAGAAGAATGCCAACCAATCTCATCATATAATGACCAAACCCCTTGTTTGCAAGAGTTTTAATTATATGTAAGTGAGAAACTGTGTCAAAAGCCTTTTTAAAATCGATGGTTAAAATGGATGTATTAAAATTGGTTTCGTATTTGGTCTGGAGGTTAAAAGGAATGTCTTCGATTAGTTTGCTCTTGACGAATCCGTATTGCGATGTATTAATAATGTGATTCATGCATTCATTTAGCCTGTTACTAATTATGTATGAAAAGATCTTGAAAATGCAGTTTTGCATGGTTAAAGGGCGGAGGTTTTTGACAAATCGAGGATCTTTATCTTTTTTAGGTATGAGAACCAGTGAGCCAGTGGATGCGTAAGACGGGAATGCACCTACAGCGAGAACTTTTTCATAAAATAAGAGTAAAATCGGGGCAAGGGCTTTAGAATATTTTTTATAAAATTCAAAACTGAGCCCTGTGTTACCTGGGGCTTTATCTCTCTTAGCATTTTTGTTAATAGTGTTAATTTTTGTTATGTCTTCCGGTATGTCTGATATTGATGAACTCTTAATTTGGTTGCAAAAGTTTGCATCATTTCGTTCACATTTTAAACATTTTTGTTGAGGGGAACAATCATTGCACGAATATAATGCCGAATAAAAACTTGCAATGACTTGGTTATTTCCTTCCTCAGACTTACTTATAGAGCCGTCTTCCTTAAAAAGATTATTTTTGATTTTTTTAATAGATTTTTTTCTATTTGAACACATTGAAGTCTTGATTTCGAGAGATCGTCAATTTCGGAAAGTTTCAGTTTGATTCGGTGAATTTCGTCTTCTCTTCTCAACAGAGAGCTTATTTCATCTCGTATTTCGCGGGTTTCTTTCGAGGGGTCGTCGTAAGAACATAACTTTAGAATTCGGTTTCTTTTCCTTTGAGCATTTACACTCCCTTGAAATCGGCACGCGTTCCGAATCGAATTTACCATTGATGCAAAGTCTTGAAATATATTGTTAAAGTTTGTTCTTGCATGAGTGTTACTAATTATTTCAGTATTTTTTTATCCAAACATTCGTTTTCTAAGACTGTATTGTTTAGTTTCCATGAGCTCTTGTGGCCGGGGTTCATTGGTCTGTCGTAGAGTATCATTTTGATTGCCCTATGATCGGAGATAGGATTCTGCACAACTTGATAGTCTTTGACACTTGATATGCATATTCCTTTAGTAAAAAAATAGTCGAGTCGAGAAGATACTTTTTGTCCATTTTTATTGTTAGTGAAAAAAGTATGATTTAGATCATTTTTGCAAACTGCTATGTCGTTGAACTCGTGTGCTGAGATAATGCTTTTAAAAGCTTTTGTGGCGTTCGGTGACGGATTTGAATTACTAGACGTTGTGTCCCTTTTCATGTTAAGTTTTAAATTTAAGTCTCCAGAGATATTTGTTTGTTGGTTAGAATAGGGGAGAGCTCGTTGTAAAACAAATCCGGATCATCGTCGTTGGGTCCGTAAACTCCAATCATTTCTATTGACCGGTTGTTTTCCACTGCAGCGCTTATTTTGAGAAGATTCCCTCTGTTGTCTCGGTAGAGAACCTTAGATTTGAAAGTCTTCTTTGAAAGAATACAAACACCTCAATTAGCATAGTTTTCTTGAGGTTTAAAAGAGTCGAACGAGTTATAACAGTCAGGTATGGTAAAATGTTTGGTGTAAGAGCATCTGGTATCCGTTAAAATGATAAAATCTGGTAAGTCTAAAAACCTCAAAAATCTGAGAAGTTCAAATTTTTCTTTGTGCTGCTAATCGAATTGACGTTTAATGATAAAAAGCTTAGCGTCTCCATACGGATAACCTTGATGAGGATGGCGAATCGTTTGGAAAGGGGTTTGACTCCTCGGATAAACTGCAAGCCGCCATTTTTTGTTCGCCAGGGAAGGCAAAATTCCCCTAACATCAAAGGTTCCATTTTCTGATTAACACCACCACGCTACACTCGTGAAAGAGATACTCCAAGGTTTCTGTCTTCTCAGTGCAAAAAACCTCAACCTTTTCCTTAGATGTGGTGTTAAAAAGACTATTAGTAGCAAGGCGATTCCTTACTCATTTTTGGCTTGAATTGATGATATGATTTTTAATCACTGTCTTCTTGCCGCAGTTCAGAAGGACCTGGTCCTATACAGCAAGTCCTACTGTAAGGTTTAAAATACTTAAAAAGAGTTGTGTTTCTTTCTTGCATTTCGATTTCATCAAGTATAAGAATGGGCATTAGATAAAGAAAATTAATTCAATTCGCCTTAAGAATAATATACTTATTAACAGAGCTGCGACTACCGAATGTAAATTGGTATTTAGAACCGGAAGCGTTGTTACCTGGTGTAAAGGAGTTGAACTTTGCAAGATAAATAAACAACTCCAGAGCTGAAAGCGCATTTAATATTGGACAACGTATAACAAAAGACAGTTAAGGAAATATTTTATTTGCCATAGCCTTCCATTTCCTACAAAATCCATGTACATATATATTATTTATATAAGATTAGCATATATTACATTTCAAATAATCTTTTAAAAAAATATGACAAATTGTGTAATTAATTGTCTTTGGTTATAAATTGTCCGATACTAAATGCATATGAAGAAATCACAGAGCAGATACATAAATAAATTTTTCTTTCTTTCTTATCTACCGCATCAATCGATATTCGGTAGATATATAATAAAATCAGGAAACGACCGGGTACCCGGCCTAGCCCGGTGTCCGGGTCTTTTTATAGATCGGACCGGGACATCAATATTTTTTTCAATATTTCGTTTGTCATAAAATTTTTTTTTTTAGAAAGGAATTTTTCGAAATACTCTTTTCTAAAAAAACGTCGTCACTTTTTTTGGAGATTCTTTTCTAAAAAAACGTCATCACTTTTTTGGGAAATTGTTTTTAAAAAAAAAACGTCGCCACTTTAGAATGTCGTAAGAACGAAAAATTATATTAAGTCCCGGCCCGGTTTGAAAAATTAAAGTCCCGGCCCGGGTCTCGGCGAAAAAAGATGTCCCGGTCGTTTCCTGAATAAAATCTACCGAATACCGAATCGGTGGTACCGAATACCAGCTCTTCTTATTAATATAGTCGATTCTTTACATTCGAAGGCAATTACTAATAAACATCAAGTATACATTGTATAATTTTTTTGAATGCCTTTATATTAAAAGTACTATGTACATATGTGAGTAAGGGAAGATGATGGAATCATGATGAAGTAGGGATTCTGTCTGGGCCTTGTGAGGAGTTGATTTATTAGAAGGAAAAAGAGAGAGGGAAAAACATGCTTTTAATTAAGATTTTTTTTGAAGGATAACTTTTCAAAATCTTAAGGCATCATTGCTTCTTTGAGGTGAGGGATCAGCTTTGTAGTCTCTCTGGAACCGGTGAATGTGAACTCAAGGCTTTTTTCTCAGATGCTTTCTCGCACATATTCAAGTTCTCTTGAAGAAGACAGACACAGGTATTATTCATTACTAGTATAGGGGCATACTATTTTCCTTTTTTTTAGAAAGACATTGTCTTTTTAATCCGTCTTATCTCTCTTGTACCTTAGCTCATTAATTACTTAGTCGTAGAAGGATTTTGACCCCAGAAGCATCATTAATTATGTCTTTATGAGGAGAAGAAGGAAGACATAATTAACTCCTACTTTATAGTTGTACTAATAAAGAAAGGTAATTTACACACAAATGCGTTTAGTTTGTGACGCCGTAACATGCATATTTATTAAAGGCTCTTACGTCACCAGGATGATCAATTCGCTTTGAATACGGGCATCGGGTCATAGAAGAGAAGTCAACTTATGATGAACAGGATCATGGAGGCGATTTCTACGAGTCTGTTGGTAAGCAAATCATTGATTAAACAATTTCATTTCTTCCTTTTTGTAAGTTGTTTTAAGGCCTTAGATGGTGAAAGAGTGTGTCTCATAGAAATATGGAAAGAATGTGGTTGAAACTTTGACAGTGGTTGTGTTTATAACGATCTTTAGCGGATCATTGATGAGCGGTCACCAAATTTAATTCAAGTTTAAGGATTATGTTTTTTATACAGATCTATTGAATTTAATCTATGAAGGAGCATCAATATCAGGTTGTTACTTGAATTTTTGTTTGTGGGATCAGATATACATAATATCGTATGTTTTGATTTTGGCGACATGAAAAACATCACATTCAATTCAGTTTTTTTGCCTATATGGTTCGACAGAATTGCATCGGATTGGATATAAATAAGCACACTAGCATGTAAATTAGTCTATTGAACCTAGGATCTTATCAATGAGGTAGACCAAAAATGTCCCTCCCCTCTCGAGCGGAGCCGAACCTACACCCCCAACATTGAGAGTTGGACACGCCTTAACGCACATGGCTATCGCACTCCCTTTTTTGCCTATATGGTTCGACAGAATTGCATCCGACTGGTTATAAATAGCATTAAAATTAGTCTATCGAAACTCATTGATAGGGCTGGGCAAATCTGGAGTAAAGAAATAGCTTTTATTGCCCAAATATCTGGAACAAAAAAATACGAAATATGCGGGAAAATGAAGAAATATGTAAATAAATATGCCATTTTTTAAATAAAATGCACAAGGGTCGACTGTCCACTTCTTCCTTGCATTTTTTATCCGCAAGGCTAAAAATGAGCTAAGATTGGGTGAAAATGTAGAGAATAGATGCAAATAAACAACGAAATTGCAAAATAAGCGAATCATGTAAAAACGTATTTTGGTTCCAGATTTTTATTCATATATTTTTTGCCCAGCCCTACTCATTGACTTCTGATTACACCCTGTAAGTGTTCTATCTATTTAAATATTTTTGTTCCCTTTATTATAGTTCTCGCAATATCAACAATAAACATCGTTTATTCGTTGGTAATTCTTATTTCTCCCCCCATGTTGTATTATCAGTACGAAGATTTAATTATCGTTAAGGATGTTAAAACAAACGACAAAAGTGAATATGATAAGTTGTTTTTATTTTATACATTCAAGCTCCATATACTTCAAAAAGTTACGTTCTAGAATAAGTCAATTCTGTTCATCCTTATCCATTTTGTTCATAAGAAAAATACTCAGATTATAATCTGTATTTTGATAGGATAATTTCTTTATGGAACAGCTAATCGGTCGCTTTATTTTTTCCTCATTTAAAACAGAATACTTCATTTATTTAAAAAAATGAAAACACCAGATTTTGAAATACTTATTGGTAGTTGGTATTTTTGTAGATCAGTACTCCTCGCGGTAGATTTTTTTTTTCTACCGAGAACAAGTATTTTAAAAGTTGATAGACATATTAAATAAAGAAATATTTTTGACAGAATTTTGATACCTTTAAAATAAATTTGCCGCTTTTTTTTCATAATGCCGACTGTTGTTGTTTTTCCTTTTGAATCCTTATCCCTTTATTTCAACCAATTACGTTTGAGAAAAAGACCCAAATTTGTTATTCTAATCACTGATGTTCTTAGCTTAAGGATGATTTTTTATAGTGAATCTTTTGGAATTTTAGTTAAAAAAAAATATCCCTTTTTATCATAGAGACATAAAGATATAGAGAGATGATTCCTTCAATAACAGAGAAACATCGTTCAGCTGTATTCTGTGTGTTCAAAATAAACAAAGTAATTTGTATTACGTCATCGTAAGCTCATCATTGAGATAGATTCTATCTCTATGATCAGCTTACGATGACGTAGTACAAATTACTTTGTTTATATTGGACACAGGATACAGCTGAACGATGTTTCTCTGCTATTGAAGGGAATAAGTTCTCTATATCTTTATATCTCTATGTTTTTTATACAAAAAACAAGTTTGGAATGACGAATAAAATAATCATTTTTTCTTCAGTGCTATACATCCTCCTTATCCCGTCCTCTTACTCTCTGTGATATTCGCCTGGGCGAGGCCTGCTCCGTGAGAGGGCCAACCTATGGATGCTCTACCTCTACTAGGGATGAAATGGGCTGCCATGTCTCCCTTTGTAATGCCCCAATGGAAGTATTATTTCTCATTGGAGTCCTAGCTCTGTTCCTTGGATTGGTGCTTCTGACGGGATGCTGCTTTTGTTGCTTCTGCTGTTGCTGTGGAAAGTGCTGTGGACTCAAGGGAGCCTCCATTTGCCATTTTTGTCGTAAGTTGAACCAAAACATACTCATATACATATTTTATATCAATTTATAAATATATACAGCTTAAGGCCTTCAGGGAAACAGGGGACACTTCTTATATCTTAAAAATAGATATTTTTATAATCACATTGGCTCTAAATGTTGAGGCAATTGTTAGTGCCCTCCTGAAAGAGAAGAAGGTCATTTTTGGTCTTTGACTTATGCTCTTGTTCAAAAGAGAGATTTTTGTGACGTCACGAATACTACAATTAAAAAAACATTATTTATTAGTGCTATGATTTGTACAGTGGACCCATTTAAACGCTAGTATACTTATTCAAATGATTACGAAATATACATTTCCTCGAACCATATATTAAAAAAAAATAGATAACTTTTCCCCTTGCATTAGGATTGGCTTTAAATTAGACAGCTGATAATGGAGTTCAAGGTATTGGAAATCATATCATAGAGTTATAAAGACATACAGAGGTTATTGGATTCTTAGCATTCTATAATTTCCTGTCAGGTGTTTGTGTTTATCCCATAGAGATATTTAGACATAGAGAGCTTATTGGATTCTTCAGATGCATACGTCATGTTGCCCAATATAAACAAATATTTATATCTCTATGAAGAACTTACGATGACGTAGATCAAATTACTTGGTTGGGCACGGGCGACAGCTGAATGACGATGTATCTCTACTATTGAAGGAAATAAGCTCTCTAAATCTTTATATCTCTATGATTGTAATTCATTACGTCATATTCAAGGAAGAACAATATTAAATTAAAAAGGATGGTCTATTAAGGCAACATTATTCAGAAATACTACATATGTCCATTTTGGATGCACAGAGGGAACGTTTTATGGGAATGTAATAGCATTAAAATATCATTGTTTCATATTTTCATGTATAATTAAACGTCATAAAGCTTATTATTATTTTCACGTCATCAAAAAGTCAATTGTTGCAATAACTTTGACGCAACTGGGAATAATACATAAATATAATAATATATATATAATAGCAGAGAAATATCGTTCAGCTGTCGCCATTGCCCAATATAAACAAAGTAATTTGACCTACGTCATCGTAATTTGATCATAGAGATAGAAATATTGGTTACTATTGGGCAATAAGACGTACTTCTCTGAAGAATCCAATAAGCTCTCTATGTCTTTATATATCTAGGTAATAATATCATTACAAAAGGTTATTCTTCCTGCTTGTCGGAGTGACGTCATTAAAACTCACCGGCAAGCGAAGAATTAGCTCTCATGTTTTTTAGACGTTTCTTTTTTTTTCCTTCAATATACCATGATTGCAATTACTCATATCAAGAAAATAAAGACTCCAAATGAAAGCTCATAAAGGTTGCAATTGAAATGAGGGAATTATATTGATTGTAATTTTTTGTATTCTTTTTTATAAAGTTAACAGTTCCTTTCTTTAAACTTATCAAATTACAATATGTATCGATATTTTCATTTATGGTGATTTATTACATGGAAGGCATTAGTAGCTCGTATAAAAACGAGGTCATCTATAAGAGTATGTATGTATGTATGTATTTGACATTCTTCTATAATATCCTATTCTGATACGTATTATCCTCACGCAAGGAATCTTTATTTTACCTTCCCCAATCAATAAAGGATTATTTATTTAAAAGTATTATTTTGTAACTCATGGAGCTGTTTCACTTTCATAAGTTTCTTTTGTTGGATGGAATTACAATGTAGGTGGATTTGAAAAAGTATCATTAAATCTTTCTAATTAATCAATCAAACATAGGATTTTTTAATGAGAGCGATCAACACTAACCTTCCCTTCAAGGAAGTCGAACTAGCATCCTCAAAATTGAGATTTGAGCACGCTTCTACTGAACTTGGACGATCCCTATTTTTATCTTTATGCATCCCTGTGGATATGAATATGAACCATAACTTTACAGGGAATCGAACCTGCACCCCCATCATTGAGAGTTGAACACACTTTAACGCACTAAGCTAACACACCCCTTTTTTGTCTATATGGTTCGATAGAATTGCATCCGACAGGATATAAATAAGCATTGTAGCATGAAAATTATACTATCAAACCTAGGATCTTATCAATGAGGTTGACCAAAACTGGCATTCCCCTCTCGGGAGTATTCGAACCTGCGCCCCCTGCATTAAGAGTTGAACACGCTTTACCCCACTAAGCTATCACACCCTTTTTTGCCTATATGGTTCAATAGAATTGCATCTGACTGGATATAAATGAGCATTATAGCGGTAAATTAGTCTAAGATTTGTTTGGTTTTAAATCAGAAGCCTCTAAACAGAGTTTTGCGAGAGAGGGTTCGGAGACGCGAACCCTGTAACCAACAATTCTAAACCGTGTGCTTAAAGGCGTGTTCAACTCTAATGTTGGGGGCTTAGGTTCGAATACTCCCGAGAGGGAATGGTCATTTTTGGTGTACCTCATTGATAAGATCCTAGGTTCGATAGACTAATTTTAGTACTTATTTAAATCCTGTAGGATACAATTCTATCGAACAATCTAGGCAAAAAATCTAAGCTTCGTATCCGTTGTTGTACTGAGTTACATATCAATGTTATTTCTAATTACTACGACGATATAAAGTTCTTATAAATTTGGGGCTGCTTCTAGTGATGTGTTTAAACGAAAACCGTGTACGTTAAGGCGTGTTCAACTCTCAATGTTGGGGGCGCAGGTTCGAATACTGCCGAGAGGGATGGTCATGGTCTACCTCATTGATAAGGTCCTAGGTTCGAGTGACTAATTTCAATACTTTTTTATATCCGGTCGGATACTGCAATTCTATAGAACAATATTCCAAGTTTGAACTTTCCTGTTGATTCTGTGAGTTATTTTAATGAAAGAATAAAAAAGTCCATGTTCCTTCATGACGTCATTATATGTATTTGACAATATTATTATTATTTTGATATTCAGTCTACGTCATGGCAAGACTAAAATTTTCACTTTTAGAATGTGTCATTTATACTCATATGGAGTAAAGCAATCATTAGTGTACCTTATGGATTTAATTCACTGCTTCCAAACACAGAGACTAAAAGTATATGTATTAGAATTGAGGGAAAGACGAAAAGGTAAACAAATAAATATGATTATTATATTTTGTGCCATTTTGGTTCGATGGAATGGAAATATTGATCTCGACATGAATAGACATTATAGCATTAAAATCCATCGAGCTTAGGATCTTTTCACTCACGTAGATCGAACAGGAGTCGAACCAATCCCCTCAAGCTTGAAAGTAAATACCACTTCCACTTACGCAGTTCCATTTCTTTTAAGAGCTAAATCACTCTTAATTGCATTTTTAGATTGTAATAACACGTGTTATATACAAATACATCATTCTCTACCTTCAAAGAACGGCCTTTTACAAAGGATCAAAAATAGTATTCGATATTCATCCTGAAGGATTTATTGCCAAATGCAACGCATATGTAAAAAAATCATTTTTTTTTCTTTTTAGGAGTTGACAACACAATGGCTAATTAACATTTTTACATCAGTATCATATTACATCTTCCCAGTGCAATTCATATTTCCTAGAGGAGCTTCTGAGTATTTTGCAATATCGAATAAGAACAATCAATTGTGTATAAAGACATTAACCTTAAATGTGTGCTGAGAAATAAGATTTTTCTGTATTTAACTGCCTTTTTAAAGGATAAGAAAGAGTTGATATTTTTGTTGAGCATAATATTAAGGCACTTGACGAAAGAATGTTTTTTGAAGGATCCATTACTCTTCAATACGAGAAAAAATAATAAGATTATCTTAAGAGGATCGAGGATCAAAAATGTGAGTTATGTGAAAATGCCATCCTAATGTTATTCTTTTTTTTACTCACATTTTTGGCAAATAACAATAAATGTTCTAATTGTGGTACATTCGAACAATTAATGTTCCATTTTTGTCATTTCAAGAATTTACAAACCAGTGACTTTGGTCAAAGCTATTATTATCTTGGGTACTTGCGGCCGAATAAATAAGTTTTCATTCTCAGCCAAATCATAGCTGAGATCACATTTAAAAC
>CP045905.1:11132498-11170465 GCA_013387185.1 Caligus rogercresseyi | reverse complement strand
AAAAAATTCCTTGGTCTCCATCTGAAACTATGCTTTTTGCGCGATTTTAATTCTTGATATTCGCCCTTGTTAGTATTTAGAAGTTTTGAAATATTTGTGTATATATAAAAGGATTGAAATGTATCGAATTAATATTTTTTAAATTATATTATTTCAAGTTCTACAATTTAAATATTTTTAAATGTACGGAATAATTAACAAGAATGATTCACTGAACCTTTTTTAGAGCGAAATTGTTTGCTTTTAAATTAGGACTCTATGCCAGTGGTGCCATGGTGACGGCCATCGGGCCGAACGGCCCGAAGGGACATCTCATTTGGCCCGTTACGTTAGTGGTTGAGAAGTGTTTGTATAAATAAATAATACTATGATACATATCAACAAATTAAATCTACTTTTGTTAGTGTTGCGAGGCCAAAAATGTACCGGTAATTTGGCCCCCCGAGGTCCCACTTTAAAACAATCCGGCCCCCTGACCGATTTCACCCTGGCATCCCTGCTCTATGCGCTAACAAAAAATATTTTTATTTATATAACAATATATATGTAAATACTCTGAATAATTTTAAATATAATATTCAAGGTTAAAAGCTGCATGAATTCATAATAAAATTAAACTCCCGCTCCAGGTGCTTCAATATTTTTTTCTATTTTTAATATTGCACATCTCATATAGGTATAATATACATACATAATAAATAAATAATTACCCTGTTTTATTTATAACGTCTGAATCTAGTGTAGCATTCTGAAAAAATCAATATATGGTATTTATTCAAAATATTATGACCAAAGGAAAAAATACATTTAAACTTAGTTCTGAAATGTGGGGCCACTTTTCTTTCATAAATTAATGCCAATTAAAAATGTAAATAATAAGATATAAAACCATTCCATTTTAATTGTTTTATACTTTTGACGAATAGAAATAAAAATTGTTGTTGAGTACTTTTGACTAATGTAAAAAATTAAATACACGTAAATAAATCATTACGACAACCTTATTAGATTAGAACAGTTTGTAGATTATGAATTGTATGAGTATTTCGTATAATTTTTAAATGTGAATAAGTTATTCCATCGATTTCATTAAATGTTATATTATTCTTTGTCGTATCTGAATGGTTAAAATAATGCATTGTTTGATAAAATATAAGTCTTATTAAAGTATTATTCAAATAAAAATAAAGCTCTTGTACGTGTTTGATGTTATTGCCACGCGTATTTTGTGACCACGTTATGACTTTTTTTGCAACACGATTAATTTGAGATTTTTTCTGTACCAACAAAACAAAATCAAATTTTCTCTAAATAAAAGTGACTTATTTTGCTTAATTGATAAGATAGAATTGCAGCCGTGTGAAGATGAATAGTCATACCAATACTATTGTAGTTATTCAAATACTTTCGTTCACTTCAACCCAAGAAATAAAACATTTTATTCTATATTGTTAAATATACATACTAAATAATCTTCGAGTATTATGCATTTTATTGTTAATAGCTGTGATATATATATATATATATATATATATATATATATATATATATATATATATATATATTAGGGTGATTCTTATTTCACGTCTTTCGGATTTGAGAGTCGGGCTCCCCCTAGGATTTACTTTAGTGTATAGAAATCATCTAGAGAAAGTTTGAGCGAAATCGAATAATGGGAAGTGTCCGCTCAATGGGCCCAAAAGTTATTTAGTAAACTTATGTTGTATTTTTTTTGCCATTCGATCGCCTCGAATGTTCTTAATTTCAATGCTATTTTCAAACAATTTGCCGAAAATGTAGGTATGCTCACAAGGATTCCAAATCAGTTTTTATTTTTATGTACATCCAAAATTAAACGAGAAATTCAAGTTTCGAAATAATCGTTTTTATGGAATATACCCCAAAAATGAACATTTTGAAACTTGATTATCTCGTTTGATTTTGGATGTACATAAAAATAAAAACTGATTTGGAATCAACAAATTTATTTTGTTGTTTACTTATTGAAAATCCAAATATTTACGGCTGAAAAATATATTTATATATCAAATTGGTAGGCAAGGTTTATAAAAACCTTGTGGCCAAAAAATGTGTGCCAAAAAAATTAAATCAATTGTCAACGAGGTTAAAAACTTTTTCAAGTGCTCCACAATGCTCATTTTCCCTTCACTATAGAATGAATGGAACGTAACACAAAAAAATATTGTGAAAGGAACGCGGGACGGACCGATACAAAATCGGAATGCTCACAAGCCTGCATAAGTCGGATTATATTATAAAGAACTGAGTGCAATTTATTTACTCGTTGTTACTGAACATCATAAATGGACACTCAGTTACTTTGTCTGCCTCCAATATATTTTTTGATAATATTGCTATAAGTGCATATGTTACTGTAATGTTCAAATACAACAATGACAATAGAAATGGTTATTTGTCGAGTATAATATATTTCATGGCTCAATAGTTTTGTTCCATATCGATTAAGCATTTTACACATGATTTGTTTAGACCAAAAAAAAAAAAATTATAATAAACAAATTACATACATATATTTAGCTAAAATGCTATGATTAATAGCGTAATTTTGCAATTGCAAATATATAGACTTTTTTGGTCCTTTAATGAACTGCTTAGGGAAGTATTATTAATTCTTACCGGTTTTTAGTTATTAAAGCAGCCAAATATTTTGTATATCGTAAATGTATATGATGGAAATATTAAAAGGAGCTAACAAAACTGGTTATTATTTTTATAGACATCCACAAAAAAACATTCCATAAGTCATGTCCTTTTTGTGCTTATATACTTATATGGAACTATATCCATTTAAAAATGCTGATAGGTATTATGGCTTTAAATTTAGTTAATTGAATCTAGGATATTTTCAATGAATTTGATCCAAAAGACCTTCTTGTTTCCAGGCGAACCGCTGATCTCACCAATTGCAATAGGCTAAAGTTGTAATAGACGGAATTTGATGGCTCATTGGCGGCGGTTTGAAGCCTCACAGTGTTATAGTTGTCTTGACTGAACCAGAGGACCCATCGGCGATGGGTGTATAACCCCATTTTACTAAACTTGTAATTGCCGGAACGCCATGGCTTGATGGACGGAGTCCTTGGGCCCTGTGGAGATGGATTGGAAGCCCCAATATTCCATTGATGTCATTGGTGGTATCCTTGTGCCCACTGGCGGTGGGTTTGAACTCTAAAATGCCATTGTTGTGATTGTCCGAATCAAACTTGTGTTCGGAAATGAAAATTGCACGCTGTTTTGTGGAGCGATCGCTCCATGAATGGAGCAATGAACGAACGATATCTCATGAAGAATAGATCTATATTCCTTGCTGTGGAGAATGAAATAACGTTCTTTAAAATCAATTTATTGTTATAATAATACGGAATATATGGTTGATCTTAGTAATATTTTATCTTAAACTTTTTTCGATACAATTTTTTCTAAACTTACTTTGAGTTTTGTATTTTTCTTCGATATTAAGTAAGTATCAACTTATAACATAATCGTTCCGTATGTGGAAATATATTCCGTAACTATTATTTTACATATATTAATATCAAATTAGTACAATGACAGAGGAACAAAACTAAGAATATCATATGCATGTAATAATAACATTATTGTATAGATATAATTATCAAAAATATGATAGAAAAAATCTATGCTCAAAATCCTTTTAAAATATTGATATATTCCACAATTAAAATTAAGTTCCTGTGAGGTTAACTTTTTCCACCAATTTAGCAGAACTCGATTGCTTTTGACCTTGCTGATGAAAATTTTCGTCTCCCGTTGGATCCCAATAGCAAATAGACCTGTTCAAAATTGTTCATGCACTTCTCGAATCCTCTCACATTCAAAGCAACGGCTTTTTGAACCCTTAGTATGGTAATTCCACAAAAGTGTGGATGGTTCGTTGTATATCTTACCACAATCCTCATATGGTTCGAAATATCTGATCAGGTCTGCAGAAATTTGTAGCTGTAACTTTGTTCTATCAATGACAATATTTTTACTTTCAGGAAGCTTCAAAAGTCTCATATATTTGATGCAAATTATAATTATTTCTAAATATCAGAACAATAAGGAAATATATTCCTAGGTGCCTAGGCTTAAAGAGTAAGTGTTTACCAGTAGACTGCTGCAGGGCAAAGCGAAATCTTCAGTCATGAAGAATAAATCTATCATCCGCACTGTGGAGAGTAAAAGAACGTTCTTTGATAACCCGTTCTTCAGGTTTTCCCAAAGATTGAAAAACTATATTTTATGAAAATTATGGCGTATTATGATAGAATCACCCTCAAACAATGCAGGCCCAGGCTTTTGGGGGGGCCTACAGTTGTTATGGGGGGGGGGGGGCAGAATTGGTACATTCATAAAAATCGGACCCACGTCACTCAGTGGGTGGGCGGGCCTACGTCACTCGGTGGGCGGGCCTGGCCCCCACAGGCCCGCCCATCCCACCAGGCCTGAACAATGGAACATTCCTTCAGAGAATTCTACCCAGACAGCTGAAAGATTTGACAATACAGATTTAGTTTACTCCGAGTCAAATAAAAGCCACCATGATATTTCTTGGAGAGTAATGGATCTTCTCTGTTCTAAAGAGGGACGGTTAAATCTATCAATAACTATTTTATTGTATATTTGGGCAACAATAATAGGTAATTGTGTTATGCCCCCACTGAGGCATTCTTTTTTCCTTTTAAAAGGAAAACCATGGCTAAAATGAAATAGGGAGCTGAGCCATTTGTCTAAAATCACACTCTCGGCTATAAAGGGAGACGAAGAGGCTCTGTGAAGAAAAAAGGGATAACTTAGTTGTCGTATAAATCTGTTATTTTTCGAAGATTGAAATTCCTCTATTGTATGATGCTGCAGAGGCACGGGAAGACATTTTTGGCAGGGGGTGCTGTTGGTGGGGGACGAACTTTTCAATGGGGGTCTGGGGGCCCTACCTCAGAAATGTGTTTTTATGCAATTTCCTGCATTCTAATCAATTTTAGGGCATGAAAAATACCATCTGACTCACTCTTTCAGAATCTACCAAAGAGTTGGTACACACAACAAAATCATTTCTCCGCAGCATCCATTGGCGAGCTTCAGGAAGAGACTCGGTGCGATCCATCATCATTACCCAAAAATTGCCGTCCCGATGGTCGTGACCATGGAGTGGTAAGCCCTGTCGGAGCAAATAGTGAACCGACCTGAACGCCTCGTTCAGAACGACCCTGGCAGTTTTCTGATCTTTTGCCACGTCGGAGAGTAAAGCGCTGATTGGAGTGTTATTAAGTACAGCAACTTTATTCACGGCGTCCAGATGAAATGTCGATCTCACATGCTCCCTGAATTTGTTGGTGGCTTTACGCCATTCGAAAAGCCCCCTCTAATGAACACCGCGTCTGCTCTCGTCTTCTCCTCCTGTATAAGACCTTTCTCGACCGTAGACCGCAGGTGAAACACAAAGCTTTGTCCACATCCTTTAGGTAATGCAGCCACTTCCATTTTCCAAACCATGCTGATTTGAAGGATCTGGTAAAAGTTTCAGTCGCAAATTATTTTGCTGGAAAATCCAAATCTTGCGGCTGAAATGGCTCTGTTCCCACGACACTCTCCTCAGTATCTTGCAAAGGGCTAGCAGCAACACTAACAGGGATCACATCAGCGGCAGCAGCGACCTTGTCCTGACGCTCCAGTGCTTGGTAATTTTTCTTGGTCCGATGCGTTGGTCTGTGGATTATTATTCTTCAAAAGTTTGTTTTCGGGCGTGCTAGGCGCAGTGGCTGTGCCTGCTTTTGATGTTTCTGTTTTGAATGTTTCCGTTCTCGCCGTGAATGTGAGTGGCCATATTCCTACTCTGCAGTAATTGGATTTCGGCGTTTTAATATGAAGCAAAAAAGGAAGAATAAAGCGTGCGCTCAACATCTGATAATTGATGCTAATCAAAATTACCTACATAACGAAATAGTTTTTTGTAGCAAATATCTTGACGTTTCAAAATAAATAAAGTCACCTGATCATGATAAGTTTTAAATGCAAATAAAACATTTCGAAATTGCAGAAAAACTGTAGTGCTCTGGGTAAAAATAAGGATGCTGAAGTCGTGGAGAATCCAGCATTTCTCTTCAACTCATTCTTTTAAGGACATGAACCCAGGTCTCTGTGATCATCAAAGAAGGCGCTTCCTATGATGAATAAGACATATATGCCATGTCATCCATGATGATACTAACAGCTACGGACTCGGATCCGGACTCTCGGATTCGTCCACTTTTAATGACTCTGAATGAGTTCGAAGGTTGTGATCCATTCTGTGAGGACTTGGATACTCAGGACTCATGAATGTTTATATTAACGATTTGGACTAATGAACTGTATTTTCGGCTGAATTATTTTGATGTTTTTAGAACAATAATTCTAACGTTATTAAAAGGGATGCCATCTTTCTTTCGCTATCAATATATTTTTCTGGAACATAATTAATGAATTAGGACAATTTAAACATGCTTGCTTTTGAATATTTGAAAGTTTACTTGATTTTAATATGAATTTGATAGATTTATCAAGTGTAATTTTACTTTAAAACATATAAAAAATTCAATCAGGCGGCTTTTAGTCTTTTTTACGTTTATCAGGAATAGTTTTAAATAAGTATTAAGTAACTATTAGAATAAGTTTTTCGTAGCTGAAAGTCTTTTAGAAATCGAAAAAAAGATATATCTTTATCTGAGAAGGGTCGATTTGAATTTATAAATACAATACCGAGGAGGTCTATTTATAGGACGATTCACTAACAACAATAAATAAAATTTAAAGAAATCCATGTTATATACATATAACCAAATAGGTGAACTAAAAGTTGGAACAGTTTTAGTTTTTTTCCTCAAAAATGAAAGTTATTATTCAAATTAGAATAATTAAATAATATTTAAATAAAAGTTTTGTTTCCTGATATTAGTGAATGCATCTCAAAAAGATATTTTATTTACACATTATTCATATTAAGTGTTTATATTTCAAATTGTTTAGGATAATTATTAAAGGCAGGAAATTCGCCGGTTGATAAAAATAATCGAACATTGGTTAACGTACAATTAATGCAAATTTATGAAGTTTTAGTAAATAATGACCCATTAATATATATATATATATATATACTGGGTCATTATTTTACTAAAATGTATGTATAATATATATATATATATATATATATATGTGTGTTATGTGTAGCACTATGAAATACTTCAAATCCCCCCTATTTTTCTGAAAATGATTGAAAACTATAAAAAATTAAAAACCCTTAAAAACAATGTTAGATGGAATATTGATTTCACCCCACGAGATATTTGTTTCTTCATGAGATACATATAATAAAAGCCATTTAAATGGTGCATATTTCCTATTTTTACAACATTTGAGTCAATGCCATCACTTAGATAACTTATGCCATCCGATTGTTGAACTAAAAATATTTACAGGTAAAAATAAAACTATACCTTTTGTATAAAAGAAGAACTACTATTAATATACATCCCTTTTTAGGACCTTTATATATACATGCAAATTTATAAATAATTACCATACATATTTGTATTTTAATTACTGGAATAAACTTTTATTGCACTAAATATCGTATTTTTACAAAGGTAAATGAGCATCTCCATGTTCCGTACGGGATGATAGGCATTTTTAGCCCTACTTTATTCTTTTTTCTTCATGATATAAGGGATTTATCATCATCGTCGTGCAGATCTGAAGAGCTCTCGTCGAGCTCCACAACATCATCCCTTAAGGAAGGATCACTTGGACTGTCTCATCAAGAAGGTTCTGTTTGGATGCAAAAGGAAGCTCATGACGTACTTTTTATTAGATGCAGAAGAGGCTTTTCTTGTCATTATCCCCAAAACTCCTTCATTTTCTAGACGTTGAGGAATTGACTGTCCGTAGTGTTCTATGTTGGGTTAACGAATGTGAAAAACTCACTAGACTCTTGGGGCTTCCAGGAGCCTTTGGATCTTGTACATGCGTAAAGGAGATGTACACGTTTGGGAGAAGCAAATCCTCATGTCTGATTGTGTTAGTCGCCTTTATAGTATGGAGGCGGGAGTTCCCGGACTTTTTCATGGATGGAGAGGTTTTTTCCCTATATGATTCGCTAGAATTACATCCGACTTGATATAAATAAGTATTATTAGTATATGGAACCTTGGATCATGGATGGAGAGGGTTTGGGGGCGGATGGAGAAGATGGTCTGGTCGGAGTCGACACTTCTTATTTGGCTTAAAGAATTGATGGCTGTCCACTTGCAAGGCTCTGTAACTTGTTTTTTTAACATCTTGATATGAGGGAGATCATATCTATCAACACTAAACATCATCTCACCATGTATTTATTTTGATCACAGCTCTAATTTTGATCAGCATCAATTACACTGAATAACAAGTTTTTTTTACTGGAGATGTGAAAAATGATTTAGACTAATTTGGGTACGCTGATTTCAAAAATCAAAACCGTTTTGCTGTATCACGTCAGGACTTTCAGTTACAGAAGTATTCCCATTGCCTAGAAGTCAGGATTTCAATGAAATTTACAAAAATTCATTTATTACATTGGGGAACAGTGAAAAAGTTTCTTGGGATATATCAACTGATTTGAATACCTAATGGATCCCTGATAACTAAATTAAAACCCATTTGGCTCAATCAGGTCAGAATTTTTTGAAATTTTGAGTTTTCTGTTTTCGATTTTCAACTTTTAGACAAAATCACAACTTTTTGGTTTATTGAGCTACAAAAGTGGTATGGGTGTTTTTGGAAATGGCATGGTCATATTAGTGGGGGTGGAGACTAGTTTAAGTTAAAAAAAAATATCAGATGCCCAAAAAATATAAAAATTTTGACCGATTTCGGGCGATTTTTGTAACTTATGTTATAGAGCTATAAAATTCGTACGGATGTTTTTGGAAATGGCATACTCATGTTAATGGGGGCGGAGATAGGTTTTGAGAAAATAAATTAAAAATAAACCAACATATATTTCTCAAACAGTTTTTGCAAAATTGCTTGTAATATTTAAAATCGTGTCTCCTAAAGAATGATAAAAGAGTGGGCCCCTCCCATTGCGTTTGTCACTTGCATTACACAGTTTAGAGAATTGTCTAAAGGCAAGAAGAAGAACTCAGGTTTGTGTGTACCTATGGTGTGCAGTAGAGTGTGTCTTAGAATATTTTTTTGCTCCAATCCAAAATCCGATCCTATCATGAGTTGTGGTTTTATAAGAACAAGAATTGCCTGCAATATTTTTTTCATCCATCAAAAATCCGTATGGCTACTTCTGGTCAACACTTCCGGTTACTTATAAAACTCCTCTGAAAATGAATTTTCATGCATGAGAAAAAAAAATCGTCATATAATATGGGCATAACAATACTTTTTATTATATTCAAAAAATCGATCTGTTTTATTAAAAATGGTGTTTTGAAACATGGTTGTTGACCGTAGTAAAGAAATTCGTACATATAGCGTAAGGTAATAAAAATCGATTATTTTCCTTTTGTTTATTCTTTTTTTAAATATGAGTATTAATAAAATTGCTCGTTAAACATAAATTGACATGTTCTATACAAATTACTTTATTATTTAACTTTTTCACAAAACATACAGATAAATATTTTTAATCTATAAAATAATAAAGAAAAAGGTGGCAAGAATAACATATATAATTATTCATCATTTCCGAAAGCAATAACATCTGACTTTTGGAAATCCTTTGAAATTTTCGATCTTGAATGATTAATTGTCACTAATCTTTGGTGCTTGTTCTTTCGTCAGATGTTTTTGGCTTCTTTGTTGTTGATGCGACAAACCTTTCCACATTTTGTGAGTGACACGGGATGTCAGGTATATCCAAAAGGTCTCCTTCAATACATTAAGAAAATCTTCATTTTTGATATTAAAAGTTAAAGGAGGCTCAGTCAAAAAGATATTTGGAATAGTTGATAAGTCAACTAGCTCTAAATAACTTTTTGCATTAAAATTTAAGTACTTGGTTGGGCGAATGTATTGCCTAACGGATCCAATCTTTTTTTTCTCTGTCTTTAATGATTATATCGACTGCTGTCCTTCTAGTGTTTTGTCCGGATCAAATAAAGCTCCTAATATAATTACTTCTGGGTGTGCAGAGAAGGAATTAATTTTGAATGAACTTTAAACCACATCTCGTTCTTCTTTTGTAAGATGCTGACGCCCTTGATGCAAAGCAAAGAAATAATGATGAGATGCATATTTGATATGAGGCTTCCTTTTAATGCTTACAAATGTGGGTCCATATATATTAAGAATGATCACAACTAATCTTGTAAGTTCTTTTGTCGGATTCCTGGTTTGAATGTAAAGTCTCAGAACAGTGGATGCTGTTGTTATCCATCTAGCATTGTGGATAGTTCCTGGATGTTTTTTTAGGAAAGCCGTTGTTATTGAATCTGGTCCATTTTGAACATTCAAACAAATTTTCAGGAAGTACTTTTGATCTCTGCTGAGCTTTTTTTAAATGATTCATCGACGTCTGGAACACATCCTTTGATAGGTCGATATTTTATAGGTTCCGTTATGTTTGTGAAATTTGAGATAAGCATTCCTAATTTTCCTCGAAATGTGTTGGGTCCTGTTGATTTTCCATTATAAAATTCAAATAATTTTTTAAAGGGCAATTCATTAAAATGCAGCATGCAAATAACCATTGTAAAGGAGTGTTTAGTTTCTGTTCAAGAAGCCTGATGATGCCACCTTTGTGTCCTGTATTTACAGCAGTTCCATCACATCCCACTGCTCTTATGGAGTGAAGACTTCCATACTCAGAAATTAAAGCAAAGAGTTATCTTGCAATATGTTCTGCTTTTCCAGAAATTGGGGGAAAATGACCGAGATACTTACATTCAGGTTCTACAATTACTGTTATATGCTCTTCCATCATTTCAGATTTTTGACAACCGGGCATGGATTTTGTAAGATCCTTGCGGCCATCAAACTTTATGCAAATAAATTCTTTACTTTCTTCCACAATTTGGTCAATTCTATTAAGATATTATTGTACTTGTTTGCTCACTTTAGATGTTGAAAGTAAATTATGGGGAGAAGCTAACTTTAAATTCCTTAGTAGAGCATTTCCATATGCTGCAGCAGAACGAACTGAAAGACCATATCTTATTAAAATTTGGCTAGATTTTGGAAGTTCAATCTTGTTCCGTTGTAAGCCTGGTTGGCATATTTCACTATTAGGTGTATCACTATCATCCAAATTGTTTCCATGATCATCAAAAATATAATTTTGTTGTCTATATTCCTCGTCTTCTTTGTTCAAAGTTGCAATTCTTTCTTTTTCTCTCTCCGTTTGTCTTGCCAATTGGTCCATCCTTTCTTGCCTTCGAACAAATTTCATACAATTATCTTTATAAGACTCACTTGTTGTCCTGTCAATAGATGATGCGATTACGAGTTTCCTATAGAAATGTTGATCCTTGTAGAAGTGAAATTCCATCTTTGGTATTTTTTTTTGAAGGAGTCACATGTGCAATTTTTCTCGGTAAAATAACTAATTTTCTTATTCTTATAACAAGGGCATAGAGCAATGTCAAAAAGAAACCGACATTTTTTCCAAAAGCTTGCCCACAACTTTATCACTTGATCGATTTTGTTTATTCATCTTATTTGTATGGTCCTTCATGGCCAATAAGAATCTTTCAATTTTTGTGACAAATATTTTATGTCATAAGAAGGAATGCTAGCCATTTCCAAATGTTTTTGACTTTCAAAAATATTGTTTTGACGATTTGAAGATGCTCTTTTCTAGAAAAGTTTTGCTCCATTTGGATGTTGATATTTAATGAAGAGGTAATATCTTATTAAGTCTAGCTCACTTGGGAGAGTATTCAAAGGGATGTCGCAGGCACTTCCGAATAAAAAGTGTTCTGAATTGGTCCTTGTTCCTGACGCCATGTTGAATATAACTATTTTGCTTATATGGATAATTTTTAAACTAGGTAGAATAGCTTTATAAAACAAAGAATATTTTTGTAACTGTCCAATGCGTACTTAAGTTATTTTTCCTTCGAAGAACATCGTAATTAATAACTACACAAAGAGAAATATTTTATTTCAATTTAAAATGCACTTTATATTACCTTACGCTATATGTACTAATTTCTTTACTACGGTCAACAACCATGTTGCAAAACACCATTTTTATAAAACAAATCGATTTTTTGAATATAATAAAAAAGTATTGTTATGCCCGTATTATAAGACGAATTTTTTTTCTCATGTGTGAAAACTCATTTTTGGAGGAGTTTTATAAGTAACCGGAAGTGTTGACAGGGAGTAGCCATAGGGATTTTTGATGGATGAAAAAAATATACCTGGCAATTCTTTTTCTTATAAAGCCACAACTCATGATAGGATCGGATTTGGATTGGAGCAAAAAAATATTCTAAGACACACTCTAGTGTGCAGAGAACCAAAAAAACACTCAGATGATTGCCATTGTTGCACTATAAACCGTATAGGTATAAATAAAAAACAGAAAGAGTTTAAAGTATTCAAACTTGGATTCTGCTATCAGACCAGTGCCCCACAGTGAAGATGTTCCAATTCCAGTGTTCTAGTCACTTCCAGATGTTACAGATGATGAGAGTGCGACTGAGCAGTTGCAATGTGATAGTTCACACAATGATGATGATATACACTTTGAAGGTACAACATCCTAGTCGAAGCAGTGCAACCAGGGTGAATTAAATGACTTGTGAGAGACTTAAACTCACTCAAAAAATATGCAGAACTTATGGCCTCTAGATTAAGTGAGAATAATCTGCTTTAAAGTGGTACAACAAAATCCTTCTACAGAAATAGAGATTCAGAGTTTGTTCCATTCTTCTCTGAGAAAGATGACTGTAATGGCATTCCTGGTCTCCTGGATAAGTTAGGTATAAGTAACTACAATTCTCAAGAGTGGAGACTTTTATTGACAGTTATAAATACAGTCTCAAAGTTGTTCTGTCCCATAATGGAAATAAATATGGATCCATTCCAGTTGCCCATGTCACTAAACTAAAAGAAACCAAAATCCCTTACTTTCTCTTTCACTGGGATAATAGGGCAAGGGAGGAACACTGGGTGAGGAAGGAGAACTCTTATGACTGTTTGAGAGAAAAATGTTATTGTTGAGCCTCTGGTGGAGAGATCAATGATCATTTTCCCTCCTCTTCACATTAAGGATTAATGAAACAATTTGTCAAAGCCCTAGACAAAGATGGAGACTGTTTTAAATACATTTGTGATGCTTTCCCTGGACTGAGTAAAAAGAAGGCTGGAATTTGTGATGATCCTCAGATCCGAAAGCTAATGAATGATCATCTGTTTGTTTTTATTATGAACCAGATTGTGTATAATGCTTGGAGTTCCTTTGTCTTGTTTGTGGATAATTTTCTTAGAAACACAAGTCAAGCAATTATGTGAAGCTTGTAAACAGTATGTTTGTGAGCTAAAAGCAGCTAAATGCATATATGAGCATCAACTTAATTTCCTTTTCTGTCACCTGGAGAAATTTCCTGAAAATCTTGGAAGTGTTAGTGATGAGCAGGGTGAGAGGTTTCACCAGGACATGAGGAACATGTAGAAGAGGTACCAAGAAATATGGGATAGCCACATGATGGCTCACTATTGCAGGAGTATAGCTCTTGACCATCCTAATTTGCAGCACAAAAGAAGATCTTTAGAGAGAAGTTTTATACTGCTAGTAATTACCATTCCATGCATTTTCAATTTGAATATGTTTTTTTTGTATAGTAAGAAATAAAAAAGCTTAAAAGATAATTTTTGTTTTACATAAGAGGTTGTAATATAAATAATATGTTAACTGAAAAATATGCAAAATTTGGTCATTTTACCAAAAAAAAATGTAATTTTTGGGCCTCTCTGATAATTTTTTTAACTTAAACTAGTCTCCACCCCCACTAATATGACCATGGCATTTCCAAAAACACCCATACCACTTTTGTAGCTCAATTAACCAAAAAGTTGTGATTTTGTCTAAAAGTTGAAAATCGAAAACAAAAAACTCAAAATTTCAAAAAATTATGACCTGATTGAGCAAAATGGTTTTAATTTAGTTATCAGGGACCCATTAGGTATTCAAATCAGTTGATATATCCCAAGAAACTTTTTCACTGTCCCCAATATAATAAATGAATTTTTGTAAATTTCATTGAAATCCTGACTTCTAGGCAATGGGAATACTTCTGTAACTGAAAATCCTGACGTGATACAGCAAAACAGTTTTGATTTTTGAAATCAGCGTACCCAAATTAGTCAAATCATTTTTCACATCTCCTGTAAAAAAAAATGAAATTTGTTATTCAGTGTTATCGGATACTGAGCGCACGCTTTCTCCCTTGATTCTTCCGTTTTGTGGATATACTGTATATGCTGTACACGACATCTACCTATTAAAACGGCGAAATCCATATACTGCAGAGTAGGAATACGGCCACTCACATTCACGGCGAGAACGAAAACATTCAAAACAGAAACATCAAAAGCGGGCACGGCCACTGCGCCTAGAACCGTTTTTGGGGAGGCTTTCAAAAAAATACGAAATCCTCTTCTGCGACATGTTTGCTTCTCTTAGCTAATTTTAACACAGCGGGCTTGCGGGTTTTGTTTCGAGGAATCTCAATCAATTCAGGACAAAAGAAAATCTGATTGGCCACACAACAAATTGTATTAATTTAAATATTTATTTATTATTTTAAAAGCTAGATATTGACATCCCACTTCATGAACACAATATATCATATTAGCAGAGGGGAAAACAACAGTTTGAAAAAAAAATAGCCGTAGCTTTATTTTCATATCAGTTTCGAAGCTCCGCCATCAGGGGGTGCTGCCGCACCTTCCGCACCCCAGTTCCCGCGCCACTGTGATGCTGTGACTGACTTTAGTATTAATCGCAATCCAATTCTTATCATCCCTTCTATTTCTGCACCAGTAAATGCCCAAAATTTATACTCCCTGTTTAATTAAACGAATACTAAGGTTTTGTGCAAGGTTTCAACGGGGAGCGTTCTTATTGCATATTTTTGCATGGGAACAGACTGTATGGCGCCACTCAGGTTAGTATTAAGGTGAGTAATCGCGTCATTTCTATCATTCATTCTACTCGCCGCTGACAATGGAGACACCCGACTTTCGCTCCTACTTCTTGATCCGGATAAAGCTCGCCAGGACAGTCAACGAGATCCACAGGGGCCTGCTCTCTACCTTACCTGACTCCTGCCCTGGCCTCTCCACCCTCCAGAGATGGCATACTGAGTTCGATAAGGTGTTTTTGCCCTGGAGAAGAAGACCCGTCCTGGACGTCCCCGGGAGACGAGGACAGAGGAGAATGTGGCCCGTGTGAAGCATCTGGTCGAGGATAAACCCCGGATTACCACTCGACAAGTTGCTGCAGAGGTATCCCTACCATCTACAACTGTTTTGAGGCTTCTGACGGAGGTTTTAAGGCTCCGAAACCTCCTCAGCGTGCTCGTCCCTCACCAGCTCTCTGAAGCCTACAAGACGCAGCGAGTGAGTGCTGTCAGGACCTCCCAAGCTGTTCCAAGACCACGGGGAGGACTTTCTGGGGTCTCATCTGTTAGTCCAGGACAAGTCCTGGTTCTACTGGGATTCGGCAGAGCGGAGGCAAGTCTGGGCAGAGCCCACGGGGGCCCGGTTCTCGATGACCCGTGTGAAACAGACAGCGAGGAAGACAATGATTCTGATGGGGTTCACCTGCAAGCCGAGGCGGGTATCGATCACTGCACTACCTGCCGGGACCACAACCGACCGGAACACCATGATAGAGTACCGGAAGACGACTGGGAAGCGCTTTCTCAGCCTGAAAAAGGACAAGATCCGGCTGAAAGATTGTCTCCTCATGTGGGGCAATGCACGTCCCCACACTGCCACCATACCAGGGAGTTCCTGACCCGGAGGGCGTGGAACCGTGAAACAGTCACCCTAACAGATTCTTGTTCCGGAAGTTGAAGCACCTGCTCAGGAGGACGATTTATGGGCCACGAGGAGGCTACACTCGCCGTTCAGCGGGCGATGAGGAGGGTCAGTGAAGACGAGCTCTAAGACCAACTCAGGAAGCTCCAGGGACACTGCCACGACGTCATTGCAATCGGAGGGGATTATGTGTACTGATTGAGAAGGTTTTTTGTTGATCTGATGAAAGTTTTTAGTTTTAATTGGTCGACCTCATTATTTATGGAACAACCTAATATTTTTTCAAAATTTATAAATAACCAAAATTGACTTCTGTTCATTGAATAGTTTGTGCCTCAGGAATTAGCTTCAACGGTAATAATTGTGTCATCGGCGTACATGTTAATGATGTGACGGGGAGCTTTCAAAGTCTATACCGAATCCACTATATTTCTTAATATTGGCTTGAACATTTTTTTAACTTTAAGTTTTGGTATGTTTGTCGCGTATTTCGTATATATATATATATATATATATATATATATATATATATACACGTAGTAATCATTGCTCAAAATTATTACTTTATTTAATAAATAAAAATCTAAGAATTGCATTCTTAATACTCAAAATCTTATATTTCTGTATCAGGAAATACTTGTAAGCAAAAAAGGGCGGCCAAAAATATAAAAGTTTTTTTGAAAGTACTAAAAACTCTTCTACATAATTTAGGACACAATATTAATTTTGCCTTTAGGTTGGTCTAGGGTCATTTTTTATTTATATATGTCTAGGCGAATCCATGCTCCTCGTCAGGAGGGACACGGATCCTTACTCTTCTACTAACTACTCCCAGATCCCTGCTCCAACATCACATTTGACGTTCTGTTATTTACATACATTCATATAGTGGGATTACATTTAGTTAGTTAAGAATTTATTGCTGTTTTACCATAGTACATACAAATGACAATTATACATTGATAAAAGCAAATACATACATACAGCAAAAGAACACGACCACACAAAGGGGTATAGTGCTACAACAGCAAAAATGGATATTGAGTATTACATTATATAAATATTTTATAATCTACATATGAAGCAGTTAAATTAAAGTTAGAATCAATGATTCGTTGCATCTTTTTACATTTAATAAATTTAATAATACGAAGATCTTCATCCTCCTCTTGCATGACTTGGTATCTCTCATATGAAAGCGATGGGCATCTGTTGATTAGGTGGTTAGCGGTTTGGGACTCCTCCATACATATACTACTAATGGCGATTATTGATTTGGCTTTTGTGGAAACATTATTTCCGCTGTTGACTCAAAGAACTTGTCTATCTTAGATTGCTTCTTAGTAGCTTTTTTTTACCTGATGTCCCCGATACAGGATTTTTTGTGTCTGTTGATGATAGTGGGATTACATACCCGAAGTCAGAATCCCTGACATATCATATAGATCAGTGGTGCCATGGTGACGGCCCTCAGGTCGAAACCGGCCCAAATGGACATCACATCCATCCTGTTACGGCAGTGGTTGAGAAGTGTTTTTTATAAATAAATAATAATATAATACAATATTAACAAATTAAAATACACTTATGTTTTTTGTTTAGTGTAGGGTTTTGCCAGGTCAAAAATGTATCGGCAATTTGGGCTCCCGAGGTCTCACTTGAAAACAATGTGGCCCTGGCCGATTTCACCCTGGAATACCTGATATAGATTATTAATTGAGAGTCAAATATACAGGAAAGGATCTATCACATCACTCACATATATTTTCAAGGAATCATGCGAGTCGAACTCCCTGACTTCAAAGATAAACGATCCTTGCATGGACTAAAACGTAGCGTCTTATAATCTTCAGAGATATTGAACAATCCAATGAATTAGGAAAAACGAATAAAACAGTTACGCAATGGGTTGAAGACATGATTGTAAGGTTGAGATATATATTTCATAGGAAGAAAAGAATAGATAATAAAACAATATTATTGAATAGAAATAAAACCATGGCATACGCACGGATTAAAAAGTCCCTTGTCCTATATTTCTTAAAGATAATGGGTGCCTGTCAGAAAAGGTTAATACTTATTGATATGTAATAAAGTGTATTAAGAAAAAACAAACGAACAAAATAAAGAATCTTCTTGTCATATGATTGTCAGAAAAGAAGGGATTCTCTCATTGAACATACACGAAGTGAACTACAAAGTATGCAATGAGATAATATGAATAGAATAATGTTAAAACTTTAAAAGGTTTGTTTTTTTGGCGGTACATTTAAAAAATCAAATCAGTCTGTACATATGAGAAGGGAAGAGTCAGCAGGGAATAATAGTTTTCTACATATTATTTGTGCGTTCGAATGGTGAAGGATTATTTCAATTGGAGGATGATTTATATAGACTATATGATTGATACTTTAGTTGAATGTCAGTACTATCTAGGAGTCAGAGTTCCTACACGGATAGAGGAGTTAATAAAAAAACCTTGGATTCGATGGATTACTAGAAACGTGAGTTAATTCATTATGAATATACGCATTGACCCTATAGATAGGCCCCCAGTGGCGGTGAAAGGGAATAGGCTCCATTATTGAGGGAGCAAATCTCGAACAAACTTTTATTCTGACTTATAACCGTCTACATAATAAATTCATATAAAATAACTAAGTACAGACAATAAGACAGTAGTATTTTATGCACCTTCTTTTCAATGTCAAGACATTGTAAAAGCGCGGGAAAATTCAAATGTCTTGGAAGAAACATTTGACGAATCTTAAGAATTATATTTCTTTTGCACTCTGCTATTCACAAAACGTAAGGAAATTATTTTAAACATTTTTCTTTCATCTAGAGCATTTTTTATAAAAAGGCCTTTGAAAAATTGAGCTTCAGGTGTCAATGAATAATTTTATTTATTGCTAATAAATGCCTTTATCTTGATATTGGTCTCCATCCCCCAGGAAAGTCCATGGCTATATACATTTTCCCCTGCATTGTGGCTACTCCCTTCGATTTCTTTTTATCTTACTATTTCATATACAATATTTCATATTTTGTCCTATATAATACAACAATAAGAAAATGCAAGTTTCCTCCTATTGATGACCTTAAAGAAGTAAATGAAGAGCCACTTTAGTTTGGTGAAAATTATGCAAACATTGTAAATGGTCATTTAGAAAAAGCAATTTAACTTTCAAACAATCTAAAGAAATAAAATATTCATCATTGGTTCAATATAGGAGACAAACAAATATATCGATTTACTGATTCATTGGTTTGGATAGTACGTTTTTCAAACAATCGCTATCGACAAAATTTGATATCAATGGTTGTCAATAGTTGCATATGTTATTTTAAGTAAATTTACTTACAATCATTTTACTGGCATTTCAGGGTTTTTAAATATGTATTTTACTCTTCAAAAAATACATTTATTAATTAAATAAACAAAATGAGCTCCTTTTCTTTTTGGGGGTAATTTTGGTCAAAGAAGGGACTGCTCTTTCAATCATAGTGAGCCTGTATAACTTAACGTTATTTTTTTGTAGCAACACACAACTAGATGTTGTTTATATAATATATGAATTTATTTATTTTATACTTTTTATCATATATGTATATATATATAAACGAAAAACTATTGGCCGATTAATTGGATATCGATTTTTTTCCTTGTAAGTATTATATCGTTACTTTTGATCAACTATCGGTCGACCTCTAGTATACATATATTAAAACAACAACAACCAGATACTTCAGAGGGATCTGAAAGCCCTTCGCATAACTTTTAAAACAACCAAGGACATCTAGATAAATAATAAATACCAAAGTTCAGGTCTTGAACATTTTAATATCTAAGTTGCGTAATTATATAAAATATACTGCAGTAGCCTAGACGTTGATAAAGGGTGTGGATGTAATTAAGATATGACATTTTAATCAAATAAACTATTTGTCAGTAAAACATATGTTTAAATTCAAGTATAATTATCCATTTAGTATTTCAAAGCTATGAACTATTAAATGGTTGAGGGTCTGGTTCTGTAATGGGCAGCGTGTAGGTCTGGACTCGAGCCCCAGCCCGCCAGTCAGGAACCCTTGTCTGAGGAGGTTGCCCACTTCCGAATTAAAAGTGACATTGATGAACGGCAGCAAAACAAAAAGCCTGCAAAGGGTCATAAAATATTGGTCACAACTGTTATAAAATTATCTCCTTTTCATTGTTTGAAAATATAATATCTACATTCTAGATGATTTTATTTTTAAAATTTATTATTTGCCTCTATATTCATACCATGGGTCAAGTGTATAGGTCAACAACCCTTAGCAGTTTCATTAAAAGTCATTTTCTTCCAATATGTGTTTAAGGAAAGGCGCATTTTCATAGTTTGTTTGTATATGTTAAGAAGAATACAATATTTATCATCTTTGAGACTGAGCAAATTTACATCCAAAGAAAAAAAGAAGAGCGAGTGGTACCCCTGAATTTAGTTTCAACCCATAGAAGGAGTAAGTGAATATTTAAAAATGAAAATAACTCCTTCTTTTTTCTTTCCGAGTGGGTAAGTATCCTAAGTAATAATCCTTGGAGTGCGGATTTTGGGTACTCCAATAGTAATCTGGCACGCAGGGGCTGGATTTAGTTAAATTGATTTTTGCATTTATCCAATTTTCAATTTCTATAATGACGTTTGTAATGATATAAAAATATTCTTTGATCATTTATGAATAGATAAAACTAACATATTTGTTGGTCATTGAGTAAGAGGAGAGACGAACTAATCAATGTCATAGGAGTGGAAACATCCTCCAATTTCCGAGAATTGCTTAGCCGATTTAATGAAATTATTTCCACAATGTCTTAGAGTGTGACAATAATACATACTTTTGCATTGAATGGTGTATATGAATTAGTTCTATGGAAGTTTCTCGTCACAAGACAAAATATATAATATACAGCTATTGTGACATTGCAAACAGGACTCAACTTCTTTATGTTAGAGAACACTTTATAAGATATATCATTTAGATGATTAATAATTTCCATATTCACGCTCCAAAATCACCCTGATGCATTTAATGGAGGGAAAGGTTCTGGAAGCATTTTCTAATCTATGTTTTACATATAGCATAAATGTAGTGGTTTGGAATAAATAAATAGATTAAAATATAACTCTTCTAACTTATTTAAAACGCTGGACTTTATCGGGCCCTTTCCCCCTCGTACTCAATAATCAACATATTTTTCCTATTTAGAAAATAACTGTAATTATCAAAGATCAGTACAAACTTCATGATTCAACAAATTGATTAAGTGCAATAATAATAGGAATCATGTAGCAATATGGATGTTGTGGGTATAAACTTACCCCCAACCTCTGCATACCAAATTTCCCTTGGAGCACTGAATTTTGCTCTAAATCCCTACTTGACTCTCTTACTGGAAGTGAAAAAATCCTTTTTGACTGTCAAGGAGGCAAAAAACCCTCCAACATCTTAGTTTTTTTACATGAAGGCCTCCAATAATGAATTTAGTTTGCTGGAAATCGAAGGAGTTATGTCTTTTTACTGTGTCCTTTTTTTCTTGTTCGCAACACAAACTATAGTCTGAACTAGGTCTGAGAAGTCATCTCTCAATTATCTTCATATTCATCGAACATCTGTTCAAGGCCATTTTTTAGTATGTGTGTGTCAGTGTTTGTAAGAATATGATATATATTTATAAAGTGAAGTAAAATATTGATTGTCGTTTTGATTGTCATATGAATCCAGTATTTGTTGTTTTCTTTAAAAAAGAGGTGTAATATATTATTTGTAATATAAGTCTTTTCTTCTTTTGCGTCTTCTGAATATCGTTCATGATTCGACGACGCCTGAGGGTAGTGTGGAAGACAAATGTAGGTTGGGGGGTTGAGCACTGGTTATTGGCGACGTATGAGGAGGAGGAGAAATCGTTGTATTCACGGCAGCAGCTTCTTCTGCAAGTCTTCTCTGGTGTTCCAGGGCTTCTTCGGCCTGAAGCTGCTTGATGACCGTGGAGAATGCGTATGGAATGACAAAGATCATGATGAGAAGTCCTCCCAGGAGGATGAGAACTGTGGGCATGATGGCCCGGATGTCATGGCAGGTGACTCCTTGTACCAGGGAAGCTTTGGCCCGGAGTCCGAGCAGCCGGAGACGGAGCCTCGCTGGCGGAAGGAACTGCTTGAGAGAACTGAGACGCGATCTTCGTTGTTGCCGCCGCCTCGATAGGGGCTCTCATTCTCGGCATCCGCTGCGTATTTGCGGAAGGAGGGACGGCGGCCCCCCGTCTCCAGGTCGAGCTTATGACCATCTTCCTTCGACATGGCCTGGACCCGATCCGATGGATGTATCTGAAATAAAAAGAAAGCGCCCTAAGTCAGAAAGTGATATAATAAAATAAACACTTTCACTGTGTTAACAATGTCATTGTGTAATCTATATTTTTATTTGTTTATTCAGTAAGATTACATATTTGCTCCATGGGTTGGTTTATGTTAATTTAACCAAACACTTACTGTCCCTGAAACATTGGTTTTTACGACAAATTGACAAAGGTTATTCCTTAAAGTACATAGTTGGATAGTTTTGAACATCCTTTTCAAATATAAGTAAATAAAACTATTTGAACCTATGGATCAAATCATTGATTCATTCATTATTCAAATGTCATCCTCATGTTCTTATCTGTTTATTATCATGCTATGAATAGTTATTTTTTATAGAGTATCATCAATACGGACCATCTAAAGCCTTATAAAAGTTGAAAGTTTACATACAAAGTATATATAGTACAATTTCAGCATTAATATAGCCTTAATTCAGGACCATTTTCCCTATTTTGTCCTAAAAGAGCACCAAGGAGTTGTAGTTGCCATGAGACGAAACCGCAATATATAAATAAATGTGAGTCATTAGTTTGTGAGGAAACAAAATGGAGACCTGTATCGCAAAAGTAAGGCGAGGGATTGACGACAGTGAAAGACTCAAAGACAAAGAGGAAGTTTTAAAAGGCACTTAAATCGCATTTTATTATGTTCAATTGTTAATTATATTAGTTTAATGTATTTTTATAATCAATATACAAAATGATATTTGTATTTGAAAAGACAAATACTTCATCCAATGAAACTCCTTTTTGCTCTTTTTCAACCAATCAGATGAGAAGGGAGACAAATATAAACAATCTTGCGAATTTTGTATATATTTCTTAAAAGGAAAAACCGATTTATTATTTTTCTTCTCCAAATACAAGACTTTTTCTTGTGTGTTTGGAAACAAAATAAGCTATAAATCAAACCTATACTACAACTTGTATAACTTATCATCATAAATTTTATCCAATAATGTGAGGACCCTGCGTGGAATATTGTTCCCTCTGGTTTTGATGGGAATATTCTCATGCATATTTGTATATTTTGCATAATTTATATATTTATGGGTTTATTATTAAAGAAGATATCTGCAATATGAACTATGAATGATGTTATCTTATGGCAAAATAGCGGTTCAATACAAGAAAAAATTCCATTTTGTTAATAAATATTCATTAAATTGATAAGAATCTTTCTCAAATGTTTGACAATATTTTTTATTGTTTCCAAAAAAGGTTGATTGCTATCATATATCATCACAAGCTTTAAAAATACTATTCTATAGATTTTTACAATACGATCTATGAAATAATTGTATGAAAATGTCATAAAATATGGCTAAAATCAATCTTTTAAAGAGTTACGTCGAAGAATTTTGAATATACGTATAAAAAATCTAAATATTTAGAGCATATATTTTATTTTATAAATACAATGTAAAAGTTGAAATAAAAAGTAAAATTATTTTTTACAAAATATTTCATTTACAAAGACTTTTGTTATTTATATTATATATATATATATATATATATATTAAAAATCCATAGCCGTCCCAGTGTTTTAAAGCGTCTCCTCCGAAAAACTGCAATGTTCAATGTAGAAATACATATAATGTTTTTTTAATGTCGATTGGAAATTTAAATAATTTACCATGCCAGCACCATTAGGGGGTATTATAGAAACCTAATATTAAGATATCAAAATTTATCTCCCCGCGAAAGTTGCGTCATGAGAAACTAAATGATCGTAGAAAAATGGATTTTGGTTTGACCCCCCCTTACCCCCCCCCCAAATTGCGTTCAAAGGTTTCGTTATGAAGCAAAACTTTTTTGTTATTACTTATTTTGGAAAAATTTAGTTTTACAAAATTTAGCTATGATCAATAAATGACTTTGTTATTTTTTGCACATTTTCGTCAAATAATATTTTGTTCCTATAAATGAACATAAATGCTGACGCACCAAAAAATTCTTAAATAACGGCTCCTACTAGGGTTCTTTAATAGTTTCAAGAAGAAAAAAGAAAAAAGGGTACTCATGTTGATGTTTTTAAGTTATTTTTTTAAATAAGTTTGCTTTTCACATCTTAATTTTCATACAGTAACTCTCTCACATGGTTGAGAATATAAATCTATGACGGTGATTATATCCATAAACTTTTGCAGATAATAATGTAATGACGAAAAATGTTTTCTCAACTGATAAAACGAAGTTATTGTAAAAGGTAACTTGTTATTTTAAAACTTAATTCTTATTTCTTAAAAAATATTTTTTAGAATTCCACCATGAATACATTGATCACGTATTACTAAAAAGTGGCATAGCGGAAGATCAAGCAAAATATCTACTTTCAGTAGTCGAAGAACATTAAAGACTTGACACTTTGGTCACTGTTGTGTGTTACGGATGCAACACCAATGTCAGAATATGGTAAGAATTAATAAAAAGACTCGAGTTATGTCTTAAAAACCACTCAGTGGATTATTTGTCTTCTACACATGAATGAGTTCTTTAAGAGAAGTTTTTAAACATATAGATGGCACACAAAAAGGACCTCGGACTTATGAAGGCACCATAGGAAAATTAATTAATACAGACTTTACCAAAAATTCAATAAAAAGTTTTTAAATACTTGTAGGAAAAGTAAATACTTAAATCAAAGTTTACTGTATTCTTTAAGCTCAGATAAAAATATTTATACGAAATTACATTAGGAATACAAACAGGAAAATTTCAAATTCAAGCTTTTGCTACAGGTCTCCAGGAGCATACATGAGGCAAAATGTCTTACCATAGCCAACAGAATTTTAAGATCCTATATTTCACAAAAAAGTCCATTTGAGTCTCACATAAAACTTGTAAAAGACCTAACCGATAAATAAATGGAAACAATAATATTTGCCCTGGAAAAAGTTTTGGTTGCAAAAAAGAAATAAAAAAACAAAGAAATTTTCAACTACCCAAAACTATCAGTTGTAATTCTAAGAAATTTTTAAATCTTATCGACTGGTCAAATATAAATTTGTCTGTTCCTCCAATTGTGCCTGAAGAAGATCTTATAAAAGCAAAAGAACATCCTATAAAAATTAATAATTATCCTTGCCATTCACAATCAGTGGAAAGAGCTGTAAAACTAGCATCTGCAAAAGTTTTTGGATACAATCAACGTCAAAGATTTATATTCTCAACCATGTGAAGGAGTTACTTATGAAACTTAAGATGTTAAAAGCAAACTTATTAAAAAATACCTTAAAAACATCAAAATGAGTACCCTTTTTTTCTTTTTCCTTATTGAAACTATTAAAGAACCCTAGTAGGAGCCGTTATTTAAAAAATGTATGGTGCGGCAGCATTTATGTTCATTTATTGGCACTAAATAATATTTGACGAAAATGTGCAAAAAATAACAAAGTAATTCATTGATCATAGCTAATTTTGTAAAACTAAATTTTTCCAAAATAAGTAATAACAAAAAAGTTTTGCTTCATAACGAAACCTTTGAACGCAATTTGGGGGGGGGGTAAGGGGGGGTCAAACCAAAATCCATTTTTCTACGATCATTTAGTTTCTTATGACGCAACTTTCGCGGGGGATAAATTTTGATATCTTAATATTAGGTTTCTATAATACCCCTAAGCACCATGATTCACCAAATAAATTATTTAACCAATCAAATGAGTAGAAGTTGAGTTGCATGATATTTGCATTTCCAAGTCTACAATTTGGATTGAAGTAGTTGCTTTTCTAAGCAAAACAAAATACAAATCACTATCTTTTAATTCTTCACAGTTTGCTTTATACTAAACTTTGATTTGTATATAAAACGTCTTCATTCATTGTGTTCTGTCTGTCTTGATCATATAGGTATCATACACAATTTATTTCCATATCTTTAAATATAAATATATAATTCCATGTATGTCTGAACTTAAAAACCACAAACAACTTTATCCGTCGGCTTGAAAAAGAAATTAATATATATAAATACAAATGTAATATTCACTGTCAATCTATACCTATACACGATCTAACAACTTCACCAATCGGCTCCAAAAGTTGTATGGGGACTCCTTAGGAAACGAAAAGTAACATTCGCTAAATTTCCTTCTTGCTTTTGAATTGTTAGTCCTAAAATACGTCACACTTTTTAAGATAATAAAAATGACAAAATATTAAAGCAAGAAGCATATGACAAATTTCATTTCATTATATGTACCAGAAATATATATATATATATATATATATATATATATATATATATAATATATATATATATATATATATATATATATATATATATATATTTTCACCCAGCAGAAAGTCCAGCACTCTGGATATATGCCGCATGACACGCCACCATTGATCGATGAAGTTGTTATCCTATTCGGTAAATTTGGTAGGTTAGCTATATTGAGGATAGTTACTAATGCTGATTTATCTTCATCCCGGAGTTCTTGTACTCTCTTGACCACATCGTAGGTCGAATTCCAGCCCACAATGGAGGGAGTAAGAAGAGTTTTACTAAATTTTGATTTTACGTGGAGAGCTGCCAGGGATGCAGCAATAGCTCTCGCCGAGGGAGTGGCGCTATAGATTACTCCGATCTCATGGCATGATTTCCCCAAAAAAATCGATGTGGTTTTTTATTTATATTTTATAATCATGTATATATATACGCTTATTAATTAGTTGTCTTTTTTATTATTGTTTTGTTTTATTTAATTAAATATATTTATATTTTTAGACCAGCTACTTCGTGCTGAAATATAACGGATTACACACACACTGTTTCCATGAACAAGCCAAGAATGAATGTTTCCCAAAGGCAATAGATGCTCTGCACTCTGCTTCTCGATTGGCGTCTGTCTGATGATTATTTTTTTTCCCTGTAAGTCGTTGGAATTTACTTTATTGTTTTTAATATGTACAAGTCAGACACCCATGAGAATGCTGGACTTCTTAGTTTCTTGTATAATACTCAGGCTTGTGAGCGTTCAGCTTTTTTTGCGTTCAGCGTGCGTTAAAAAAAATTAGCGTTCCGTTCAGCGTTCCGTTCAATCGTTCATTTTTGCGTAGCGTTCGTTAGCGTTAGCGTTCAAATATTTAAAAACGAATTTCCAAAAAAGTACTGCGTAGTGATGACGTTTTTTTTTTAGTAGAAAAGAATTCCAAAAAAGTACTGCGTAGATGACGTTTTTTTTTAGAAAAGAATTCCAAAAAGTACTGCGTAGTGATGACGTTTTTTTTTTTTGAAAAGAATTTCCAAAAAAAGTACTGCGTAGTGATGATTTTTTTTAAGAATTTCCAAAAAAAGTCAAAGAAAAGTTGGGAAAAATTGAACGCTGAACGCAAAACTCTTTTTTTTGCGTTCAACGTTCAGCGTTCAAAAAAAAGTTGCGTTCCGTTCAGCGTTCCGTTCATTGAACGTGCGTTCAGCTGAACGCCGTTCAATTTTGCGTTCCGTTCACAAGCCTGATAATACTTTCTATATATGTATATTATAAAGCAACTGAAAGTCCGTTTCATAAAAATAGAAAATGGTCAAACTTCAATGATCATTAGTGGGGCACTCATGTCTAAATATTTGGGGATACACGAAAAGGTTCCCCCCGGTCCTGTGTCATGGCTTTCTTTGTACTACAAGTGTAGCCTAGCGCTAAGATTCTTTTCAAAGTGAAATATAAACTTTGACGACAACCATTATATAGAGGCTTCCACAAAATGTTTGAATGGATTAAATCACTTTAGAAAACATTTACATACATTCATTCGTACGTAAGTTTATAGAGAAGAGGAACATAAGCAAATCTCAACTTTTAAAGTATAATGATTAAACGAATTTCAGGTCGAAATTATAAATTGGTTTATGTACAATAAACGATATAAAACATGGACCATTACACTAACTAAATAATTAAATTTAGTGACCGATAACAAACCTGGTAAAAAAGAATAATACATACTAAAATCGAGGTTGGGTGATTTCCTCTTGAATATTATTGAACGGAACGCAAAAAGACAAATTTTAGCGTTCCGTTCATTTTTTCCCCGTTCCGTATATATATATATATATAATATATACGCTGAACGGAACGCTAATTTTTTTGAACGCTGACGGAACGCTGAACGCAAAAAAAGCTGAACGCTCACAAGCCTGATATATATATTATATATATATAAGGTCGGCTGATAAGTCCCGAGACTAACACATAGATGGCGCCAGTGGATTTGTTTTCATATGACTGTCAGCTAGTACCAACCTTCAAAACATACATGCATAAATTTAACAGCTGTCTGACAAATAGTTTTGTGAGATATTGCATTTTAAGTGAACCTGTTTTGTTATTGTGAAAAAAAATGGAAAAAGACGAATTTCGTGTGTTAATAAAACATTTTTTATGGGAAAAAAATACCGTCGAAACTAAAACTTGGCTAAGAATGTTATCGGTCTCTGCTCCATCGAAAGCAACCATATTTCGATGGTTGGCTGAATTCAAACGTGTTCGTGTGAGCACGAATGATGATAAACGCAGAGGACGCCCAAAAGAGGTGGTACACCAGAAAACATAAAAATAATCCACCAAATGATTTTGAATGACCGTAAAGTGAAGTTTGATCCAGATAGCTGAGACTCTGAAGATATTGAAAGAGCGCGTTGACATATGTGCAGTAATATTTGGACAAGAAAATCTACGTGCAAAGTGGTGCCGCGAGAGCTCACAATCGACAAAACAAAACGAATTGATGATTCTGAGCAGAATCTGAAATTTGATTCCGAAATTGAAAGATCGCTATAATCGCTGTATCGCCCTCGAAGTCAAACTATGTTGAATAATAAAATCGAATTTTGTCAAGAAATGTTTTCTTCTTAGTTATTCTCGGGACTTATCAGCCGACCTGTTATATATGATACGATATACGAGCTCCAAATTAATTAAAACATGTAAGCGAAAATTAGGGAAAACGGTGTTTGTAGTTATTCTTGACAATGACGTGGGAATACAAATATTGATAAGAGGAGTAAATATCTATTATATTCAGTCTTTTGGTTCAATTAACTTGTCAAAAGAAGACGAAGAATAAACAAGGTTTCCTTTTTTCAAATTAGGGGGTAAGCCGTCTCGTTAAAATATAAATATATATATGCTATATAGGATTCAGCCCATTGCGTGTAAAAGGCCCTTTTCAGTAATTTATACATATTTTCTCTGTTCACGATATGAACAAGAGCATTAGTTTTTTTTTCATTTATACAGGACCAAAGATACCATCTTCCTCGAATCGTGAGTGAGTTCTCTATGCGTTTGATAATTTAAAAGGGAGCCTCTGCAGGGGCAAAGTGACTCTTAAATACCTAGATTGAGAGGCAACGATTGGTGAAAAGGCAATGGAGGATATGTTACTAAAACAGCCTATTTGATATTTTATCGGTTAACTAACTTTATTTTTTATAATAAATTTTATGATGGTCTTGGCATATATATATATATAACATTAGGTTGTTTTATTTTCAAATGTTTGAAATGTTAGCAACTTGTGGATTTTCTGTTCTTGGGGAAAAAGAAGAGACATACAAAGTTTGAACAAAATCGGTCAACATAACGAGTCAAAGTTTTAACAATTTAGTAAAAAAATAGTTTTCCGCAAATTCTTCAAAATGGTGGCTTTTACAGACTTCACTAATAATTATTACTTTAAAGAAATCTAATTTACTACCAAACGTATGTTTGATGTTTCAATAAAACAAAAGTTCAGTAAACACAAAGCTAGAAAGGGAGTGTGTAATGTTAGCTTATTTCTGGATTTTTTGTATCAATTAACTTCACTCGCTGTTGAAGATGACTTGTTCGCTTAAGAGTAAAATAGTACTTTTAAGCTTAGTAAACCTTTGGATGATAAATCCAAAAATGACCTTGGTTGATTTCAATCAATTCAGAATTCAGTACAATCTGAGTACACATATGATTCAGAGCCTGTATTGACCTATAAAAATCGATTATGAAAAATAAAAAATAATAATTGTTTCTAGATGTGCTCAAGGTATCCTCTCAAAATTTACTTTGTCTCTGACGCATTTATAATCCATTTATGCGTCATTTTGTACGCGAGATAGGCGTTTTTTAATGTACATATAACTCTCTACTTATTAAATTGACATGATTTAGTATACCAATATTAAAGCTGGTTAACCAAGTTCATTTGATATGGTTGGCTGTTCTGAAAATCGCTATACTTTATACAAAAAATTGATCTTTTGCTATGATTAATACGATTACCATTTGTAACGGCGAGTGTAACCGGATAGGAAGAACAAAAGAAGGGCGAGAAGTGAGGCAAAATACTAACTCCCTTCTCTTTTCTTTTATCCAGGTAACACTAACATTATTACCAGCTGGTAATCGTTATATATATCATATCAAAAGATCAATTTTTGGGGGGAGAGAGAGAGTATTGCTTATATCTCTTAAAGTATAGCGAATTTTTTCAGACACAAACATACAAATGAAAGTGGTTAACCAGCTTTAATCTTTTGGTATATAAATCATTGTCAATTATAAGTAGAGAGTATATGTACATTAAAAAAAGCCTATCTCGGTCAAATGAAGATATAATGGATTATAAATGCGTCAGAGACAAAGTAAGCCGAATTTTGGGAGGATACCTGCGCACATCTAAGCAAACCCGATTATCTTTATTGGTTTCATAATCGATTCTTATAGGTCAAACAGGGCTATGAATTCAATTATAAATCAGAGTACGAGTTCTGAATGATAGAATGCAAACAAGGTCATTTTTGGATTTATCAGCCAAAGTTTTACAAGCTTAAGTACTATTTAACTCTGATGGGACAGTCTCTTCTAAGCGAGTGAAGTTAATGATACAAAAAAGCATGAAATGAGCTACCATTACACACTCCCTTTCTAGCTTTGTTTAAGAAAACTTTGTTTTATTAAGAAACAAACATACGTCTGGTGGTAGTAATTAGATTTCCTTAAATTAACAATATTTTGAAGTCTGTAACGTCACCATTTTGAAGAAATTTGCGGAAAACTATATTTACTAAATTTTAAAACTTTGACCTCGTTGCGCGACCCCTCGTTATGTTGAGTTTGTTCAAACTTTGTATGTCGTTTCTTTTATCCCCAAGAAACAGAAATCCACAAGTTGCTAACATTTCAAACATTGAAAAATAAGAACAACACTAATATACATAGATATATAATATATAGCCAATCGAAACTATAGGGCCTGGTTTAAATTTTATACCCGATACATAAAAGGATGCATTGAAAATAAAGAGCCTTTTTATGAGAAAATTTTTTAAATTCAATTTTGAACGGAACGCAAAATTGAACGGCGTTCTGCGGAACAGAAAAAATTGAACGGAACGATGAACGGAACGGAAAAAATGTGCAACGGTGCAACCCGTATATATATATATATATATATATTATATTGTTTGTTTAGCTCCTAGATCAGCCCCACCACACCGAACTTAATCCGGTATCAGCCGGTCGTGAACTGTCTAGGAACTACTAATTTTATTTTTAAACAAATTAAATTTGGACAAATAATTATAACTAATTAAAAGAAATTCCTCCAGCGTCTTCTTCCTCTCTCTGGTTTCCAATATAAGTTCGTCCATTCCAATCCGTGTCCGTGGACAATCGTAGATTAGATGAATTGGAGTTTCATCTTCCTCCTCGCAGAGACGGCACGTTGGAGTTTTCGACCTTCCCATTCGGTGAAGATGTCCATTTAAGTTAATGTGGCCACTGGCCATGGAGACAATTCGGGTCATAGAAGCCCTCCTATAATGATACATTTTCTTCCCAAGATAGGGCTCGGAAATGAAATGTTTTGTCTGCCTGCAGGAACTCATCTTCAGCCAATTGGCCTTCCACATGGACATGGATGCCTCCCTTAGAGCACCCTTGGCTTGACCAATTGACGTGGGCACTGAAACTGCAATGCCTGTATGGGCACCTGCTTTAGCTGAAACATCTGCATATTCATTTCCGGTGGTGTCATTATGACCTCTCACCCACCCAATGGTAATATCGCAATTGCTACAATCCAGGGCCTGCTTGCAGTTCAACACTTCCGCCGTTAGAAGATCCCCGGGCTGTGTGTCTAGACAGTTGATGGCCGAGAGACTATCCGAAAGGATATTCTTATCCTTCGTCTTATCTAATGGCAGCCCACTAACTAAATTCCGAATCGCCTCAATTTCGGCTTGGAATACACTGTTGGTATCATCAAGCCTGAGGGAGCTTTGCTCTATGGCCAAGTCACCCTTCGTTATGACCCATCCGCGCCGGTTTGACTGTTAATTTTTGAGCCATCCGTATACCAATCAAATCGAAGTCCTTCAAGCTCCACTCCCGTGCCATTCTGTATCCCCGTTCATTTGTCCACAACGTTGAACTCTTGCTAAATATTGGAATAATTTTTGTTCGTATATAGTTATCCAACCATCGAACATGTCCCTTAGCGGAAGGGTCGGACCACGATTGTTTGTTGTCTTCTTTTGTGTGGAGTCTAGCTATGCAGGCGCGCTCCATTATATAGAGATGAAGTGGTAACAAACCACATAGCACCTCCAAGGTACTTGTTGGGGTCGAACGCATTGCCCCTGTGATCGACATGAGACCCAGTCTCTGTAATTTACGAAGAGCCGTCCTCATCGACTGATTTACTTGAAGTCTAGGTGCAAAGACTACCGCTCCATAGCTCACCAGTGCTCTCACATAAGTTTCGTAGATCCATTTGGATTTTACAGGACTTAGGCCCCAGTCCGCTCCCACAAATCTTTTCAGGGCGAAGAGACTTCTTTTGGCTTTAGAAGTAACATATTTAATGTGGTCATTCCATCTCAATTTGTCATCTAAAACTAGTCCCAGGTATTTGAAGGTTCTCACTCTTTCAATTATGGAGTCGCCCAAATAGAGAGACTTATGCGTCCCGTTTTTCTTCTTAGAAAACAACATTAACTTGGTCTTATTGCTGCAGAAAGTGTATTCCTATTTTCAGCCCATTGCAGTAGTTTGTCAAGAGCTTCTTGCATTATACTAAATAAAGTTACTCGGTCTATGCCTCTCACACAAAGAGCAAGATCATCCGCGTAGGCCACTTTATCTATAGGTTTACCAATAAGATCTACTGCTTCCTGGAAGGCAAGATTCCAAGCCAGCGGGGAAAGGATACTTCCCTGAGGGCAGCCTCTCGTGGGTATCACGGACAGTTCTTCACTGCCAAGTCTTGCAGTTACAATTCTGTTTCGTAGTAGATTTTTATACCACATAATTATTCTATGGTCAGTCCTAAATTTGGTCATGGCGTCCATTATGTGATCGAAGGTTACCCTATCAAAGGCATCCTCAATGTCAAGAAATACAACAAGGGCCTCTTCTTTTGAATAGTAACTACTTTCACAGCAGTCCACAAGCCTACTTATTGCAGTGTCTATAGACTTCCCTTTGGTAAACGCATACTGGTTGTCCAGATACCAATCACATTTTTCGAAGATTTTCCATTGAATCATTCGTTCGAGTATTTTCAGAGACACATTTGTAAGAGTAATTGGCCTGAAGGCCCTTGGTTCACTATAGTTGGTTTTACCCTGCTTAGGGATAAATATTACTTTTGACTCCCTCCAAATTTTAGGAGTGTATCCTGTACTAAAAACAGCATTGTAAAGTGTAACTAAGCGGCTCACAATACAGTCAGGTACATGTTTATATGCTTGGGCAGGTATTTGATCAGGACCTGGCTTTTTGTTTGATTTCAGACTTTTTATTGCACATTTGACGGATTCAGCACTGAAGTAATCTTCCAGCGGCTCTGTGATTTGAAAGCTTGATTGCTGTGCACTGCCAGCTGGATCATTTTCAATGGATTCAGGGAAGTGCTCATCAAGTAGAAGTTTCAGACTGTCCTTTTCGTTATCTTTGTTGTCCATGATACCTACACGAACATTTGTGTGATTAGCTCGTGATTTCATAAGTCGGGAGATGTCCTTTGGTCCTTCTAAAGATGTCACCCACTCTCTGAAGGCCTCCCTTTTCGCTTTAATAATCATTTTCTTATATAATTGTTTCTCGGCTTTGTAGAGGCATGATCTACCCTTCCGCTCGAGGTATTTAACCCTGCGTCTTTGCATCCGGAGATCATCATTCCACCAGGGATTTGCCTTCCTTAATATTCCAGATCTAACATTGCAAGAGCTTTTTAATGCCCCCAGTAGCTCTGTTGCTATGTTATTGGCTTCTATGTCAATGTCATTATCACATAGATAACGAAACTGTCTACTTGGTTGTGATGATGATAAATGATCTCTGAAGGAAACCCAATTGACGCTCCGGTAATTAATGTCATCTGTGAGGTATCTTGCTGCATTGACATGAAATACACAAAATCTGTGATCTGAACCTGAGAAGTCGTCAATCGTTTTCCATGATGAAACAAGGGACTGACTCCATGGATTTGTGAGAGTCAGATCAATGATTGATTCTCCCATTCCACCGACGAATGTAGGGATACATCCCACATTCTGAAGACTGAGATTAAAGTTGGCCATGAATTCTTCCAGTTTCTCACCGCGTGGGTTTGTTAATTTGTCTCTCCACAGGGTACTTCTGGCATTAAAGTCACCGCAGATGAGAAGAGGTATATGATTTGAATTACAATTCAACTAGGGGTGCAATCAAAGCACAAGAGTCCTCTTTGGTAATGTCAGAATAATAACTCGCCACAACTAAGTTCTTATTGTTTATGGTTTTTATTGAACAAACCACGAGGTCCTCCGAGGAGAACTTTGGGATTTGAGATATTATAATATCAGACGACACAAAAATTGCCGCCCTCGGCTTAGGTTTATCACAAACGAAGCCAGACAATCCTCGGACGTTAGCCAGACCAGTTCCACCTCTTTTCAGAGGGGGCTCAGTGACAAGAAAGAGGCAGCTTTCACTGCCGAGGGACCTCCGACTAAGCTCTGTCAGGCATGTCAATCGTTTTCCCATATTTACTTGAGTACACTTTATACAACTATAGCTTAAACTATTTTTAATTGTGTATTTGTGTCGTTATTTGATTCCTCCAATACCATTTAATAGGGGGTAAGTTTTTCTGCGTAGTATGTGGCATGCAGTCTTGCTTGAATCGTAGGACTGAGCATCGGGTTGATGAAAGTATTCATTTTAAAGGAAAAATTGTTGTATATTAGCTGGTTACAGCCTTTTTTTGAGTTTGTGAAGAGGGTAAACAGGATCATTAGAGTACAGGAGATGAGAAGTTGCAAAAAGTATTTACAATTTTTAGTTATTTAATCTTGTGGAGTGGAAGTAGACTCTAGCTCGTTCAAGTCACAGTCTTGTTCTTTTGCTGTTCTCTGTCTCTGGGCTACTAAGGAACCTTTTACTCTTCTTAGGCTCTAAAACAGATGTTGTTTTCTTTGTTGGGATTGCACTACCTTTGGACATAACCTTCACCTCAATGAAGGTGTTTTTTGTCCTTTAGGAATTGATGATGCTTCCTTTGAAGATCCTTCGCATACTGAATTAGAAATAGGTTTAACTGCCTTATTGCTAGCTGTGGTAGGTTGGGCGGATGAAAACTTCCCAAAGAGTGTTCTTCACTCTCTTTCTCAGATTCTATTTCCTTTTCTTCTTCCTGACGGGCAACTTCCTCTGTTGCTTTCTTCTCTTCCTCACCAGAGATCCTTACTGGAAGACGAAGCCCTTCTCTAAAGTTCTTTTCGAAATCCATATAGCTAACTTTGCTAGAGGATTGGCATTTGATCTTTGTATGTCCGAATTGGAGACACCTGTAGCATTGTAATTGTTGTAAAGTCGATATAAGTTCTACTTTACGTCCTCTAACTGGAATAACCATAGGGAGTTTTTATTAGGTTTTGTGCGAAATTTAACCCTTCCGGACATGATGGTGCTGAATACTTTTACGAATGATTTGTCCACGTATCCCTCTGCCGAAGCCGTATGGGGTACACTTTCAAACCCTCCAACCACCTCTGAACGTCAACAAGTCTGATATATATACATATATATTGAATTTTTAATACAATATGCAAGTTACTCTATGAAACGAAATTACTTCCTTTTTATTTAACTGCAACTTTTAGAATTTAAATTTGATCGCCTTTTTAAAAGCATTATTCTTTTTCTTTTCATAGTAAACTAAAATATAAATTCAACATTTGTTAAAATAGGTATTATATTGTGTTTCATAAAATTGAATCTTTGAGAAAACGAATGATGAACATTACATCATTAAAAATAGTAATTTGAGTCTTAAAGTGTTTTCGATGAAATTGGTCTGAATTCGAACGTGCGTACTCAATATTTTCAATATTCTAATTCCTCTTAATGAATTGGGATGAGAAGATAATGATTGTTTGTGTTAATCTCGTTTTCTATGTTTTTAAAATATTTTTGTATTTTAATGTTAATCCATAATAATAATTTTTTTGTTTGAAATTTTAACGAAATAATTAAATATATTTTTTATTTGTAATTACACAACAAATCATAAAGTAAAAAAATCAATGGAATTGGATTGATTTTGATGAATAGGGTGAATACTTTGGTTTGTTCGTGAATGTAGAAAAGAGAACATGCATAGCATTTTACTAAAACTTAATGCATGTAAAAATACACTCTTCAATGATCTGCATACCTCAACTTCATTCAAAACTTTCCAAATAGAACTATTAATAAATAATGTGGACTTCACTTCATGGCAGGAATTTAGTCAAGTGAAAGGTAAATGATTGCAAATCATTCAATGCCGTTAACCATTATTTTTTAAAGATTCATTGTAAATGGCAAGCAACACCAGAAGGTGAAGAAAAAGGAAAGTATACAATGCCATTTTCCTTTAATATAGAAAAGATGGTAGATGGCAAAAAAAAAATAATAATATATATATATATACCCATTTATTTATATATTATATATATATATATATAATTGTACTTTAAGTTTCAAATGTATGTAATAGAATAATTTTTTATTGCAACCACAAATACAATGAGCAAAAAAACCATATTAAAAAAATTCCGCTCATTCATGTTACACAATTGAAAAAATTTGAATCGGACTTTACATATTCTTACAAATTACTTGAGATTTTAACATTTATTCTAAATTTTAGTGTGTAAAGTTCTGAAAGGTTTGAAAATGAGTAGCCTAAGTATGTAGTCACTTTGAGCATATATTAATAGAAAATGTGGGAAGATTTATATATATATATATGAGCTATATCAAAAAATATTTTATTCCTTAAATATTTATGTTTGGCACAGTCAATTGGATGTAGCCTATCTATCCATGATCTATGAAATATATCCACAAATACTTTAATTCGACAATGTTATAAAAATGACCTTTTTTATTTCGAAGAATGAAATGAGTTTTTGTATTTCCAATTTCTTTGTATGAATCTTTTTAACATGATGATTGAGTTGACGTAGGTTATTATTGGTAGATCTTGATAA
>CP045905.1:11118026-11132398 GCA_013387185.1 Caligus rogercresseyi | reverse complement strand
AGGCATCCTCCACGCTCTTCTATGAAGCCACAAACCCCAAGGAAACATAACTTACATCATACACTGTCGATAAGTAGGGCACTTAAATGATGAAACCCCTTTCTCTCTTCTTTTCTTTCTCTTATTTTTACAGTGGTACTGGTGCAATTGGAACTTGTATCACGCAACCTTTAATATGTTATTGACGGCATCCTCCACGCTCGTCTGTGAAGCCATAAACACCCAAGGGAAACCGTACTTACATCATAAACTGTCGATAAATAGCACCCTAAAATGATGAATGCCTCTTTCTTTCTTCTTTTATTCCTCTTATTTTTACAGTGGACACTGTTGCAATTGGAACTTTAAAATTTATCACGCAACCTCAATCCTCTGGACGATATTCTGAAAAGTTCCAAAAAAAATAATTGCCCTCTTTGAATTTTAAATCGGTAGGCTGGTATATTTAGTTACGATATACGATACGATACGATTTATTATTTCCCCACACTTAAAATTACCCATTATTATGAACATGCAACTTCTTTTTGCGCGGATAGAACTTCAGGGCATTTGAGGCAATAAATATTTTATAGATTTATGCATTTAAATTAACATGTAGTGTAGTACCCTCTGCTTGAGAGCCTGCTAAATATTGTAATTGGGGCAGCATCATCATCGTAACGTATAGCAAAATTTAATGAAATAGTATTAGCAATATACAAAAATAGATATTTTTTTTCCAAATATTGGATTGAAGCATTTTGCATTTTCTTCAGATAGCAGGGCTTATTAACGCAATTAGGAGAAGGGGGGAGTCGATATTGGGTTGGATTAAAGCAACAAGGGTGGGGTCTCTTTGGCTATAATTGGTTTGTAATCTAGATAAGTTCGGTTATCTGAGCTAATATTTATGTGCTGATGCATTCTTGGTAAATATCATCATATAAATTATGGTTGCTAATTCTTTTTACTAAGTTTAATAAAGAGATAACATTTTTGATATTTTCATACTAATGAAATAATTGTCAGAGGATAAATCGCTACGAATTATTAGTTGCATCAATAAGAATGCATTATTCATTGGATTTAATTCGGACAGGAGTTCCGATTTTGGACCAAAATTAAAGTTTTGATGATGAGGGACAATTTTAAATAAAATATAGGTTAAGTCAAAAGAATGAGCTTGAACCAGAAAAACTCGAGATTTTCATTAAAATCATATAAATATTCTATATCAGTAAGCATCATCTCTTCCAACTGCAATGGCATCGTGGCAGTGGTCCCGGAGCTTTCGGACATGGTTGAACAGCTCGTCTTCGCTTACACACTTCATCACCTTCTGCACGGCCTGCATGGCGTCTTCGTGGCCCCCAACCTCGTCATTCCGGAGCAGGTACTTCAACTTCGGAACAGGTACCGGTCGCAGAGGTTCAGGTTGGTTGAGTAAGGGCTCTGTTTCACCTATTCAACGTCTCTCCGGGTCAGTCCTGAGAGCACTTCACTCCCTGCCTCTTGTTGGTCTCATAGAGCTGATGGAGAGGCCAGGGCAAGAGTCAGGGAAGGTAGAAAAGAGGTCCCTGTGGATCTCGTTGGGTGTCTTGGCGAGCTTGATCCGGATCAAGAAGTAGGGCAAAAGTCGGGTGTATCCAATTGCAGCGGCGAGTAGGATAACAGATATAAATGTTTATACTACTACTATTTATACTACCTACCTGAGGGGCGTCTCATAGTCGCTTCCATGCGAAAAATATGCGATAAGAACGCTCCCGTTGGAATTTATGAGCTATTTTGTTTACGTTTCGAGATATTGAACCTAGCTCATTCTTTACTACTCAGCCGTATATATTGAAAACAACAAGCTGAATGCATGTCTGGTATGCTGATAATAACGTGAAATCATATTCTTAGATATCACCAGTCATGGTGGAGCAAATCTCTTATTCGTGAGTGGGATTTCATTTCATTGATTTACCCAACATCTCCCAGAGCTGAAGCAGATTAAAGCAAATCTTAATTACAACATACAAAAATATAACAAATGTTTCAAATACAAATGATGACATTTGTTAACTGTTTGGCTGCTTCGCAAGGTAAAATAAGGAAACAACACGTATTATAGGGGATGAGCTAAGATCGTTCATTTGATTCCACCTTGGATCAAAAACTCGATCGTAATTCGTGGTACTCTTACCTTCAAACAAACAAATAAAGACATGCCTGATAAAGTAAACTACGACGATAGATATTTATAGTGCTTCAGATAACTTACTCTACTATATGTGTTTAACAATACCATATTTTTAAATCAAGTAGAGACCCGAAGAACCCTTCAATGTGCAAGTGTATCGCACTCCTTGCTTTTTATGTCCCTTATATATATATATTAAATTGAATAAGTATCTGATTGCATAAATTGTCCATGATGCGAATCATGATGTAGAATATAATGAAACCACTTTTAAAATGCACATGCGCTTGGTTGCGCTCACATATGCACATTCATGTTTGGAATTGCCCACTCTTACTACCGTCGATCAAGGGCTGATTGCATCTATCACTCTCTCTCTCTCGTTCTCCCCTGGATATTACCTCAAATTCAATGTCCTTGAGACCATCCTACTGATAGAGGGCTGGCTTGAATGAATTTGACTTAATAATAATGAAAATAATAATAATAATAATAAAGGAATGTGGATCTGGGTACAATTGTGAAGGAAATTTATATATATATATATATATACATATATATATAAATATATATATATACATATACATATATATATATTTATAATATATAATTATAAAATAAGATGGTGAGTGACGTCAAAGGGACATTTTTTAATTTGATATATATATATATATATATATATATATATATATATATATATATATATATATACATATATATATTTATATATATATATATATATATATATATATATATATATATATATATATATACATACATATGTATGTATATTAGGGCTGTTCTTATTTTTCAAATGTTTGAAATGTTAGCAACATTGTGGATTTTCTGTTTCTTGGTGATAAAAGAAGACGACATATAAAGTTTGAACAAAATCGGTCAACATTACGGGGTTGCGCAACGAGGTCAAAGTTTAAAAAATTTAGTAAAAATATAGTTTTCTGCAAATGTCTTGCAAATATGGGCGTTACAGACTTAAATAATAATTATTAATTTAAGGAAATCTAATTTACTAGGAGACGTATTATTGATGTTTTATACTTTTAGTATAGTTTTCTGTAAAAACAAAGAAAAATGGCGTGTGTAATGTAAGCTTGGTAAACTAGCTTTAATATTTTGGTATATTAAATCATGTCAATTTAATAAGTGGAGAGTTATATGTACATTAAAAAACATAACTCGCGTACAAAATGACACATATAATGGCTAATAATTGCGTCAGAGACAAAGTAAAATTTTGAGAGGATACCTGGACGCAAATCTAAAACACACAATTTTATTTATTTTTTCTGAATCACATGATGTAAACTCAGATTGTACTGAATTCTTAATTGATTGCGCAACCTCGTAATGTTGACCGATTTTGTTCAAACTTTGTATGTCGTTTTCTTTTATCACCAAGAAACAGAAAATCTACAATGTTGCTAAAATTTCAAACATTTGAAAAATAAGAACATCCCTAATGTATATATATAATATAAATATATATATATATACGAGTATATATATATATATATATATATATATATATATATATATATATATATATATATATAAATCATAACTATGCTAAATAAAACCTTCAATTTAATGCAGAAATAATGAATTTCTTCTTAATGCACCTTTTGCATTTTGTATATACAATATACATATATATATATATATATATATATATATATATATATATATATATATATATATATATATATATATATATATATATATATATATATAAACATCAAGTCAGAATATAAGGCACCGCTTTAATCCGACCAAAGGTTTTCCCAAGGAAAAATTTGTGGGAAATACTAGGTAAGACTTAAAGAGCTAGGATAACAGGCTCTGGAAAGTCCATTCCATAAATAATACTAATACTAAAAATAGAAATATCCTTCATCCTTCCCTTGCACTTGCCGTATATGGTCATTACAAATATCTTTAAAATGCTTTGCAAAATCTATGAACCCATTTATTACTTTTGTGTTTGCCATGCATTCAAAAACTCTACTTCATCTACTATAAACTCCAAATTAATCCTATCACGGCGAAGTAGTAATGAAGACTTCACATGATCGACCTAACTATGAACTGGATGACGTATAATGGACTTCATAAAAGAAGGAAGGAATAATAATCCACTCTGCAACTGGGGGGAGCCATCTTGGCACTTTTCAAAAATATCGACCTAAGGGATGAGGTTGCGTGATAAATTTTAAAGTTCCAATTGCAAAATCTATCACCGAAAAAATAAGAGCAAGAAAAGAAAAAAGAAAGAGATATCATTTTAGGTTGCCATTTATCAAGGTCTCTATAATAAGGTCTGGGCAATACAAAAACAAAGATGTAATCCTAGCACTTTAACTTCTCAATCACGTCATTGGAGAACGAATATATTTATATACATATATGAATATATAGATAGATAGATATATCGTTCTCCGGTGGCATCATTGAGTAGTCACACTGCTATATGTTTGTTTTTGTATTGCCCGGACCTTATTATACAGACCTTGTTATTTATCGCCTCTTATTTTTTACTGTGATAGCTTTTGCAATTGGAATTTATCACGCAACGTCAATCCTTAAGTCGATATTCTTGAAAAGTTCCGCCATCATATGTGTCTTTATGATGAAATATGTACTCTAAAAGTCTATGAAACGGCTAAGGGAAGGTAGGAACTATTGTTATCCTTTGAGATGTCTAAATGCCAAGACTGAATAATTATAAATAGGTTTAAAAGACAATAAATAACCAGTGACGGCATTGTTAAGACATAAATATTACATTTTTAACACAAAACATTTAAAAAATATATATATATATTATGGCATATAATTTTTTCCATTCTTAAAAAAAGTTGTTTCACTCATTGGGTCAGCCATTTTATTTAACATAATTTAACAACTCAAGAAACTTGAGCACATTTATCTTCTCTCTGTTAAGTATCCAGTTGTTAGTTAGATCGGTTATTAACACCCTTGCAACCCGCTTCAGTGTATATAAAAAAAGAAGGAAACTGTACTTGGCTCTTGTTGTCATTCTTGAGAGCTCAAAGAAAACACACACACACACACAGAGTGGTGTTGTGAGCGCGTGGGTGGCTAATGATGACTCGAATTGAACTTGTACACTTTTGTTCAAAAAAATATATTTTTGTTAAATTGAAAGATAAGAGAATGATTAATATATGAACAAACATATGCAAAGGCAAGTGTTATATGTTCATCATGTGTAAACGTGTTGAAGATATTTTTTGAAAGGAAATCCTTACTTTTTCTCATGTTAAAAGCAAGAGTTTATTTTTATGGAAAGAAAGATAACAAAGTATTATGTGCAGGGAAACATTATGGGAGTTCTTCCAAACTTACTACTTAACATTGCTTTTTTGAAGTTGGTAACTTATTTTTTTCTCATCAACAAGGTCATTATTAAAACAAATTATACAATCAAATAGAATAAAGAAGTACACTTTATATATTATAAAAAAGAAAAATTGTGTTTCATAAAAACATAAATAAACATTCTAGCTTAAAATTAATTTCATTTTTAAGACATAAAACTTCAAAACCATATTAATCATCTAAAAACACATAACCACAAAAAACTACAATCAATCTTATAGACATTAAAAATATAACAGACAAATTTTACCTGTCTTTGAAATCTTTAATTTCTTGTATATTTTAAAATAAACCGGAGAGATTTGGCGTATATAGGCTATAGGCGTGGTATATATTTCATTACGACAGCTGCAGGGGTCCATTCTTGGCTGTTGACATTGGGGATTTTCAAATATAATGCCAAATATATGACGGCCCCTCCAAAAAAGATTGCCCTCAGCTTATATTTTACAATTAACGTGTTATCTGAAAGGTTTTGAGGGGTATAGGCCTTGCTGTTCCGCAATGCGATGCTTATAGGCGCTTATTTTTATACGTCTTTTAGTTAGAGTCCATTTATCAAAAATATGAAATAATAGAATTAAAATCCTTATATTTAAGATCATGGTTTATCATAGTAACAAAAATCTCTTTATTGAGGGGTGCAATAGCCGTGCGTGTTAAGGCGTGTCCGACTCTCAATGTTGGGGGCGCAGGTTCGAATACTCCTGAGAGGGGATGGTCATTTTTGGTCTACCTCATTGATAATATCCTAGGTTCGATAGACTAATTTTAATGCTATAATGCTTATTTATATCCTGTCGGATGCAATACTATCGAACCTTATAGGCAAAGAAAAAATCTCTAAGACTTAAGTCCTTATTCTTTTAGTTATAAGAAGGATATTTTGATTATAAAATAGAAGAAACATCAAATCAAGGTCATTATTCTTTTGGAACACACAAGAGGAGTCATAATTCTTTGCCGCATCACAAGACGATTGAGTGTGCTTTATTGAATATTAAATCATTGGTCGGGAAGAAACTAACAATAAACAGTCCCATACACGAAGAGGAGTTAAGATCCATCATGATAGGAGCAGCAGCGCGTTACTCGGCACTCGGAATCAAAATCCCTCAAGTGGCATCTTCCTCCTGGATTTGGGCTGGTGACATCATCAAATTAATACCATCAACTTCAGCACAATATCTAAGCCTGATTAAATCAATTGCTAGAAGATATAAACGTTTTATGTCAAGAACGGTCTTATTGTGATTATTTTTAGCTTTTTCGTCTTATTGTCCCTTTATAAAAGATTATTTATTTTTAGGCAGTAATTATGAACTATAATGTTCATCATAAGCGTAGGGGAGATGTTTGGTTTGGGGGGGGGGGCAGCATTCAATTTGCCCGAATTTCATCAAGAACAGTTAAATCGATGAAAAAATAATAGAATGAAGAAGCCTATGTAGATTATTTTTTATTTATAGTAATTACATACTATTCATTACATTATATTTATTTGGTTATATTTCAAAATCCGGTTGCTTTCAAAATTTCATATTTTTTTCTTCACTTAAATGCCCGAATACCTCAATCAATTTGCCCAAATTTGAGGACTCACTCGAATTTTTGGGGGGCAGTTGCCCCCCCCCCTGCCCTCCTGTCTTCTACGCCTATGATGTTCATATATGTATTGTTTTTACGCAACTGCCTAGTTTTATGTTTTTTATTTATTTTATCGTATTATCTTATGTGTATTTTATCTACCCTGTTCGTTGATGATGAGAAATAAAAAATCTTAACAGAAAAAAACAAAAAACATTATGCAATATTAATGAACATATAACTGAATAAAAAGTATTTGAGGTTTCATAAATAAATAAAAAGAAAGTCTAAGAAATCAATATACTTATGACGTTTAGAGAGCAACAATAAGACTAAATTGCTCAATTAGTGTTTTTAAAACTAAATTGAGTTCCACATTATATATATTTGCTTATTTGCCTAACGAACCCTTTCACAAAAAAATCCGCTGGTACGAAGTTATTTGCGATTATTCAAACCCATTAATTATTTTACAGTCATGCATGACAGTTTTCTGCTTCCTTTTTGTTATTTTATTCAAATGCATGATGAGCCAAAAAATATTTGAGATTAAGAAAAATATGTTTTCTTTGTTAAGAGTTTAATTAGTCAACTTCCTGCATTTAATTGACATTTGCAAAGTAAGAGTATATTCAAAACATATTTGTCTAAAAATAATTATGGTCGAACGAATTCTTTGTTATGTTTGCATATAATATAAACTGTTTTATTCATGCGTACATAGATATATTAGGACGATTTAACCCTTTTTTATTTGGGAAATGAACACATACAGAATTACACTTTAGTGCTCTTAAGATTACTTCGTCACAATTGATAAAAAGTCCAGGGGAATTTAATAAAGTTGAAATTCCAGGGAGTGAGACTTCAATGTCAAAAATGTTTTAGTTTCGGACATATGAAGCACCACTGCATGGATGTGCGAGTCAAAACTTTTCATTATGAAAAAGCACTCAAACAAACCTTATTGGAGCGTTGTTCTTCTGAAGAACAACCAAAAAAGCAAAAAATATGCCCTGGTGGTAATGACATGGAAAGGTTGGATAAGAATGACCCTAAAATAAGCGATCCTGTCCCTATTATATCCTTAGATGACGTAGCGCAGATGGAGAGCTCAGAAATAGAAGCCATTAATGAAGATAATGAATCGGATGGGAGAGCTGCTGATGAAATGGAATTGCATGGAGCGGAGGAGACAAATATTCAAGAGATGGTAGTAACTTCAGAAGAAGGAGCTAGTTGAACGGCCACTACTTCAGACCATACAAATTCAATCCTTCCTTCCTTTAATCTTAATGAAACAGAAATTGTAGTCTCGGAAAGTCCCATCAGACCTCGCAAATCTCACTTGGACTTGAATAAAATAATTAATGGGCGAACCCGATCAATGTCGGCAGGCAAAAGGAATAGGCCTGACACCGATTTTTCACCTAGAAAAGAGAAACAGGCAAAAGGCACTGGGGTATTCTAAAATACTTCTATAAAGATTGATACATATTTTAAACATGGAGACAATTTTACCGATTGGATACATCACTCTTCGAGACACAACATTTTAGATAAAAAGTTCTTACATTTTATTAAGTTATTAATTTTATTGCTTAGCCCTATTTTTATTCTCATTTATACATGAATCATATACAAACTAAAATTACGAATTTTTTCAAGACAACGTTACTTCCGAGATCCTCTCAAATATGGGATTAAAAAGAATAATCTCTCTTAATACTAGAGGCGGATTAGACAGAAGATCTAGACACGGGTTGATGAACCGGCTATTGGAAATGAAACCCGACTTGATTTGCTTACAAGAAATTAAAGCGCAAGTTGCATCATCGTGCAATTTGAACTGTACTTTATGTAAGCCAAGAATGTTTCGATGCTTTTTCACTGGATCGCACTCAAGAAAAGGAGTTTTAACCCTAATTTCGAGGAAGATTGAAAAAGCGGTGCTAGTAAGAGAGCTTTCATCTATAAGTGATTGGCATAAAATTAATATAACTATAAATGAAATCTCAATCAATGTAATAAACGTGTACGGCCCTTGTGAAAAATCTCCTTCGTTTTTCCAGTCCATAATTAACGCTCAAGTAAATGATCCAATGCCATTTCTTCTCTTAGGAGATTTGAATGTGGATCTAGATAGTAGACAATCAAGTTATCCTAACTTCAATTATCTTCAAAATCTAATACATAAGTTTTACTTGGTAGACTTGACCAAAAAATTTAGCCCGGGAGATAAAATATCCTGGAGAAGAGGAATTCAATCATCGCGAATCGACATGGCCTTTTGTTCACCGAGTTTGTTACCAATGTTCAAAACAGCCTTCTACAAACCTGAGTCGTCATCGGACCACAAACTAATATCTTTAGATTTTCATTGTCGAAGAAAAATATCATCACCTAGAATACCAAATTGGATGTTCGAGGACAAAATCTTCAAGAAACATTGAGACATAATTTGAAAATAGGTTTTAGAAAATCGACCAATTCACAACATACCGCAGATATTTTTTAAAGGCCATATTCGCCACAACTCATCTTTTAAATATGAAAAACATAAACAACAAAAAAACTTTTAATCTACAAGTAGAAAAAGTTTTAAACAGTAGCTCGATTTTTGCTCGATCATTTCTGGCAGATTCTTTAAATTTCTTTAGAATTGCTGAAGTTGTCGAGGCTGAGAGGAGAGCAAAATACAATTTGGAAAGCTGTCCATACACAAAAATCCCAAAAGCAAAGATCGGTGAAAAAATATCTGCCTCAGGAATTCAGAAGATCAATGATAATGGAACAGTGCTAACAAAGCCTCAAGATATTTTAAATTACTTCCACAAACGCTTCCAAGAGACGGTTAATCTTAATGTTTACAAGTTTCCAAGAAAAATGAAAATATCGTCTAAAGATAATAACTATTTATTCACTGAAGAAAAAATATCAAACTACATCTCTAATAATTACAAAGATGATAAAGCTTGCGGTCCTGATGGGATCAGTGGGAAAATATTCACACATTTCACTAAAGAAGTAGTGCCTTACTTACAAAAAATCGGAAGATACATGGAAAAGCAAGGTAAACTTCCAAAATCCATAACTAAAGGACGAATAGCTCTCATTCCCAAAAAAGGGGATGGTTCTGACTTTAGTCACTGGCGCCCAATAACGGTGCTCAATGAGTTTTATAGAATTCTCTCAGGTGTGCTAGCCAAGCAAATGGCACCAATCCTCAATGAAAAAATTGGAGTCGAACAGAAAGGGTTTTTAAAAAGTCGTAAGATTTCTGATATATCAAGAAACATACAATCTTCAATTGAGTCAGTTCAGATGAGGGAGAAATATGGAGCTGTGATTGCAGTGGATTTCTCAAAGGCCTTTGATACCATTATACATGGTCAAGTTATGAGGGCTGTGAAAAACCTCCTCCCAAAGCAGTTTTTTAACCCGGTGCGAGCCTTGTTAAAAAACGGAACATCTACGATTTCAATTAATGGTATCGAAAGTAAACCTATAATTCTCAAAAGGAGCTGCCGACAGGGGTGCCCTTCAGCTCCCCTTCTATTTATAGCTGCGGTCGAGGATCTCGTTAGAGGAATTAATAGGAAATACGGAGGATTTGGCATTGATTTCGGTGGGTCTCGACATTTAATCGATCTCTATGCAGATGACGTTACCCTAACCCTTGAAGGCAATTCAGAGGCACAACTCATTGCAAGAATTAAAGTCCTTGTTAATTTTCTCGAGAAGTTTAAAAAAAAGTCTGGGCTGGCTGTCAATAGAAAAAAAACTACCATTCTTCCTCTTGGTGCATGGAACCCTCAAGAAGGATTAAGTATCAATTCCATTCCAATATCAAACTCAGTTGAAATTCTAGGGATTAAATGGGGTCGAAATGGATTTCATGAAAAAAACTGGTCGGAAGTCTCAACAGTTATCGGCCATAGAATCTCTAAGTGGAAGACTTTAAACTTGCAAAAAAGAGTACAAATGTACAACATGCAAGTGGCTCCATTAGTCATTTACAAGGCTTCTGCAAACCCTTTATTTGCAGAAAAGGCCGTGAAAGAAGAAGAACGATGGCTGAAAGGTTTGTTCTTTAATAATTACGTGGAGATAATGAAACGCCCGAAACGCTTTCTTGGAGGAGGGATTTCTCTACTCTCCAACATTTTACCCAAAATCTATACCAAAATTTTTGTGGACTTTTCAAGAAATCCAACAGTAGAATGGCGAAGGACAATTAAGGATGATCTCTACAATATGCTTATGATGTGCACTAACTTATCAAATAAGTTAATTGATGATATTTCTCCAGTTTGGGGAGCAGCACATCGAATAATTTGGATGAGAGAACCGTCTTATTTTAATGATTCAGTTACCGACATTTTAAGAAAAAATAGAAAAAAAGGTTCTATTTTTAAAATCTTGGCGATCCCTCACTTTTAGAAGAAATAGCAATAGCTAACAGTGTTTTATCAATTCATGATATAAACTCCCAGTCCGTTTTTAATGATGGAAGATTCCGATTCCCCCTAGCGCGTGCATCTAATAATTTTTTCATGCCCGTCCCGTGGCATATCAAGATGGTTGAAATAAGTTATGAGGAAGAGGTGGATCGACTTTGGAACATACATCGTGTCCGATTAAATCTCCCTTTCAAGTGGAAGAAAAAGGTTGAATCATCGTTACGAGGAATCTTTGACAATAGGAAATTTACAGTTCAACTGCAAATTTCAACCGATTGTATAAAATTTTACAGGCCTTGCAAGGACTGCGGGTTATTGTACAACACCACCCTTCATGCGTTTGTGGACTGCCATGCAGTGTCAATACTAAAATACTTCTTGAAAATAAATCTGCCAGGTCTTGAAAGAGGAAATGAAGGCTACGTTAAAGGACTCATTTTATTTGGAGTTTCGAGGGACAAAATTAGTGCCTCACCAAAAACGAGGGCAATGGACTTTGCACTTTTGAACTGTAAAGCTCTTATAGCTCAAAAGCTAACTCTATATCAACCACTAAAGGAAGAGGATCTGAGAGCCATTATACTAGCTGCGTCAGCTAGGTATTTAGCTCCATATGTTAAAGTTCCTATGGTCGAATTCAAATCGTGGAGCTACGCTGGAGAATTGGTGCGATTCCTTCCGTCGACATCTTTAAATCAGAAAAAATATTTGCATAAGATTTTAAAGAATTTTAGTAATTTCTTATAGATACCTTTATGAATTGTGAATTGTTGGTTTTATTATAAATGTTATTTTAATGATGAGCTATAATTCCTTTCCGGAGTATTAATTTTAAACTATAATGTTTATTCATGTATTTTCTTTTACGTAACTACTCCGGTTTATATATTTATGTATACTTTTCTGTTTTGTTGTACATAATATATTTTAATAAAGGAAAAAAAAAGTAATTGTGTATATTTGTTAGATTATGTATTTTTACAAATTAAGTTTATATTAAACAGAAAACAACCCTTATGATTCCCAATAGGCCCTTAACATCTCTGGTGATAAAGACACAAGTCTCCTCGATTTCCTTTAAATAAATCATAACTATATTCAGTTAAAATATATCAAATGATAGAAACAAATATTCAGGGTATTTATTATTATTATCATATATGCATATAAAACTGATTCGTGATTATAACATTCCGATAAGTATTTTAAAAATGTTATTGAAAGCATCCTCCACACTCTTCTGTGAAGGCATAAACGCCCTAGGGAAACAGGACTTACATCATAAACTGCCGAAAAATAGCACCCAGTAATGATGAAAGCCTCTTTCTTCTTTCTTGCTCTTATTTTAAACAGTGTTAGCTTTTGCAATTGAAACTTTAAAATGTATTACGCAACTTCAACCCTCTGGTCAATATTCTTGAAAGTGCTGATATTGATTTTGTCTTAATTTCGAGTGTCGATATTTTAAAATCACACATCTCCAAGTATATTTTAGATGTCGTATTGCTTCAAAATGTAATAAATGATCATCAAAACGTTTGATACAGACATTAAGCCATGGATGAAGCAATCATGTTTCAAATTATAAATCACCCTTGTTTAAAAACACGATTCTAATAAATAAGTAATAAAAGGTTTGAACAAAAGATGATTTATGATAATAGAGAGATATAATATAAAACGTGTCATGATCAAGGTATTGCACTTTATTTTGTATCCTTTTGTTATTTTATTCATTTTTTCTCTCTGAAATGACTTTTAATGAAGTATATATATTTTTTTTTTTCTGGGACTCAAAAAATAATATATCATATTTCATGTTAAAACTCGTTTTTCCACTTCTTGTCCAAACCTTGACAAATATAGTTAGATGTATTATGTCTAACTATAGCCGATGCCAAGACTTCTGAGGTCACTATATATATTGCGAAAGTGTTTTATGGAAACGCCAAATTGTCATTTCACTCATGATGTTGCTGTTAAAAATGTATGCCAATAAGACTTGATATCTTTACTTTTTTTAAATTGTTATTGCTCAGTATTTCGCACCTTGGATGGCCGTGATGTCATAAGCCTTTCACATTAAAAGTTTTAATGTAACTTTTTAACATATATGAAATGAGTCCGATTGTATAAAAACTAGTTTTGGTGTCTATAAAATAACGACCTATATAATAAATATATATACAATATACTCAATACAATAAGGAAAGCAAACTACTTGACGGCCATCTTATTTAGTCTTATTGACGAACTATAGTATATTCTTTAAATAGAAGCAACAACGTATAAAAGAGTGAATAATTGGTATCCCGTCAATGTCAAAGGAGATATGACAATAAAGATCGTTAGCAGGATTACTTTGAATGAAATGGATGACATCAAAAGATTTATTTTTATTCGAGAAGAAATAAGTGTTTCACGGAATAAGACGACCATTATGAGGCACTCTATAGCATCAAAGTACTCATCTATGGTGGAATGATTTGTTTCTCTGCTGATATAATGTATTTAAATGTTCGGTGCTAAAAAAAACGAATAAGTATTAATTTGTTGTTCACGTTCTATATACTTTTCCATTGTCTAATGTTCAATGAGGAACATCGTTCTAAATACTTTTTTCGATTGCTCAGAACGGTAAAAATTCTTCATATTTGTATTACATATAGCCAGGTGTTATGCCGACCAAGGGGCTACTAAAATGAGAAGACCTTGTGCGCATGCTCTCATTG
>CP045905.1:11107164-11117926 GCA_013387185.1 Caligus rogercresseyi | reverse complement strand
TCGAATGTTTAGATATAATCTTGATCTTTCGACCTTATGTGATAATGTTGAATACTTTTTTTTACTTAGCCGCTCTTAACATCTATAGTAATGAAATACTGCATTATTTTCAGCTGTTATCATTTAGGCATTGGACTTTTTGCTTGACAGATTGAGCAACGTACAGGAGATGGATCTTCCTATATAATACCGTTCTTTAAAGACATTTTTAATATATTGTATTGTTATATATTATATATATATTAGAGGGTATTATAGAAACTAATATTGAGATATCAAACTACCATCCCCCCGCGAAAGTTGCGTCATAAGAACTAAATGATCGTAGAAAATGGATTTTGGTTTGCCCCCCCCCCCTTACCCTCCCCAAATTGCGTTCAAAGGTTTCGTTATGACGCAAATTTTTGTTATTGCCTATATTGAAAAACTTAGTTTTACAAAATTTAGATGTGATCAATTAATGAGTTTGTTATTCCTGCAAATTTTCGTCAAATAATATTTATCCCCAAACATGAACATAAGTACTGACGTTACCAATCATTTTTTTAAATAACAGCTCCTACTACTGTTCTTTTTAGTTTAAGAAGGAAAACGATTAAAAGGGTACTCATGTAGATGTTTTTAAGTTATTTTTAAATACCTTTATTTTTCACATCTTAATTTTCATGCATTAAATTTGGCACATAAAATTAAATTGTATACTTCTTTCTTTGTTTTTAATGTAGGAGTTTTTTATTGACTCCATGGTTGATATATATATCCATGACAATGGCATCCATCAGGGTTCAAAAGATCACAACGAAATAAGAAGAACTATCCAAAGGTTGCAATCATGGCTGACAGATGTAGATTGTCTGATACTGAAGCGCAGCGAATGAGGAAATATCATCAAGGATCCTCAAAAATGACACTCAAAAAATTGGAATTCATAGGTTTGACTCACAAATAGACGCAACGAAAGTGGGTTTGAAGCTTGGAAATCGACGAAAAATATTTTCTCAACTGATAAGAGGAGCATCCAGTCACTTTTAAATGTAACTTGTTATTTTAAAACTTAATTCTTATCTCTTAAAAAAATAATTTAGAACCCGAACATGAATACATGATCACGTATCACCAAAAAGCAGAAAATCAAGCAAAAGAATTACTTTCAGTAATCGAAGAACATCAAAGCCTTGATACATTGGTCGCTATTGTGTGTGACGGATGCAACACCAATGTCGGAATATGGTCAGGAGTAATAAAAAGACTGGGGTTATCTCTTGAAAACTACTTCGGTGGATTATTTGTTTTCTAACCATTAATGAAATACCTTTTAGATAAGTTTTTAAACATTTAGATGGCGCCCAAAAAGGACCTCGGACTTTTGAAGGACCCATAGGAAAATTTATTAATACTGACCTACCAAAATCAAATATGTTTTATAGTTGAAGGAAAAGTAAATACTTAAATAACGATTAGTGGATTATTTAAGATCAGATCAAATATTTATATGAAATTACATTAGGTATACAAATAGGAAAAAAATTACGAATTAAAGCTTTTGCTACAGGTCTACAGGAGCATTACTAAAGCCAGCACAATTTTAAGATCCTATATTTCACAAAAAAGCCCATGTGATTCTCATAAAAATGAAGGCTTAAAGCATTATCAATTGCCGTAACTTTATTATAAGAAATTGATGAAGATTTAACCCCTTCAAATGAAAAAGTACTCAAGAGAAACTCTTTTTTGCCAACCCTGAAAATATATTGCTTGCAGGCCTAATCGATAGAGAAATGAAACAATACTATTTGCCCTGTAAAAAATATTTGTTTCCAAGAAAGTATATGTAACAACACAGAAACTTTCAACTACCAACACTATCAGTTTTAATTCCAAGCATTTTTTCTGTCTTATCAACTGGTCAAATATAAAATATGTTTATTCCTTCAATTTTGCAATTTTTGCCTGAGGAAGATCTTATAAAAGTAAAAGAACTTCCTTTAAAAGTAATAATTATCCTTGCCATCACAATCAGTGGAAAGAGCTGTGAAACTAGTAATAGAGGTATCTGCAAAAGTTATGGATATAATCAACGTCATAGACATATATTATCAACCATGGAGTCAATAAAAAATCCCTACATAAAAACAAAGAAAGAATATACAATTTAATTTTATGTGCCAAATTTACTACATGAAAATTAAGATGTGAATAATAAACGTATTTAAAAATAACTAAAAACATCAAATGAGTACCCTTTTAATCTTTTTCCTTCTTAAAACTATAAAAGAACAGTAGTAGGAGCTGTTATTTAAAAAAATGATTGGTGCGTCAGCACTTATGTTCATTTATGGCACTAAATATTATTTGACGAAATTTGCAAAAAATAACAAACTCATTAATTGATCACATCTAATTTGTTAAACTTTTTGTTTCAAAATAAGTAATAACAAAAAGTTTTGCTTCATAACGAAACCTTTGAATGCTTTCGCAGGGGTTGGTAGTTGATATCTCAATATTAGGTTCTATAATACCCCCTAATATATATATATATATAGATATCCCCCACAGCAACTGTATGTTTTTTAAATGTGTACAACTTTTACAAATGCATAAGAATATAACAAAAACTCAGAAAAATAATGCATATTAAAGTATTTGAAGTGTTTTTTCTGGTATATATAAGGTTGTTATATATAATACCCAATTTAATTAACAACCAAACATTACAAATATTAAATTGGGTATTAGATAACAACCTTATATATACCAGAAAAAAAAACACTTCAAATACTTTATAGGCATTATTTTCTGAGTTTTTGTTATATCTTATGCATTTGTAAAAGTGTACACATTAAAAAAACATACAGTTGCTTGTGGGGAAAAATTGACTACACTTCCTGCATTTTCCCATGTGAACTATCTGCATACTGAATTTAGACATCAAAGGCCGAATGCTTTATAACTGACGAAAATGTCCGAAATTCTTTGCTGTGAATCGGTACTCCGTAAACATGTTATTGATATTCGCCTTTGGCCATAAATTTGTCTTCCCTTAATTCAATTGGGATTTATATTTATGGATATCTATTTCGCTAGACAATCATTATAAAACTATTAAAAACACGATAATAAAGTAAATCAAATCATTGTAATGTATAATTCTTTGGTTACAACTAATTGAACTTCTATCTCAATATCAATTTAAAAAACTAAATTATATATTACTTCTCGTGCAAAATATACAAAATTCAAAAATTAATAAACTGATTATGCTATGATAATTCTTAATGTCAGGACTAAAAATATATTTTTTGTTAATTATTTGTTATTTGCGTTTTGCAAAAGTTTATTTAAAAGAAAATATTTTATCCTTTCCTTTATTATTTTACGTAAAATATATTGATTTATTGCCATACTTACATTAGATGGGACCAATAAAAATAATATTTATTTTGCAGAGCTTATATTGTTATAGTATGTCAACCCCCCAAGGCTGCTCTCAGGTTTTAATTAAAGGGAACATAATTAATTTATTTAACCAGAAGAAATTTGATTACCACAGCACTACTCTAGAAAGGAATGTGAGAATAAATACAAATTAACAGTCCTAATTTGACTTTTTGAGGACCCTGGAGTTTTACCTCTGCCGAAGGAGTATGTTACCTCCGCCGACGGAGTATTGTTTTCAGTGGCGTTTGTTGGTTGTTATTGTTTGTCAGCAGATAACTCAAAAAGTACTGAAACGGATTCGAATGAAACTTTGTGGAGTTGTTGGAATGCCAAAAGAAACAAGTGATTAAATTTTGGCATCTCTAAGTGCTTTTTTAATATGCAAAATGACAAAATACTACTATAATAATATGAAATGGGTCTCTATTCAGGGAGTAGGAAAGAACAAACGCTACAAAAATATCATTGACGTATTAGTGTTCATATATCAGCTCAGGACTATGTAACCTGTGACGTAGCTTAAACTTCTCCCTCTTCCGTCTCTGAGTGCTTTTTACTATGCAAAAGAGAAACAGAGAGGAAACAAGATTAGAGATAGAAAATCGGGCGTGTGAAGGGAGCATGTTTGAATGAATGTGTGGGTAAAGCTTTAAAGTAAAGTAGCGCATCACGGGCAGATAGCCTGGAAGGATTTTCATTGAGTCTCTTTTATCTTTTTGTCCAGCAGATGTCGCTTTTATGACAAGATATATGACGTCATACCGTGATGTCATTCTAACTATTCATTCATCTCATCCATTTAAATAATTTCATTCACAACTACTTTCATTCAAATTACCCTCACTTTTTGTTACAACATACTTATTTTACAACACTCATTGTGTTTAAGTATTAAAAAAAGGACTTTTGGTTAAGTGGAATCATTTTTATGCCTTTTTGTTATAAATTTAAAATTTTCTTCTTATTTTATGTAGATTAATTGTCTAGTTATCCATTCTGTATCCATTTATACACCATGGGTGGGTGTCCTGTTCTTATCACACGAATGTGTGATAAGAGTATTCTTGCGACAGCATGGTTTATCGACTCTTTGAGGAAATGGTATGACCTTGTTTGTTCAAGAAAAACTATATATGCTTTTAGTCTTCAAGAGGAAACTGAATATGAAAATGCAATTGTTTTTCTTATAAGTTTTATAAAAATTATAAACAGCTTAAAAATATATTCCAAAAGTAATGGTAGGTTTGGATGGAAGCCAATTCAAACAGGGTCAATTTTAACAACTCTTTCCACAATTGATATCCAAGATATTTTACTTCAAGCAGGCCTCAATTATGTAATTACATCGCATTTTTCATCAGACTGCATTGAAAATATATTCAGCATGATAAGAGCTACCAACCCTACACTACAGCTAAGGAGTTCATATACATTCTAAGAATGATTTGTTTAAGTCAATATATGAAAGATGTTAAATCCAGCAACTATCATTATGATGATTCCTCTTTCTTGGCAGAGATGCTTGAATTTAAGCAACTTTACAGAGATGAAAACCAAGTTTTGTGGGACATTGATTTTATTCCACAATTTATATCAAATCTTTCACATTCACCTCAGCTGTCGAAACATGAAACAGACGTCTTATATTATTTAGCAGGTTACATTATTTTTTGAATAGAAAAACATGAACCTCATTGTTAGTCATGTTTATCCATTTAAAAAATTAATAATGGCCATCGCAATGATTGTATATCTAACCTTATAAGTATATCTGATTATACCGGGAATAGCCTCGTTTATTGTTCCCACGAAATTTTTAAAAATCTCATTCTACCAATTGAGAATAATATTAGAAATATGGAAGAATCTTTATATAATTCTCAAAAGAAAATATATCCTTAAAGATAAAACATGCGTGTGACAAGATTACTAAAGATTTCAACCTAATACCACAATGCCATTCTCTAAAAGATAAACTTATGAACAGATTTATACGATTAAGACTTGTCATATTTTCTTTAAAAAAATGTAAATAAAAGAAATAGCCAACTTGCTTCCAAAAGTATGGCAGTTAGATTTTCTAAAAAGTAGATTATATTACAAAATGTTTATCCCCCCCCCCCCTTCTAGCTATGCTCAAGCCATTACCCACCCCTTCCCCTTGATCCCCCATGTTTAATATTTCAAAGCGAATTAAATAAACAAAATATTAATTAGTTAAATTGCATTGTTATTTATTCAATACATATATTCCCATTTATTCATAAAAATTAATACTTGAATCATATTTATTGTTTTCACAATCCCAGATTCGTGTGCAGTGATGGTCTCTACACACGGAGAGGTTTTGGTTTCATACTTCTTGGCATTGGACTTAATACTTATGCTCTCTTGCTGCGCTCATTATCTGTTCGGCATTGGCTTGAGGCTGTTGAGGCACCGTTTCTTGTTGAATGGAATTGATGAAGTTGATAATCTACATATGCCACAATCTGTGTGGTCCAGACACGCCAGTTCAAGCTCAGCGACCATTGCTTGCTAGGTAGTTTGATGGATTCGTCGACCTTTTTCTTCTTTGCATCACGAGTACCGCCTCAGACATTTGAGAGGTGGATATGAATATAAACAGACCCCTCCTTTGACAGCTCAGAGCTTTGGAATTGGATTTCTGTTCTGAATTCGTTTCGGCGGAGGCCCATAACTTAGACTAACTCGATTCTAATATATATAAGTAATACAAATAATATTAGAAAACCAAACAATTATACATAAATAAATACAAATAAGAATTACTTTAGTTCATTCCTTTGAACGCAGTATTTCTTAACAGAAAAAGTCAAGGACAAGGATGTAGAGAATTGAATGGAGGATGTCCATGAAACTAATATCGTAGACTTAGTATCCAGGGTCGAGAAACCGCGGATTGATTTGCTCTTCTATTTAGTCAACCTGGATATAGATCCAAAACATGACGTTGAACTGACTTCCAGGGGGGCATACTTTTTACGTCCATTTGAATTCCAGAAGACAGCATCCTTCCTTCCTTCTTTCCTTGAACGGGGGAGGAGACGTCTTCTTTGCTCTTTGATTTTCGGAGGACTGTGAGAAGGCAGACAGAGGCGTGAAGAGGAGTTGAAAATACCGGAGTCCTACAAGGGAGGCATGAGTTCTACAAAACGATGGCAATTGAGTCCGAGCACATTCGAGTTGACTTCTCTGTTCTATCGAGAATGAAGGGATTGAGGTTCAAATGACTCGGAGTCTTGGACGAATTGAAATGGGAGAAGTGAGGACAAAGGGTAAGACTCCTAACTGTCCCTCCGGTCTGTTCCTTGTATGTGCTCTCCAATCCTCCTCAGACTCCTGAAGAATCGAGAAGACTTCCATGGAGCAATAAAAATAATAGACACCTCAATGTTATTAATACAATTGTTGAAGTTTACGTCACTAATACGTCACTAGGATACTTGATATATCCCAAAATTCCTACGTACAGTCGTCCCTCGCAAAGTCGAGACGGCCCGGATCCAGTACACGACCACCGCAATATATGAGGGTCGCGATGTTGATATATATTATGAAATAATATATCTCGTGAATATATATCTCGTGAAAAAACGGGAACCAAGCCGTCGTCGCGTAGTAAAAGAACTGCGAGATGTCGAGGGGCGAAGTAGCGAGGGCCGACTGTATTTATTTACTGAGCTGCAGCAGCATCAACGCCTCTAGCGGATAAATAAAACGAAAGGAAGCCAAGAAATAATCAAAAATCAGAACAAAAAGCTCTTGATGCGCTACTTTACTTTAAAGCTTTAGTTTGGGATCGGCGGAGGTACACACTCTCTGAGTGTATATATTTAATATGCAAAATGAGCAAAATATATAATATATAATGAAATGGGGTCCTATCAGGGAGTAGGAAAGAACAAAGCTAAAAATATCCATTGACGTAATATGTTCATTATCAGCTAAGAAAACTACGTCATGGGTGGGGCTTAAACTTCTGTCTCTTCAGTCATCTCCTCTTAACTAAGATTAAATAAAATATAACGCTAATATTAGCGCAGATGGAGAGAAAAGAAAGGAGTTAAACATCAGTGACGTATTCTTAATTGACTAATAAATAGTATGACGTCAAGGAATATTTTTTAGGATGGCTCTCTCCTCAATCATTATTCAACCTAACACACCTACTTATGTAGACATATATGATTGGATTGTAATTCTGTTAAGTGATCATATAGGTGGGGATCGGCGGAGGTTTGCACTCTCTGAAGTGTATATATGCCTATACATAGTTTTCAATGGCATGGTTTGTTGGTGTGTTTGTCAGCAGATAACTCAAAAAGTACGGTACGGTTTGGATGAAACTTTGTGGAGTTGTTGGAATGCCAAAATAAACAAGTTATTAAATTTTGGCATCTCTGAGTGCAGAATTTAGATGCAAAACGAGCGAAAATACAATAAATATTTCAAGTTAGCCTACTCTGCCAATAGATGTCGCTTGCTTTGAAATCGGGTGCCGGGAGGCGTCTTCCTCTTCGAAATTTCCGTCGAGGGGAACCTCCCCCGCCCTCTACGCCGCCCCAGGTCGTGAAAAATCCGCCTCGGAAGGTTCATAAGGACCCGTGACGGCGGAGGTTTGCACTCTCTGAGTGTATATATGCCTCTAGTTTAAATATGATGTATTTAATTTACCAGCCTTTCTTTAGAACTTATTGTATATTTTATGAAAAAAATTATGTGCCATGTTTATGTATATAAAAGAAGTAACTGTAAATTAGAGTGATCATGTTTTATTTTAAAGAACAAAAATATAAATATAAAAGTACAAACAAGTTAAAAATCACACAAAGAATTCAATTACAATGAATTAAAGATTAGTAAAGCTTTTGCATGCATATTAATTATAGGTAAAACGATGAGACGCCAAAGTCCTCCGGCGCGTGGGCTTTTGATTATTTTTTTCTACAATAGAATGCTAAAGACCTTCCCTTTCGATATCCGCTCTATATTTTTCATTGAGAGTTTCCGAGACAGAGTCAAAGATTTCGAGAAGCGAAGTGGAGCTTCAAAAGATGTGATCCGTTGTTTCGATGCATTCGTTTCAGTAGAGACACATACTCCTCCGTCCTTGGAAGAGCTGGTCTCGCACCAAGACATACAATGAAGATCTAGAGAGTCGCTTGGAATCAAAGTATATTCTTTATTGAATATTTCCAACGCGATGATGAAAATGAAATAACGCCCAAGAACTACAATTTTATGGAGCCAAGCAATAATTTTCCTTTTACTTTGAGTTTATAGCCGATTATATTAATTAGAAATATTAACATGTAAACTATATATATATATAAACCAAGTTATTTATTTGTTATCTTCGAATGCAATATAAATACATGTACTTATTTTTATAAATTACATTCATAAGGACGATACTCACCTGATTATGAAGCCTAAACCTTTATATAATCCTCATTTGAAGATTTTACATATTGTCTGCAAAAATGTTCCTTTTCATTCCTCAATTGTTGGTTTAAAATATTATATATTTGAATTCCGAGAGTTTCAAAGAAAAGGAAATAAAATCTTGGGATTCGAAAGCAATAAACATACAATTAATATATATATTTATAATGTCATAGATCGATCAAATGCAAATTACAATATTCTTAATATATATTAAAAGACAAGGGTTTTTTAGGCTTTTTTTATCAACAAACCTTTAAGATATGTCATATTCTCTCAAGAGTATAAACCCATCTTATACAACTTTATGACAAGCCGACATTCTTATTAATTTTATATTCGTGATTCACCCACATAACTGCTGTACTATAACTCTCTTGGGGAAGTACAAGCATATAATAATTTCCTGATACATTTCAGTGTATATTCCTCTATTTCGGTTGTGGGTCCATGATGCAATAATAGGATACATACATCCCCCACTTTTTTTTTTTCATTTCTCATCTAAATGTGTCTCTCTTTCTTTTCCTTTTTGTGTTTCGGGGAATCCTCAAAGCTCTCTCTCTCCCCTTAAAATGATATGTTTAGGAAAAAAGTAAAATCAATTTGGTGTTATTTATGAGTCCAACATCTCCTCTGGATGAAGTCGGTGCCTTTCTTCCTTACTCCTCCTTACGACAAATGAAACTCATGGGATTGTATAAAAGGGGACTGTAAAAAAATGACATTATAAAGACGTAGAATTTTATATATTCTCTACAGTAGTGATCCTTCAAATTTATTATTAGACTTCTTGCAAACCCTTGGATGTTGCGGTTACATGTTGAGACCTTGCCATGTGTCAATAAGGATAAATATTGTCTACAGCATCAAGGAGAGTGGAGCAACCATGTGCCATGGCCTTAAACTTTGTTACATCGTATGAACAGTTCCCACCTCATCACTGGGTTTCGGTCGGTTACTGCTTAAATGACAGCCAATACATATACATCTTGGAGGCAGTTAAATGTAATAATGATATTAATCGTTCGTGAAAAATAAAGAATGTAACTTGTTTTGGTAATATCTTTACATGCTTTTGGCAAGGAATTGAATGATCTGTTTTGTTCTAAGAGGACTTTTTATCGCCGAGGTATATAGGCTTTGCATTATGAAAATGGGGATTCGTATTGTGGTCATATTAACTATGGTTTAATAGATACAGGATAAAGGGATATTTGGTAGTTTCCAGGGGCTAGAAATGGTTTTTTTTCCTCTCTCCATAGTATTGTGCTGCCAATTCTATGTCGATTGGGAGTACATGTAAATAATTTAGTAATATATGATTTTCACCATACTATCAAAAAAATGCTATCTCAATTTCATTGGTCTCTTTGTACTTTTATACATAGTGACAAAGTTTTATAAATACGATAAGAAACACCAAGCAATGTATTATTCGTTTATTCCCGTGAAAGCCAGAATTCGATAGACTTTTTTAGAATAAAAATGTATATACACTTCAAAACTAAGAGATATCGGTTTTTATATAGATAGTATTGTGCATAACTAATAAACTGAGCTCATTCATGGCTTTTTGTCTTATATACACACCAAAATTCTACAAATAGATATTTTGCGCGCCACTTTATGATTAATAGATCAAGAACTTCTTAGTATCCATTTATATATACAGCATAAAACAGTAAAACCTGTTTTTAAATATATCATTCGTAAGAGTTTAAATATTTCCAAGAAAGACTACTTTTTGTAGTTTTCAAAGATTCATAATAAAATTAGCCCTGAACAATTGCTTTTATGGGTATTTTTAGTCTTTCATGGGTTTTTCTGTTGTATTCAGTACAACAATTTATTT
>CP045905.1:11064381-11107064 GCA_013387185.1 Caligus rogercresseyi | reverse complement strand
CCCTAGACTATCTGCTCCTCAGAGGCGTCTCGTATTTGAACATTTTCTGCCCACACACACACATCAAAAACGGTGACGCAAAGTAATATGCCATTGATAATCATATTTGCAAGCTAATAATTGGGAATATATACTACAATATATATATAGTATTAAAGCAATGCCTTGTTACCATATCAAACCCATAGACAAAGCAAACAAATACAAACGTGGCACGAGATGAAAATGCAATGGTTGTATATCCAATGGGTTCTCCATGATTTATTGTTGAAACACCTACGAGGAGGAAAATAAACAGTCATAATAACTCTGTATGATTACTTTGAAAACTAACATTGCCCCATCTTTCGTCTTTATTTACCTTCTCTATTGCTTTGTCTCTTTACAAACAACTGATTAAAACCCAAAAAATAAATCTTTTTAGAAATTAATTCGTTTAATAAATTAAATGGAATTATTTATATAAAGCTAATGTGAACTTTGGTGCAAAATATATTTTATATTAGTCACATTTTTGTAGAGGGTTTAAGCTTAATATGAATGACAAATAGTTTTTTTTATAAAAATTATAAATTCAAATGAAAGAGATAAAGATAGGGATATTACTTCTGATAATTCATCATAAAGACTAGAGGCATATACACTCAGAGAGTGCAACCTCCGCCGTCACGGGGACCTTATGAGCCTTCCGAGGCGGATTTTTCACGACTGGGCGGCGTAGAGGGACGGGGGAGGGTTCCCCTCGACAGAAATTCCGAGAGAAAGACGCTCCCGGCACCTGATTTCACAGAACAGCGACATCTATTGGCAGAGTAGCTAACTTGAAATATTTATTAGTATTTAGCTCATTTTGCATCTTAATTCTGCACTCGAGATGCCAAAATTTAATCACTTGTTCCTTTTGACATTTCCAACAACTCCACAAAGTTTCATCGAATCCGTTCCGTACTTTTTGAGTTATCTGCTGACAAACAAACCAACCAACAACAAACAACAACTAACAAACCAACGCCAGTGAAAACAATACCTCCTTCGGCGGAGGTTAAAAGTGCCAAGGTTGACATCAGCATCTCATATTTATCTTAATTTATCCACCTGTATTATGCAATTTTGAACTGAAGCTTTTCAAACTGATATCTTGAAAAATAGATTTTTGATTGTTCTATTAAATCTTTATTGTTTTTATAAGAAGTTGGGTAAACCAAAAAATGGCTGAATATAAAGTATGTATTCATATTATTATTAATGACTTGGATCCGAAGCTATGAGTTTGTTTAAAAATAGAAATGAGGTATTTATTATCTTTAGTGTTTTTCTTCATACTGCACTTATATAGTGAAATATAGTTATTGTATCGTGATTGCTTGTACTTTTTGAATCATATAAAATATAATACTAATATAAATAGATAATATAATAATCCAATCTAAATATGTTTATAATATAATATATTAATAATATAATATTTGTAACGTAATAAAAATATAATCATAAAAATTAATACTTATATTATATAAAGACTGTATCGTTCCTTCTAGTTCCTGGAGTATTATCTAGTTATATATATAATCGTTCAATACGAGATTATAGCTGCAATGGGAAGAAGGAAATCGAACCAATAAAACTAAGGATATTAACACCTAGAATCTAACAATAATGATCGGTACCTGATCACAATAAAAAATCAGTGATGTCAATGAAAGAAAAGAGTTTAATACTCTTTTAGTGAAGAAATTTTTATAAAGCATTTTTTTTATTCTAAGACTAAATTTCATTAAGTGGAACAACCATTTTAGATTGATATACGTAATCAAATAATATTCAAGAAAAATATTAGTTAGAAAAATGGTCAAACAAAGGAAAATAGTTCAAAACAGAAACATGTATGAATTCTTTTTGACAACATCGCAATATTATAATTTACAACATCCTTGCAAACCTAATTTCATAATAAATATACCTATTTTTCTTAAGGATGATTGTTATTGATTAAATTACCTAATTATATGATTGAGTCCTCTAGGTGCTCAAAAATGAGTGTAAAAATATTATATTACCATTAAAGATACCCAACTTCTTGTCCAAGCCTATACCGGGCATGGACCATTTCTCTCCCATTTGAGTAAAGAAAAACACGAGTGAAATATGTGATCTCTGTTTGGAAGAACCACAGACTGCTCATTTAATCTACAAATGCCCCACTTTGCCCTACGAAAGCAACTAGTTTCGCAAGAGGAGGATGAGGAACCAAAAATAATCAAGTTTTTATATTGTACAAAGATGAAGAATGTTATAATGAAATTTTTAATATATAAATATGATTACTTTACTTTTACTGTCGTAACACAGATACCCCAACGTGTGGTTGTGTTCTTTAGTTTAGTTTATGTATATTGTATATGTTTGTCTATTGTAAACAGTAATAAATTTCTAACTAACTACATATATTACCATTAGTTATATTAAATAAGTATTTTTTAGCCAACCGTTTCTAAAGATATCAATTTGCATGGCTATTTCTTCCGCAATAACATACCAAGGATCTTAATTTAATGTGTCAATTACTCCAAAATAGATGCCATAAAAATTATAAAGTATTATTACCTAGGTATTGTTTCACCGTTTGTAGTTTGGTTAGTTGTTATTGTTGTTTGTCAGCAGGATAATCAAAAAGTACTGAACGGATTGGATATTTTGTAGTTTATGCCAAAAGGAAGAAGTGAGTAAATTTTGCATCTCTGAGTGCAGATTAACCAAATGAGCTAAATACTACTAAATTTGCCAAGTTATACTCTGCCAATAGATGTCGTTTGCTGTGAAATGCTATCTTCCTCTCATTCCGTCTAGGGAACCCTCCCCCGTCTCTCTACGCTCCCAGTCGTAAATCCGCCTCGGAAGGCTCATGACGGCGGAGGTTTGCACTCTCTGATGTATATATGCTCTAGTTTTATATGAATTCATCTTTAATTTATTCTACTCATTATAAATATTTTAACATTTTTATTATTTTTTATCATAAGTCCATTAAACCCGCTAATCAACGCATTATTATATAGTTATACATACCTAAGTTATTTAAATACTATGACCATTCAACTAATGAAATGCACACATCTATGCAAGGTATTTTTTGTTATACCAGCTTTTAGATTATTCAAACTTTGATGGGCCCTCTGTGTATTAATAGTGAAAGGGCCGAAGAAAATTATTTTCGTTCTGGAGCTAATTACACTTAAGCCTGCATAATTTATTCATACATTTTAGATCCATTCAATCTTCTTCAATGGTAGGTTGATGCACACCATGCAGGGAGTCATGAACAAAATAAAAATAATAATAAGGAAAACGCATCCTCCTATGCATAAGAAGGGAACCAACACTCAAAAACCCATACACATAATCACATCAAAGAAATTAAATAAATTAAATCAATGTGAGAGATTGGTTCAGTTTTTTTCCGTTGGATGCGACAAGGCCCATCAACATCATGGACGCAGCAGTGTGGTTACGTACCTCTAACCAAGAGGTATTTGGGGAATGTTAATGCTAGGACATTTTGCTGTTTAAACACCGGATCCACCGTGAAAGTCCTCCCATTTTAAAATACAAAGATGCTAGTCGGATTCTGCTTCCTCACATTCAAGAGTTGGTTTTTTAAAACTCTTTGAAGCCTCTTGTCATAGAGAACCTTTCAACTTTCCTGAAGAGTTTGACACCTTTTTAATACAGTCGACCTTACCACGCTCAGATACTCTACAGTTGATGTATATTCACGAAAGATAGCGGCCCCTTTGTATTTCTTCGAATTCACTTTTTGTTCTTGCCATTTCTTCCAGCTTCTTTGCGTTTTTTAAAGTTGTAAACAGTTTTGAAGCAGCATTTAAGCTCCTTGAGGATATTCTGGATAGAGACGTCTGCCTGAGGAAAGCTGATATCTTTATCTTATGGACTCCATCGTAAAAACGACTCCCACTAACGTAAGTGACAATAAAAACAAATAATTTCGAATCTTCAGAACTATCTATAGAAATTATCAAATTTCTTTACCCAGTTCTAGAAGCCAAGATATAGTGCCACAAAGTTATGGAGTATTTTTTTTTCGACGGTCCGAACATGAAATAAAAGGATTGTATATAAAATGGTGTTTAGTATTTAATATATATTTAATTAACATAATAAAGAAATACATAATTTGAGAAGAAAAATATATTATTTTCATATTTTAAAAATGCATATTTCGAACACCTAACCAATAACTACATTAATGTTTTTGATGTTATCATGATCACACGTACGGGTCAGCTACTTCTAATCTCTTAGAATCCCTCTGCCTATCATTGCTAAATGGCCCTTAGAATCCTTGAATGGAATGCATGTAACAAACTGCATTAACAGGAGCGGCGAAACGTTAGCTTAACTCAGGGGTCGCAACCCGCGGCTCTAAAGCTGCTTTAGTGGCTCTCCGTAGCTTTTCCATGAATGTTAGAAAATGAAAAAAAGAAGATTGGGCAGGAAAATATATAGGACCAGCATGTGCACCGTAGAAAGGTCATATACCGAATTGTATTTTTTGCGACTCCAGAAACATTTAAAAAAAAATTCTTTTGTCCATTATGGCTCTTTCAACATTTTAGGTGCCGACCCCTGGCTTAACCCAATATGTTACAACATCAAGGAAAAACTCTGCTATTTTTTATAAGTTTATATTATTACCTTCGCCGAAGAGGTATTGTTTCACTGGTGTTGTTTGTTGGTTGGTTGTTGTTTGTCAGCAGGATAACTCAAAAAGTGCGGAACGGATTCGGATGAAACTTTGTGGAGTTGTTGGAAATGCCAAAAGGAACAAGTGATTAAATTTTGGCATCTCTGACTGCTTCTTTAAGATGCAAAATGAGCTAAATACTAATACAATTCAAGTTAGCCTACTCTGCAATAGATGTCGCTGTGCTGTGCTCTCAAAGAGGAAGCACAGCACAGCGACATCTATTGGCAAATGACAAAAAGACCAAGTGATTCATTTGGTGGGGATCGGCGGAGGTTTGCACTCTCTGAGTCCTCTAGTTATCAAATAAGGAAACACTTTAATAGCAATAGTTAAGATGCCCAGTTTATTCATAGATAATAGTATCCTTCTTAAGACACCAATTATTTTCCTCATGAACCTATTCAATGTAATTAATGAATCCTTTGAAAATACTATTTATTAATTTAAAGTTCCATATAACTTATTAGCTTAAGGTATATATAAGGCATCATCATATTTGAAAGAAAAATGATCAAAAGTCTGCTCATGAGACGTCGAAAAAGGAAGAAAATGGAGTAGCAATGAAAAAACTAGAGGCATATATACACTCAGAGAGTGCAAACCTCCGCCGTCACGGGGTCCTAATGAACCTTCCGAGGCGGATTTTTCACGACTGGGGCGGCGTAGAGGGACGGGGAGGGTTCCCCTCGACGGAAATTCCGAGAGGAAGACGCTCCGGCACCCGATTTTACAGCACAGCGACATCTATTGGCAGAGTAGGCTAACTTGAAATATTTATTAGTATTAGCTCGTTTTGCATCTTAATTCTGCACTCAGAGATGCCAAAATTTAATCACTTGTTACTTTTGACATTTCCAACAACTCCACCAAGTTTCATCCGAATCCGTTCCGTACTTTTTGAGTTATCCTGCTGACAAACAAACCAACGGCAGTGAAAACAATACCTCCTTCGGCGGAGGAATAACGTTATCGGTGGTCTTGTGAGAACTACATCAATATATCATATTGGACACCATATCAAATGTTTGCTTTGTTTCGATAATCAACTAATTTTACTCATGTTCGCATACATAGTTTTTAATTATTTATAATAAGACAAAAAATTGATTTCCAGCTTAAAGCTGATGTTAATGATAAAAATACCATAAATAATTACATTATGGGGTAAATAGAAAGAACAGTCAAAGTCCATGAATCGTCAAATAGACTGGGAATTTTCAAATTCAACAGAGTGTATCGTGCCACTGCAATGATGAGAATTGCCTTCAGTTCTGCAGCTAGTATTGAAGTAAGCAATTTTAGTCCTTCTGCTATAAGTGCTTTAAGTTGAAAAAGGCACTATTTAAGACCCTCGGTCCTAGGAACTATTTTAAGTACAATATTATAATTACTTTGGATTTTAGTATATATATATATATATTGTCTTAAAATGACGCTTGAGAAAAAAAGGAGAAGAAGAGAAAAACGCCTTTTTCTATTTCTAGCTATTTTTACTTCATAAGAAATGACCATAAAGATATTATTCCTCAAAATTGACCTCATATCAACAACACAACAGTGAATCACAACACCAAACTATAAAAAATGCTTATATTTTCATATTAACCCCTTTGAATAATGACAAAAGGCTTCAGAAAATGCGCAATAAGCCCTAGAGTTTTGAAATATGTATTTAGCCGTATATGATGAGCAATTACTGCTGTTGGTCACTGTGCATATCAACCGGTTCTTATCGAACATCTTCTTACTGTTATCCAAAGAAAACAATATCTTCTTTACTCCTCCTTTTATTTCATCATATTTTTGTTGTGTATGAAATGCTTAAGTTAAGGATACCAACTATTGTAGTTAGATATATTTTTAACGGGATTTTTAAGGATGATTAATGTCCGAAAGCGCATTTTCCAGAGAATTAATCGAAAAGTTGAAATCATAAAAATGTAGAGCATCTCTCATAGAATAACAAACGCTTATTTTTCGTATTTTGTAAAAATTTGCCCATGCTTCATTTTAAGAAAATACATCACATATATATATATATATATATATATAATTTATCAAACCAATCCTGAGTCGTTACATTTTTAAGTAAATCTGACACACAATGGTTTTAAAATTCCAACTGAACTGTGGGCACTCCTTATTGTCTCATTAGAAGCGCATGTCAATGCAAAGAGTGAGAGCCATTAGGCGATAGTCACTCAAAACCCGAATACAAAAAAGAACCCTCTTAAATATAAAAAATTATAATAAGATTTTGAATGTCCTTTTTACCAAGAACAACAATAAAAACTTATGAGTAGAAAAAAAAAGATTGGACGAAGGAGATTAACGAGATTTTTTTTTCTTCTTTTTACCATTTGAGAAGGTTCTCCTTAGCATGTCAGATCTTATTAAAAATAGATCTTCCTTTTCGAAGGAAAAAATAAGGGGAAAATAAAAAATATATTTTTATATATTGTAGATACTTAATGAATTCAAATCTGAGTCTTGCACAGAGTCTCATGGAAACTGGCTACAAACTGTAAGAGGAATGACTCTGGATGTATGGTTCTCTTGTGGCTGACAAAAACGTTATAGTTTTAAAGATAATATTTATGGACATATGGCAGGATTGTTATATTCAACTATCCGTACTGGAACAAGATTGGAAATAGTGATTGACAGTATTTTATGACAGGACCTATGTTGAATTTTAGTAATCGGTTGGGCGAATAAATTGTCTAACTGATCAAGTTAGATGACTTTTTTCTTTGTCTTTAATAACGAATGGTATATATTTTGAGTGCAATTTCAATGCACTTGTTACTACTCTACAATATTTGCATCTTTTATCAAGTCAACTGAAGTACAAAAACTATGTTTTATAGAATAAAGAATTTTCTTTTAAATTAAAAACATTTAGTATACCAATTATTGAAAAAAATCATATAGTCATTTTTAAAGGAGTTATATAACTAACCAGAAGTTGCCCTAATAATGTTTACCGGAAGAAGAAAATATTGCAAATAACGTTGCTCTATCCACCCCAACTCATGATGTAATTTTTTTTTTGGATTGCCGCAAATTATTCGTCTAAGACAAACTCTACCCCATCAACTCAAAGACTACTTTAGGAGAATTTGATAGTGTTAAGCCAATGTGACTCCTTGTATGAAAAGCCTTGGCTACTGATGGACATGTTCCTCCCTAGGGAAGACTTTGAAACAAACAGGCCATCTTCTTTTCATCTCAGTGGTCTCAGCGAACAAAAACAAATTTAAACACATACACATTATCACAGCAGATGACTTCGAAAAAAAAAACCAAAGGTGCAGCGGTATATATTATATATATATCAGGAAACGACCGGTACTTTAATATATTCGTTTCTTCGTCAGTCTGAAAGTGACAACATTTTTTTTAAATATTTAAAATAATTTTCTTAAAAAAACGTCATCGCTTTTATTTAGAAAAAAGGAAATTTATTTTCTAGAAAAACGTCGTCGCTTTCAGAATGACTAAGGAAGGAATATATCCCGGCCCGGATATATATATTATATATATATATATATATATAGCTACACAAGATATCAACAAAGTAAAAAAAAAAATATCGTGGTCAGAAAAACAACTATTCATCTTCTATTATCTGATCTGAATGAATTATTAATAAAACTACATGCATATATATTTAATGATGACATAACTTATATTTTTGCATTGTATTATGATTGAATAGAAAAGCTGTGTTTAAAAAAATTAAAAAACGACTTCTATGCCCGTTTTTTCTACCTCTTCATCATCTCATGCGAGTCAAGCAGTCTAACTTGCCTCGTGCACCCTGCATGAATCGGCAAAATAATAATTTAATTATATGCACAAAAACAAATTTACTCTTGGCTTCTTTATGAAGTCATATTTGTATATTAAATATAATGTATGCACTTCTCTGCATTCTACAAAATGGCGCCCTTTTTCCCATTAAAAGATGACAAATATGAATGGGCCCTTTAACCTATGTTTGGGGGATCCTCTTCAGATGGCTCTAGGTGCGTTTTTAAGGGTGTGGAGAAAATGCACTTGGTCAATTAGTCAGGGAAGTATGGAATGTTACTTTAGTCATAGAGAATGCGTCAAGCTCGCTTGATGGGTAGGAAAGTCTGTATTATTTTAAAAAAATGGTCGAAATAGATATAACATAATAATTATATTCAAAAAGTGTTCAAAAGGATTAATTAATTAAAAATCACAATCACCTTAAGTCAATCGATTTCATATTATTGAATTGCTTTGAAAGTAGTATATCACAATTGATAAGTTATTATTATTTTTTATAAAAGATGCTCGACTTGAAGAGTTCTTTGATAACATATAGCAATCCAGGAGGTAAACTGAAATATATCCCCTCATTGGCGTCATAGAAACCACTGGTTAGCGGGAAATAATAATTTGACTTTATTTCTTTCTTATAAAGTCAAAATAATACGTTTAATGTTTTATTTTCTATGGAATCATTATATAAACATTAATTTAATGCCATTAACCTTGTGCCCCTCTCGGTGGCGCCATTTTGTCTTGAAAATAGAAAAAAGTAAACCCTACATTTAATTCATGTGACGTCAACCATTGTTTATACTGTCCCTTAAAATGACGTCATTGGGCATATATTGTCATTTCTCACTTTTTTGTATTTCATAGGTCAAAGTCATAGAGATATAAAATAAAGAGAGCTTATTCCCTTCAATAGCAGAGAAACATCGTCGTTCAGCTGTCGCCTGTGCCCAATATAAACAAAGTAATTTATACTACGTCATCCTAAGCTGATCATAGAAAGATTTGTTTATATTGGGCAATATGACGTATTTATCTGAAGAATCCAATAAGTTCTGTATGTTTTAATATCTCCATGAACCTCATCATTCCTCGAGCAGCCAAAGTCTGAATAGGAAGTCTAAAAGAATAGAAAAATGGAAAAGGACAAAAAGTAATATCCAGTGACGTCATTTTAAGGGACTACTTCTTCATGAAACGTAACATAGGATGATGCTCTCATCATGGTAACATTGATTGCTTGATTTCTTTTTTCCTTTTCCAAAAAAACTACTTGTTAATTTCCTCAGAAGGGCAACCATTTAAATGCCGCTATGTATTCTTAAAGCTCTTGAACTGAATTTATCTTCTCTGTGTAGGTCCAAGTTATTATACGAGGGACATAGTATTTAACCTTTTGATAATGAATAATAAAAGAGAATGATGAGACATTTTTAGTAGTTTTTTAAAATCATCTTATTATTTGGATGAATCATCCTGAATACTTAATTAAGTTTTTTGTGACGTAAGAAAGATCCTATAAGAATACTATAAGTGTAACATGTATATATATTATATATATATATATATATATATATATATATATATATATATATATATATATATGTATATATATACTTTATGAGGAGGTCAAATGATAGCCGTTCTGCCGTGCTTCTGGGCGTTGACATTCATAGCCATTCAACTAATTACAACTTTTATTTTCTTCAAAAATAGGACATAGAAAAAATAATAATAAAAAGAAGAATATAAAGAAACCTATATTTAAAAAGAAAAAAAGAGATATCTTCATGTGAGTTCAAAAAAAAAATGGACAAGACTTAATCCTCAGGATAGAAAAAACTTACTAATCAATAGGTGGAAATAAGATTAATTTAATCTGCTTGAAAAATAAGAAAGAAGGAGAAAAAGATAAAAAATACTAAGAAACGTTTTTTTTCTTTCTTATTTTCTGACGTTCATTAATCATGAAAAAAGGAAGAAAAAATATATATTGGAATACATTCATAGGCAACCGAGAAATCTTTTTATACATATTCATTTTTCTTCTCTCTCCCTCTTTATCTTTTTAAATAGGAAGGTGTGGTCCCTTTAAAATCATCTCTTTTTTCCTCTTGAAGAAATTCGTATTGATAGGTGCCATGAGATTATAGATAGTTGACAATAAGTGCTCTTGGTTGATGTGATATCCATGCTGGAAGGAAAGATAAGGGGGGAGGGGGTGCTACTGGACGTGTTTAGCATTAGAAACCCCAACAACAAATATATATATATATAATACATACATATATATCAGGAAACGAACGGATACCCGGCCCGGTTCCCGGCTGTTTTTTGAGTGTCCCGGCCTGGACCGGACCGGTGCCTAAAAATCACCGGGACGGGACTTTTTTAAGGAAATTATTTTCTAAAAAAACGTCGTCACTTTTTTCAAGGATTTGTTTATAGGATTTTTTTTTTCTAAAAAAACTTCGTCACTTTTTTTGGAAATTATTTTCTAAAAAAAAACGTCGTCAGTTTCAAAATATGCTGAAGTTCCGGCCCGGTTTTGGCCTGGCTTGAAAAATTTAAGTCCCGGCCCAGGTACCGGCAAAAAATTAGTCCCGGTCGTTTCCTGATATCTATATATATACTTATTATTTATAAAACTTATTATTCTTGCAAGTTACTAGAATTGTCCAAGTAAGTTTATTTATATAGAGACGCATTTCATAATGGGAACTGCATATCTACTATGTACCGACGTGAAAGGGTTTCGTTAAGCAGTCCCGTTACACACATACACTTGTGCAGCTAATTTAGAGAAAACAGCTAAATGTATTATGTGATATATTCTTCCAAAAAAAAAAAATCAACTCAAAACTATTGATGTTCACATGTGTATAGCTTGTGTCAGGTAGGTATATGGCTGTATCTCAAAAAGTTGATCTCATAGAGCAAAATCAATGTAATGTTCGAACTCAAAAAACTCAAATTAATTGAAATTATCGGATGAAATGTTAATTTTTTGGGGTTATTATTCTGTATAATGAACTGTTCATTATACTTCTAGCATCACTTCTCTTGCGATTGTTGTGCTGTGAGCATCAACTGATAATATTATCCTTAAGCAATATAGCAAATACTCCTTTTGACCAGGACAAGAAAAATTGTTTATTTTGTTGCATCTTATCTAGCATTAAATATATCCTCACAATTACGTTTAAACAAAGAAAAAGAAAGGTAATGCAGTTACAGAAAAGTTATGTGTATTATTGAATTTTCAATAAAAAAATATAAAAATCAACTGGACTTTTATCTTAAAATATATCATTGAAAATATAAGCATTTAAAAATTGCTAATTCGTGTTTATTAAATAAAATATATAGCAAAACAGAGAAGCATATATAAACTAGAGGAATTGCAAAAAATCAGTAGCAACTAGTATTTTTTAAATAAATTCATTCGCTTGTGCAAATGCTGGAGGCTATTTCTGAGGATAAACATTCCGGGATATTTCACGACTCACTTTCTTTGTGTAAAGCAAGTCCATGCTAAAAGCCAATGCCATTCCTGGGAGGTCAGATAAAGGTTTTACTCCAACAGGGATGCAGAGATAATAGAATTGAATGCTGCGAGAAGGCAGTTCTAAGACAAAATATTGTTAAAACACCATGAGTAAAATGAAAAACGTATTTGACTGTCTCTAAAGCGTTAAAGTAAAGTAGTGCATGCATATAAAATTCTTCCTTTTTTCCCAAAAGGAATTGGCCAAAATTTTGGTTCTTCTTTAGTCTGTAAGGGGCGCTTTGATGCTATAGCTCTTTGAAAATAATAACAAAGTCCTTTTATTATTTATGTTTGGAGACGTTTTTTATTTTGAAAAAGTGTTTTTGAGTGTCAATATTTCAAATCATCAAACTTAATCCCTTCAAACCGGTTTTAAATAGGATTGTGACGTAGCTTCATGGACCAGCAACATCTAATGTTAAAGAAAACAACCAATTTTTTGGCCAATTTTTTTAGTTTACTTTTTCCTTCCATGCACTACTTTACTTTAACTCTTTAAGTGTCTCCAGCCCTAAGCTTTGCTGCTATTTTAATACAAAAAAGAAAATTAAACGTCCTGAATGTATTTTATTCCCATCCTAGATCAAAACAACAAGCACTCAAAAGACAATTTTGATTTTCATAAGAAAGTCCTATTGTTCAACTTCATAGGCGGTTTGCATAAAAGACCCTCTTTGCCTATGCTTCATTAGGTTTTCATAAAGAGGAAACAATAAAAAATATATTTATTCCAATAAAATATACGGGATTTCAATTTTTTTGCAAATCATTGAACAGCTCACATTTTATGATTATTATTTAATCCTTTGATAAACAACAATTGAAAATTATTTGATATTGAATTAAAACTCTAGGTCAGTTCATTTTTTAGAAAGTATTTGCTCTGTTTATAACAAGAGTGGACTTATTGAAGTTAATAGTTGCGTAGTCAAAAATACCATTAGAAGTTTATTGGTTTATCCAGCAACTGAGTTAAGCATAGATGAGTCTACGTTTTTTAAATGGTCTTTATTTTAAAATTGTATTACATAAATACATACAGTACAATTATAAAAAAGTAGGTAGAATTGCGTAAAAATATACATTAATAAACAATATAGTTATTTTAAAATTAATCTACCTAAAAGGACTCGACTAAACAGAAATAATATGCAATATAAAAACAAATTATAAAAACAAATCACAAGGAGATATAAAAACGGAGATATTGGAGGACTATCTTCTTCAGCAAGGTGAGGTAAGGGTTCGAAGAAGGTTCCATGTACGAAACCAAGTCGATTACAAGTTTGATTGTTTAGTTTCTAAAATAGACCCATCTGTCCGGAACTTTTTCAGGCATCAGCTGGTAGTGACTTATCTAAGAGCTATTGTCTTTTTAATAAAAAATATCATTAAAAGTGAATAAAATTTGATATTTTTAAATAAATATAATCCTCTAAGGATTACTTTGTCTTCCGACATCTCCTCATGTTCTTCCTTGTAAGTGGGCTTTCATGGATGAGGTAGTAAAGTGTTCCGAATCGGGAGTCTAAGTTATAACTTAAGCCAGAAAAAATCATAAGGGAGCTCGATAGCCGTGCGTGTTAAGGCGTGTTCAACTCTCAATGTTGGGGGCGCAGGTTCGAATACTCCCGAGAGGGGATGGTCATTTTTGGTCAACCTCATTGATAAGATCCTAGGTTCGATAGACTAATTATAATGCTATAATGCTTATTTATATCCTATCGGATACAATTCAATCGAACCATATAGGCAAAAAAAAGTCATATATATATATACATACATATAATTATATACATAATAGTTGACAAATTATTTATCAGTCATATTTGTTTAAACAACATTTGTGGAAAAATATTCATGTATGTTGAAATGAAGTCTTTTGGAATTATTTTACGAAATACTTTGATGTGTTAATATTTATTTATTAAAAATTGTACTTACATAACATTAAATACCAATTTCCCTAGAGCTAAAAAATATTGTAGAAATATTCAAACATGAATAAAACAAATCAAATACAGAAATAATCAATCAGCTAATCTGACTAAATTAAAAAAATCAAAAATATATATCCTTTTTGATGTTATAGGAAGATGCTTCATGATATTGTTATTTGACCCTTGTGACGGACATCCACGTTCTTCATAAAAACAACCAAAACTTAGTTTGTACGAATAGATCACTTGATACTGCATGGAACTAAATGAAGGGCATATAGAAGACTTACTATTGAAAGAAGTAAGGTCATATATTCCTATTTTCGCTATGAAGTTTTACACATTATGAACTTTGTATGGCGAAAGTTTAAAACTCCTTCAGACAAGAAATATGATCGAATCAAAATTGCTTTATGCTTTTTTTACCACTCTGCACTTTTACAATCCCCTATCTTATTTTTCAGAAGTTAAATGAACATGTTATAATTTTCAACACTTTTATGATGACCTTATATTAACATTCATTTATATTAAGTCGTAAAATGCTAATTACACATTCAGTCGTGGACTTATAACACTAAAAAGTTCAATATTTAAGTAATCATTTAGTACCTTTTCAAACGTTTTTTTTTTTGTGTAATATCTTTACTCAGTATTTAACTTAATATATTTATTCTCAAATATTTATTTGCATGACTTTTCTGAGATTTTTTTCAAGATTCCTTTCTTTAGAAAAATAAATGCTTACATAAATATTTTCTTTCGCTTATTTCCATCATCAATCATTGAAACCATTGGCATTTACATACCTAATAGACCATTTTCAAGAGAAAAAAGAGGGGGGGGGGGTAAATATTCCTTAAATAATAATAATTGCTTAGCTTCTTCCCCCTAAAAAGGCAGTGTGTTTATGCAAGCTATGAGAGGGAGTTTTTTTTGTAAAGAAATACTTAAGTTTTTTCTTGTCAAAAAGGTAAATTATAAAAATTTAAGTGCATGTGAGCAAAAAATGTTTTTTTGATCTCAGCTGAGAAATGAATTAATATTAATGTTTAAAATTCCCTCGCTGCCTCTTGTTGGTCTCATAGAGCTGGCGGGGACGAGTACACTCAGGACGTTTTGTAGTCCAAGATCCTTCGTCAAAAGCCTGGAAAATGTTTTCTTTGGGTAGAAAAACTTCGACGGCAACCTGTCGATTGTTCTTCCGGGGGTTATCCTCGATCAGTCGTTTCACAGCGGCGATCGTATCCGGTGTCCTCGCCTACCGGTATTTACCTGATGACATATTCTTCTCCAGAGCTAAATCGCCAATATCGAAGTCCTTTCGTCATCGCAGAGGCCAGTGCAGGAGTCAGGAAAGATAGAAATGAAATTCCCTTGGATACTGTCTTGGCAAGCTTGATTCAGATCAAGAAGTAGGAGCGAAAATCGGGTGTATCCATTTGCAACGGCGAATGGGGTAATAGATATAAATGGTGGGAGTGTTGGATATTTATACTATCTGAGTGGCACAACATTGTCCCTTCCAACACAAAAATATGCTTTAAGAACGCTCCCGTTGGAAATTCTGAGCTATCCTTTTTACAATTTGAGATAATGAACCTAACTTTTTATATGATAAAGCCTTTAATTAAGAACTCCAGTCCGGTCCAGTCCAGTCCTTTTTGTTGGTCCTATAAAAAGATAAGTCATTTCCCCATGACGTCATAACCCAAGTCATGTTGTCAACCTCTCTTAATGCTATGGAAAGGAAAAATCCCTGATATGGAGCTGTGTCAACATATCCTGATTTTTAAAAACTCATTTCGACATTTTCAAAATGATCTGTTATTTGAAACGTAAAAAACTATGAATTGTATATCGTTATCATATGTCAAATGCAATTCATAACTACGTTTAAACCGGTTGAAAGCTTGTACTTAAGTTTTCATCACCTCTAAGATTAATTACCGGTTTCATATGCATATACCTGGGAAAATAGAATTTACCCTTTAATTAACTTATTTTACCAGATTCATATATGACTTCGTTTCTAAATATCACTTAATTATATATAAGTACATCGTTTCAATATATACTTAAGTTGCTTCACGCAAATAAACTTACTCAGAGTATGTACCAATAGACATTCAGAAGGAAAAACGTATTTCTTTATTCCTATTCGTTTACAATATCAAAGAATGATTATAATAACAAAGGTTATGATTATATATATCAAAGTATAATACTTTATTGTGCGAATCTGTACATATTATTTCAAGTTTTTAATTATATCCCAATTATTAATATATATATATATTATATAAATACATATATATATAAATACTTAAATAATTATTTTTTTAAACAACACTTTTATATTGAAAAGGAATATATATACCTCAAACCCGATGCTTTTAGCTTCATTCCCATCGTTCTAAAAAGTGGCATTTCTTATATTACTTTTATTATACAAAATAAATCTTCAAAAACCTGTCAAAACAATTCCTTCATATTAATTCCTTTAGTTTTACATGTTTGCATTATCCTGTTTAGAATATTTACTTATTTAATACCTACACTTGAGTTAAAGGAGTTAGTTTCCAAATTCAGTGGCAAACATGGCCAACCCATTCTTGTGTTTCCACAAAAAATAAACATGCTTACTCATGGACCCTAGCGTCAAATTGAACAAGTTTCATTTGAGCCTTTTAGAAAAAGAAAGAAAGAGAGAGGAAAAGAGAAAACTCAAATGACCAATGAACTTTTGGGTGTCCCCGTAATTAAATACCCAACACAATAACCCAAAAAGAAAATAGCCTCACTTTTGCAAGTCATTTCATCAACAAACGCCGGCATGACACAAAAAACCCTCTTTCGGATTATTTTATTATATAGAAAAAAAAAAAAACCAATGAAAGTGGCATTGGTTGCGGTATTACCATTATTATAATTGATTACGCATCGTTATATAGAAAGAATCAAAAATAAAAACCTTTTGATGGTTATAAAAATAAAAAAACACAATTCGGGAGGCTTTGAACCTAAAATATGCATGAATATTGTCAATATTAACCGTTTTCTAATATGAAATGTCATTGTCATTATTATATATATATATATACAATGCATACATATATGAAATTAGGATTCATATATATTGCACCTTCGGAAATGTTCCTAAGAATGTAATTTTTTAGAGCGCAATTGCATATTAATAAAATGTACCGTGTATAATGAAATGAAGTATTACTTTACTCCATGTGGAAATGTATATATAATTTTGTTTATTGTTTTCATCAGTTTCACCTTTTGTCTTATTATATTCTTGTTGATACCATATTTTATATTTATAGTAAAATGTTTAATTTGTCACGTGTTTTGTTCTTCCTTTTTTTGTTATTATTTATTTTTGTTTAGAGTTCAGTTTATAACGCCTTTGAGTATATGTAGAAGGGGGACCATTGTCTCCCCTAAGATATATAGGTACAGTCCACTTTTATTAAGGCCCGTCCCTACCTTTAAAAGGAAGGAGTTCACTATGAACTTTTTACCTTGTGTTGCGACCATCAATTCAGGGATAAAATAGAATCTTAGAAAATAACATTCAGGGTTTATTTTCTTTATGTGCCTCAATAGATATAGCTGAAGTATCCTTTAAATGGACTATTCTACCTTATTACCTCCGCCGAAGGAAGTATTGTTTTCACTGGCGTTGTTTGTGGTTGGTGGTTTGTTTGTCAGCAGGATAACTCAAACAGTGCGGAACGGATTCGGATGAAACTTTGTGGAGTTGTTGGAAATGCCAAAAGGAACAAGTGATTAAATTTTGGCATCTCTGAGTGCTTCTTTAAGATGCAAAATGAGCTAAATACTAATAAATATTTCAAGTTAGCCTACTCTGCCAATAGATGTCGCTGTGCTGTGCTCTCAAAGAGCACAGCACAGCGACATCTATGTTAATATTAATTTTGAGCGTAAGGAAAAGGATTCCATAGTTAAAATGTAGGCTGATTATTTCATTCGAAATATAAAATTGAATATATAGTCCGATTTAAAACTCTGCAACATTAACAATGTTTTTTTAATTTATTTAACTCTGGGAAGGCCAAACACGTCTATTGATGGGAACTGCTTAAACTCTGGAAAAGGTCGTCTCCCTACCAAAAAATCTATGTTAGTGTAAATGTGCTATTAATACCCTAGGCAAAAAGGTCAGTTCATGGTTGAATAGTCTATTTATTTTACCTTTGGTCTTTGTGTAATCGACAAAGAAAAAAAGTTCTAAATACGTCCACGACCCATTTCAACAATAGAATATGTATTTATCGACATATTCAATGAACTTACTAATAGTTTTTGCTCTAATTTCAAGTATTTTTAGACATATCATGTTTTGTTCATTAGTTATATAGATTTTGAAAGAAATTATATTTGAATTCATATGTGCCCTATTTCCAAAATTCATTTTATTACCTCCGCCGAAGGAGGTATTGTTTTCACAGGCGTTGGTTTGTTAGTTTGTTGGTTGGTTTATTTGTCAGCAGGATAACTCAAAAAGTACGGAACGGATTCGAATGAAACTTTGTGGAGTTGTTGGAAATGCTAAAAGCAACAAGTGATTAAATTTTGGCATCTCTGAGTGCAGAATTAAGATGCAAAATGAGCTAAATACTACTAAATATTTCAAGTTAGCCTACTCTGCCAATAGATGTCGCTGTGCTGTGAAATCGGGTGCCAGGAGCGTCTTCCTCTCGGAATTTCCGTCGAGGGGAACCCTCCCCCGTCCCTCTACGCCGCCCTAGTCGTGAAAAATCGGCCTCGGAAGGCTCATAAGGACCCCGTGACGGCGGAGGTTAGCACTCTCTGAGTGTATATATGCCTCTAGTTTATTTTGTGTTTTGGTATAATGTAAGTTTCGCTCAGCAATTATACGTGATTTTTTCTACTATCGAACCCTCAAAATCATATGAAATAAAATTGAAGCAAGATATTATCAGTATGTAAAATAGTTAACTCAAAGACTATCAAAATGGCAACTGTTTTTGTCTAATGTGTATGTTATGACACCTTTCTAAAGACTTATTTTGACTCTAAGCCAATCAGTGCTGTAGATACGTTTTGTGATTCCTTTCTGAGTGAACCACAGATACAAAGCTCAATAAATATATTGTGTAGAAAGTCTTCCACCATTAACTATAATATTTCCGTGTCCAATTGAATATATATTTCATATACTTACAAGAATAATATCACCGTTATTACTAAATGTTTAACTCGTAAAATCTACTCCCTAAAACAAAATTGTTAAATATGTGTGATTACAAGAACAAAACTTCTGAATAAGATTTTCTGGCGTTCACAAGGCATGTCAAAAGTGACACCGTCATAACCAAAGTACATAACATACAAAATATGAACAGTTAAAAACGAAAACCTTCCTTTATCCTCCCAATTGTTTCTTTATATTCAAAAGTTTTATTACAAATTCAATTTAATGCCTTTATAAAATGATTGTCTCCGTGTTATTTGAACAGTACAACATACCTGCAGAAACCTTTTGTCTATTTTGGTTTAATTATTTGTCGAAATACAATATACCCACTGGGCCAAGAAAAATATATTTGTATGATTACAAATGATATACTTAATTGATTAAACTACCAAATATAACGCTTTGATTAATTATATTCATATGATAACATGTAATCGCATTAACGGAGCACAAAAATATTAATACTAATTATCCGTATAACTTATTTTTACGAATTTTAATTATTCTTCGTATTGAATCCCCTTATTTATAGGGATACGATTAAATAAGTTACATGACCTAGACTCTAGGGCCCCTATGTTAAGCAGGTTCGTTATTGTCTATAGTTTGAAATCTTCGAATAATATTAATAATTTATATATATATATATATTACTAACAATATAAGAATATATTTGTCTTTTAACTTCATACCCAATAAATTTGTTTTAAAAACTAAATATCCGTACAAAACATGTTAAAAATGGTATTATTATTTTGGGACCATTCCTATCTCTTAGTTCATATATATATATATATAATATTGATAATCGTTTGTATATAAACAGAGCAATAACATTCGAATTTAATTCATGATAAAACTAACAAGGGGATGATAAAGTTAAGACATTTTGAAAATAATCTTTTTAATAGTAATAATAAACTAATTCAAACAAAAATAAATATGTATGTTGTATTAATATTTATATACATATTCTAGTTTGCTATGGATCCGTAAATTTTCTTTCCTCTATATTAGTGGCGTAAGTACCATATTAGAGTTTGATAATTCACTATACTGATAACAATTAAATAAAAACGTAGGGCTCTCTTCAAGTTTTTGAAATCAGTATTATGATTTTTATATACAACTTTTATAGAAAAAAAAATATCAATTTTGTAATGGATCAGTGAATATATATGTATAGGATTTTACCGTAATTCGAGTAATAGAATTTTTTGAAAGAATTTTAAACAGTTTTTTAATGGATCAATTATGTGCATAGGTGATAGCATATAAGTATATTATTAGAGTTTTAAAATCGCAGTATGCTGATGAAGATTGCATAAAAAAGTAAGACTTTCTTCAAGTTAGTTATTAATATGAATTGCAAATAAATATTTTATGATGCAAAAGGTATATAAACTTTGTAATTGATGAATTAAATTAAATATCCTCTCAATTAGGCGGGTGAATGGTCTTCATACAAAACGGTAGCCATACAGACGAGAAGGTATGTGAGGACCACCTATGAGTATAAAAAATAAGCCTTTAGAAGCTTGTTTTCTCTAAATATGTGGTGAGTGCGTGTACATACATATTTTTTTGTAACTAATAACGTGATTGCCAAGGTTTTAAATAACTGTAATAGACAAATGAGGGTATTCATTAACCATTCATTTATTAAATCATACAAGAACGGGGAAATTGAAAATCTTTTATATTGAGAATCGAATTCATAAAACAAAGGAATCCATCATATTTTTACGGCAATTGAGTGTTGATTTAAATCAAAGGGGGCGATGAAGCTCAGTGAAAACGTGCTCAATGATTAGGTTCGACTCTTGATTTAGATCAGCCTCATTGAAAATATCTTAGGCTAGATGGACTAATTCTAATGTTACATGCTCATTCATATCTACACGAATATTACAATTCCATTCAAACAAATAGGCAAAAATAAAACATCGAAGAAACTACTAAATTAACCCTTTTCCGTAATTTTTCGAATGGGAGATTTCCTATCTGCTGACTATCATGAAATCGACATGTTAAAATGAAGTCATGATCAGTAGGTAAATTAATTAATACACTTTTTTGTTGTTTGACATACTTCTAATTTTCATTCGGAATAATAAACTGATTTGGTGGCTTTTTTCTTTCATGTGTTTGAATTAGGCAATGAATATTTCGGTCATATGAAATTGTAATTAAGGAGCTTTTTCAAATAGCATATGTTTAACAAATTGTTTATACTTGATGATACCAGATTTAGTTAAGATACCTTGCTATACAAACAAGATGAAACTATTTTGCTCCTAGTTTTAATAATATATATTTGAAAAATACATAAAATACGATTATGTAAAATATGGAAAAGGATTTCGTAAAAATATACATTATATTACGCTTTCATTGTTAAATTAAGTATATAATGTGCTATCAACATACACATTAATGGGAATTCAAGATTTCAAAAGTAAGCACGATTAAAATTCAATTGAATAAATCCATATAAATTAAAAATGTCAAGATTAATTTTTTCGAGTTCTTTGAGAAATATACCTGTCTAAAAAACAATTATGTTTTTCAAGAAATAGGTAAATGTATGTTTATAACCATACCCCGTATATGTATATATAAACTTCATTTGATGAATAAATGTACAAATAATACGATTTGGTGACGTAATAAGGTCATGTAACACGTAAAGATGGAAATTGAGAAAGAGTGGGGTGATCTCAAGCATTATATATGCTCTGACCACCCCACCTATGGTCTTTATTGTTCAATGTTGAACAGAATAAGTAAATAAGTGAATATAGAGAGGATAAAATCATGAAAAACAAGATTCACTCATTGTTACATAAATATATTTAGGCGTATTTGTCATCTTGCTATGAGCAATCTACTGGTGTCCCACCTGGCGGGCCAATTTGTAACCTTTCCTCTATAGGCCGTTAGTGCTTTTATGAGGTTTGCTCTTGACTCTTGAATAGGAGAGTCGAAGGCACTCCTCCTCCAATACATACACTTGAGCCCTGTATTTTTTGCACCTTTGGGTTCTTTCTCTAGAAAAAAGAATGGGGTATTAAGTATCGGAGTATTTAGATAAGGGAGTACATTAAGTCTCTCCTTCAAGTGAAGCTGCTGACTCATGCTTGGTTAATAGATAAATTCATGATTCTTCTAATAGCACTGCACCCAGTTCTTCCTTCTTTCAAAAGAGTCCAAATGTGCACGCAAGATCGAAGCTCTACATAAAAACTACTATCAAAAGGATTTTAAGAAGATATTGTGCATTTTTAAGCCAATCTAATAAATGATTTGCCCTTTTAAGGTTATTCTTCAGGGCAGTAAATATGAACTAAAATGTTCATTTATGTATTTTTGCAACTGCCCCGAATAGTTTTACTCTGTTTCTGTAAATAATTTTAGTTTATTTATTTTTTATTGTATAAAATAATTCACAGTTAACCGAATAAATTGTTTTTAACCGAAAAAAAGTCCAAATAATAGCTAAGATGCCTTCCGAAGGATGACGATAGAAGGTATAATTGTTCTCATTATTAATTGACCTTTAAGACTTTATATTCATTTGATAGGATATAGTTATAAAACTTTGACATTTTATAATTTTATATTTAAAAATATTGCTTTGTTATATCATTTATCCAAGCCTGCAATTATTCATATAAATACAAATTGTTTTGACATGAAAAACTTAACGTCGAATGGAATACATCAATATTTTTTTTATTAAGGACTTTATTTCGTCTACCAATCATTTATAAATATTTCTTAATGTAGTTTTAAAAAATATAATCGAAAAAGAAGTCCATTTATAAACCTTACACATCTCTTTTTTTTTGTCAAGCAGAGCTCTAGAAACTTTTTTAGAGATAATTATCTTAATTTTATTGGACCAAATAGGGGAATTCATTCAAATTAGGAAGAATCCATAATTTCATTGTGTATGAATAAATATATTTCTATGAAAAGGAAAGTTTTTCAGGCTAAAAGTTAATATGTTGAAGTGAATATTTATTTTGTGAATATTTGCTACCAGATATGTACAATCTTTGAATATTTGAAATATGTGGTGAAAGTATTGCTTTGACACAAATACCAATTGTACAAAGTATTACAATATACTAAGGGAAGTAAGTGTACCATATAATTATAATATACTTTGATGGAAATGTCAAACACTTGTAAAGAGTTTAAAATGTGGGTCAAATCTCCACATAAAAGCAAAAAACAGTTGAAGAGATTTCTTAAATATTTTATAAATCTTCTGTAAATTACTTGAAAAGAATGCTAGATTCTGGAATAGTATTATATTTTATAACACTTGCTGCTGAGATCCATGAAGTATCAGAGGCAGAGGTAAATTTCAGACCTAAAGCTGCGTACTGAGCTGTGGCAGATAACAAAATTGGCTTTAATTCAGTTGGATAAATCGGACTGTTTGTAGTCAATCTTCGGGCAATTCAACTTTTATCCCCGGAAAGGACAAAGTTGTTTTGTTTTCGCTCATGCTAATACTTAAATGTAATAGAAATTAGTAAATGAAATATGACTCAAATTATTGTTTGAATGATAAGTCAGCAATGTTGACATTCCAATTTATTTGAGCAGATATCCTTGTATATACTTATGACTAACAAAAAGGCTGCTATCGCAAAATATCCAATAAACATTATTTAAAAAAAGTTTGATAACACTGTTGTCTTTCTTTCCCCTGTTCGATAGTCAGAGTATTGATCCATATATCGACAGAATACAGCTAAAAAAATAAACACTCGTTTTATTTCTTGTGTATGAGCAGTAAGTTTATTTAATTTATATAATTGGTGGAAACTGAGGAGTCCTTTCAAGGGATTCAACAATGACGTCATTGATGTAGGCACATGAAGAAGAGACTCTTTGGGGTTTTAAAGGACTTATATTTTCTTCGCTCTGCATTGATGTTCCCTCCTTCAGAGTCACGAGTGATGCTTTGTAGCAAAAAGCCAACTGCTTTTTTATTAGTATTAGCCCCCTCCTTTTTCAATCAATCACGTTGCAAAAAGGAGCACTATATATATATATATATATATATATATATATATATATATATATATATATATATATATATATATATATGCTTTCCCAATGAAGAATCTTAAAACATCAATTATGGCATTCAAACTAATGAAATAATGCGTAGGAAAAACCGTTGGAGCTCCTGCAGCAAACGTTGAGCTTATTTTGAATGCATCTAAATTTAGCCACTCTCTCCACCCTTTTCAACCCTTTTTTGTTATTATTATTACTTTAAGAGTGGCTGAATCCTCTTCCATCTATTTAGATTTTTCTTTCTTAGAAGGCTATAATTATCTTTCAAAAATAACTCTGCGTCAGTGGTTATAGAAATGACTGTGTAGTGGGAAACCCACATTTTCAATGTTCGTCATTAACCATACGATTGTACTTGTTGCGTTGTCTGGAGAAAATAGTAAAGAAAAAAGTATTGGATCCTATAAAAATGACTGAGATTTGAAAGATATAAACAATATTTTTGTTCTCTTGAGTAAAGTCTTGTATTTGCTCCTTAAAACATGCAAAATATAATATAATGAAAAAGGAAAATGTGTCTTAACAAACATATATAAACACATTTAAATGATTTTCTCTCTAAGACCTTAAAATGTCTAACTATAATACCGACATAAAGTAAGATCATTATTAAACATAAAATTACAATTAAACATAGAAAACATTCATTAATACTTCAATAGTGATAAAATTAAGCGCTTTTTAAGATGATTTTATTCGAGGAAACCTCGCAACACATGGCAAATATCTAGGAAAATATCTCCCCAGTCAGATGCATAGTTCAAAGACCTATGGAGTCTTAAGTGACAGCATCGTGACCCTTGCTGGAGCAAATAAAGGCTCTAAAGGCTTTTTGCGTATACAACTATCCCTTGAGTTAGGAGTTGAGCAATACGTGCTTTGTGATTTCCATGATGGAATATTACGGGGTGACTGATATGGTATTTTAATAATATAAATTTTAGACGCATGAAGTAAATCATATTACTTGATAAAAATAGTAAAATACTAGCGTTAATAATGTTCTCTTAATGTAGTAAATTTATATGAAATTAACTACTGTAAGGAAGTAGCGAATAAATAATATTTTGAATGTTGTTAAAAAAACAACAACGTATTTTTATAATGTTTATGTACTGAACGTTAATCAATTTTCTGTTGGAACATTCATTCCAATACCCTTTTATACAAATATTCTATTTGTGAATCCAAGAAAACCAAAAATAGAATGGAATAAAAAAATATATATTGAGGTCTTTGGCATGAGAGGATTTTTTCTCTCCTTGATTTACTGGAAGATATCACGAAATGCTTAAAATAAATGTTTTTAAAAATAAAAACGCAGATAATTTTTTTTTAGAGACTTTATTGATGTAGAGATATGTTATTACATATAAATATATATATATATAAACATTTTAGTTTAAAAGTAAATCTCTAATCTAAAATCTATCAGCATTATATACAAAATAAATTATTAAAAAACATTAAAACACAATATTGTAATAAAAAATACAGATATAATAAATAATGTCGCAAATAAAATAAATAAAATACTAAAGATTGAATATATTATTTTGATTGTCTTTTAGTATATTTCACGTACTGCCTCATAATCCGTTACAGAAATTGGAGATGTCCAGCGGAGCAAGACGGATAAAATTTATCAGATCCCCCACATATTTCCACAGAATGGTATTGATTGTAGGGATCTTCACTGTAAAGGAAGTGATCGCGCTGCCGTCGAAATCATGATGGCCCGAATGTCTTCAATAACAATTACTTTATCATGAGTTAATTTTTCCGCCAAATAGCTACGAATACTCGATAAAATTAGCTCCATAGCTCGTGCTTTCGCTGGAGCCTTTATGGGATTCGAATTTAGTGCGAATATAATTATGGCCGTGACAATTCTTTTTTATACTCCTTTAACGTTGACCCTGACAAATCCCTTATGAAGAGGAGTGCAGGACAGTTGGCAAACGCATGGACCACTGAATTAAATAGTTGTCCACAGTCTTACATGGCCTATTAAAAACAGACATTTAGTAGAAATTTGAAGCTGGGAGGTAAATCTTTTTTCATCAATAGTTTTTGAGATAGAACTCATAATTCATTTCTTGCACAACGGTTGGAGGCCTAGCTCTCTTATATGTATATCGCACAATTTCTCAGCTTCCTCTTTTGTATTTTGTGAAAAGGGCATCCTTAGTGCCAAGGAATCGGTGAAAGATGATTCCCTGCTGCTCTATTTAATGGAAAAAAAAAATTCCACACTTAAACAGAGGCTCCCTGTCTAAATCGTGAATGTACAAATTTCTTCTGATAAAGCCTTCCATTCTAGTCTTTTGGCCCTGGGAGATTTTTGAAATAAAATGGCTTGTTGATATTTTGTTGAATTATGTCAACCGTAGAAGAAGATGAAAAAAGCGGCGTGCCTTTCCAAATTATTCTTTGTATGGTTGCTATTATAGAGAATAATTTCATCAACTTTTCGTTCGTAGCCTCTGTCCCAAACATGAGTAAAAAGAATGCTGAACTTGACGAAAATACAGTTCGCCATTCCTGGTCAGGATTAACGGATAAATCCACTATAACTTTCTGAAAGATTTTAGGAATTATTTTATATAGCATCGATAGTCCTCCTCCTATATGCGACCTTGGCCTCTTCAAAGAGGTCAAATAACTACTATGAAACAGCTCATTTAGCCATGAGTTTTCATGTGAGATGGCTTTTTCCGCAAGCCAAGGAAGAGATGCTGCTTTATACAGAGCGTAAGGAACAATGGAATAATTATATAAGTCAGAGAAATTAATTCTCGCATAGGTACAATATATACGTTCGTGCTTGTAAGAATAATAATACGAATTTCCTTTTTTAGTTTTTGCACTTGCAGATAGCACAATGTAACAAAAGTTTAGTGTGAGTGACTTTTTTGGTTGTTTATACTTTGTGTACCCCACCCCACCGTAACTTAATCCGGTAGCAGCCGGTAAAAGTTTGCTAATGAGCTAAGATCTTTATTATTAAATGAATTAAATTTACAGAAAAAACTATAAATTTTCGAGCTATGAGCTTCCATTGGCATTTTACTAGCTCTAAACTCCTCGGCGAGCTGGTATATTTCCTTTATGGTGCGGGCAAGGTTAAAAATGAGATGAATCGGCCTTTTCTTACTCTTCTTTGAAGAGACCTCATGTAGAATTTTGTTTTTTTCTTTCTTCTAATCTTGAGTAAGTGACTGTTAAACCAATATGGCCGCTGACAATGGCCACAATATTTTTAATTTTATGCCTTTTGAATTTATATTTTTTCCTCAAAATGGCTCTTCCATAAACAGACTAGAATGCCGGCAAGTCTTTGGGTGTCGCCAGTCTTTTTCCCAGACATTCATGCTGCTCTCAAAGTAGGGTACCCTAGTACTGACACATCGATACTGGGTCAATGACAGGCAATCCTTTTAAAGCTCCTGCCTTCACCAGGGCATCTGCGAACTCCTTGCCCGTACTATATTTAATTCGTTTATTTTTTTACTATGTTATAAGAATAAGAAAAGGCATTCGATTAACGTTGCTAATTGCTAAAAAGAAAATTATATAACTTTTTATTAAGAAGTGAAATTCAGCTTTGAATAGACATGCCATCATGAAACACCTTCTGTCTCTTAATCCGGATATTATTTGTTTACAAGATATAAAAACCAAGGTCTCGTCGACTTGCAACGAAAATTGTAGGCTTTGCCTGCCATAATTTTTCCATAACTTTCTCGGGCACGGGTAGAAGAGGTGTGATAACTTTTATTACAAGGCGAATAGAGAAACCTCTTTTTATAGATGATTTATTATGACGGTGAGTGGCACAAAATAATTTTAAACACCTCTGGTTGTTCTTTTTCTATTGTGAATGCTTATGGTCCAAATTCCCGATCGTTGTCATTCTTTCAATCAGTTATTGATGCAGAGAGACTCAGCCATCTTCCTTTATTGTTGATTGGTGATCTTAATGTAGACTTACATAAACTTCAGGTCAACTATCCCAACTCAGCTGCCCTCAAAGATCTTATTCATAAACTATGTTTGGTGGACGTCACAAGATTTTTCTGTCCCGAAGATACCGTTTCTTGGAGCTGTGGAAAAAGATCTTCGAGAATCGATTTGGCACTAATTTCCCCATCGCTACTGCGTCATATTAAGACAGCTTTCTATAGGCCTGATCCATCCTCCGATCACAAAATTATTGATATTACCATAAAATATATTCCACGCAAGAAAGCTTTTCAAATTCCTAACTGGATTCTCTACAATGATCGATTCGCGAGATCACTTGGTTTAAATCTTGACAAAAGAGCCAACCTGATAACTCCAAAGGGAGCTTATCCATCTCTTATTAATATTATTAAAAAGACTGTTCGCAAGTTTGTCGCAAGCCACAAAAAGAACTCTTCAAAAATTCAAAACGACATTGAGAGTGCCATGAACTCATCTTCTATTTTTATCAAACAAGTTACTGCTGATCTTGTAAACAATTACAGAATTACCGACATCGCGGAAGCTGAAATGGAAAGGAAGAAGATCAGAGATACAAATCCAAATTTTAGATTTAAGTACCTCCCCCCAAAAAACTTGAGCTCCACGTCAACCATTAAACGTATTGTTGATGGTGGTAAGGTTTTAAAGACTCCAAGTGATATATTGTCATATTTTCATAAACGATTTTCAGAAGTTCTAGGTGGCAATAGACTGAATTTTCCAAAGAAGAAATGTAAACAAATGCCTGAAGTGTTTACAACTGAAAATATCATTAAATATATTAATTGCAATCTCAAGGACAATAAAGCCTCTGGTCCTGATGGTATCTGTGGACGCATCTTCAAACTTGTTCCAAATGAGGTTGCTCCCTATTTATTAAGTATTGGAAAGTACATGGAGAAGTATGGCAAAATGCCCAGTGCCCTCTCAAAAGGGCGCATTGTTTTAATCCCAAAAAAGGGGGACGGTAGTCATTTTAATCATTGGAGGCCCATAACTATTTTAAATTTTACATACAGAATTTTAGCAGGGGTTTTAACAAAACAAATTGAACCTATTTTAAATGATCAAATTCAAATTGAACAGAAGGGCTTTCTTAAGAAACGAAAGATTACAGATATATCCAGAAATATTCTTACTGCGGTTGAGTCTTTAAATAAAAGGGACCGATACGGAGCTTTAATAGCTATCGATTTTAGTAAAGCCTTTGACTCAATTCGGCATGATCATGTTTTAAAGTCTATTAAAAAGCTTCTTCCCCAAAAGTTTTTTAACCCCATCAGGTCATTATTATTTAATGGTTCTTCAGTTTTAACGTTAGATGGATTAAATAGTGCCCCCATTTTACTCAAAAGGAGTTGCAGACAGGGTTGCCCCATTGCTCCTCTTCTGTTTGTATCCGCGCTACATGACCTCACAAGAACGTTAATGAGAAAGTATATAGGTTTTGGTGTATCTTTTAATAATGGGAGACATTTGATTGATTTATATGCCGATGATGTTACTCTGATGATCGAAGCCAGCTCCGAAGCTCAACTCATCAAGAGAATTGAAATCATATTGTCCTTCTTTAAAAAATTCGAACTGAAGTCCGGTCTTGGAATGAATACTAAAAAAACAGGCATACTGCCATTAGCATCGTGGAATCCAGACCCCTCTGTTATGATCTCTAGTTGTAAGGTTGTACAGTCAGTGAACATTCTTGGTATAGAGTGGATGAAAAATGGTGTGTCTATGTCTAACTGGTTGGAAATGAATTTAAAAATTTATCGATCTTTGAAACAATGGCGCCATCTCTCATTAATGAAAAGGATCGATCTTTATAATACACGTGTAGTGCCTGTTGTTTTGTATAGGGCGACTTCGATTCCTTCACTTGCCGAGTATGCAATCAAAGAAGAAGAGTCTTGGTTGACCTCACTTTTTCACAAATCTTATCTTCCCGCCCTCAAACGTCCCAAAAAATTTATAGGGGGAGGCTTGTGTCTCTTAGATGATATTCTTCCAACCTACTATCGTAAAATAGTTGAAAAAATGGGCGTGTATCATGAACAAGACTGGAGAAGGTACTTCACTTCTACGGAATTTTATAATTGGATTCACATGGGCACCATTTTAACAAATTCAGATTTGGAAATGTTTTCTCCCTTTTTAGCATCGATTCAGAGGGTATTATGGAGATCCCATCCTGTTTATTTATCGGATACAACAATCGATATTATATACCAAAACAAGGACAAAAAACCGTTTATCAAGAGATTTGGAGATCCTGTTGTTCTCGAGAGAACTGCTCTTAACCAAAATAAATTTACAGCACATGACTTAGATAGGTCAAATTTTAACATTGGAAGGTTCCGCTTTCCACTTGAACGTTCTTTTATTGGTTTTAATCCTTCGAAGCCGTGGTTTTTAAAATTTGCACTTAAAAGACCTAGATATGATGGAGCGATTTCAATATCTGAAAGATTTCAAAGTTTGTTGGGCCTCTCTTTGTCCTGGAAGAGAAGAATTCTGAAATCTACGGGTAGTATTGCCGATGGTGCAAAATTTACTGCACAATTACAAATTTCAGGACAAATCCTCAAATTTCAGCTTCCTTGCATGAACTGTGGGTTTTTATTAAACAATATCTTCCATGCATTCGTAGACTGTCCAATCCTAAAGGTGTTTAAGCTATTCGTAAAGCTTAACGTTTGTGAAAATGAAGACGATTCCTCAAATATTTTAAAAGCCTATGTTCTTTTTGGTGTCTTTAATCTTAAAAAGAAATCTCCCCCCAGTCACAAAGCAATTGAATCTGCAATACAAAATGTCAAATCTTTAATTGCACAAAAACTTACTACTAACAAGTACATTTTAGAAAAAGATCTAAGACCTATCCTCATTGGTGCTGCCGCCCGCCACTCTGCTTTTGAGGTCAAAATTCCTGATTTGGGAGCGTCAACATGGAAATGGGCTGGAGACCTCATTAAATTTTATCCGAACAGTTCAAAATTCTATTGGAACGACATCAGAAGGATTTTAAGAATGCATCGCCGTTTTGTATTGAATACAAATTAGTTTTATCAACTGTTGTTTTATATATATGGTTTTTATCTGGTCGGTAATTTTGAACTATAATGTTCATTGATGTTTTTATTACGTAACTGTCCAGATTTGATTTGATTTCTTATTGTTTCTGTATGTTTTTAGTGTATTTTTTGTACACTGTATTCTTTTTTGCAGTAACAGAATAAAATTATTTTAACCATGAAAAAAAAAAAAAAAAAATTCAGCTCTTCCTTATATATTAACCTGTTCTGTTTAGGTAGATCTTTTTTTAGGGGCTACTTAAGGTTCAAATTTCAATAATCTTGGATTATACACGTAAAATAAATAACTATTGTTTTTATTCGGATACAAAGGCTTTAAAGACTTAAAATAGACATTTTCTGTTTTTGTTACTATCGATCTTGGGGTATACTTAGCGATTTTTTATTATTATATATTAAAATATAGCATATATAGAGCCGTAGGTATAAGAAATTTTCATAATGATTGTAATTTTTAGACGTTTTATTGCATGCTTCTGCTATATAAATATTTTGACCATTTTTTCTTCTATTTCAATTTCAACAAATCTTATGGTTTTGTAAGTTTTGCATTCTCTGGTGGAGTTTGGAGCTAATAAAATTCCTAAGAAGCGTTAGTCTTCATTAAAAAATAAATCAACTACGATTTGTCTTGTGTTTCTATATATATATATTTTTAATTTTTTTTGCCTAACTGGTTCGATAGAATTGCATCCGATGGATTAGCAGTTATAGTGTTAAAATTAGTCTATCGAACTAGGATCTTATCAATGAGGTAGATCAAAAATGACCATCCTCTCGATTTTTTTTGTGTTTTATATATTTCTATAAATTATTTTTTAATATCTTGCAGTAATAATGTTGAACATTTGTGCGTATTTAACAGTTTTGCTGTTTTTCTTTTTGTGAATTACCTGCTGTTTATTATAAATAGAACGAATTCATAAATATCATCAGAAATACCGTTCTTATGTATATACACTTACGAGTATTACCTATAATAGAAGAAATAATAGAGGTGTTTCAACTCTCAATGTTGGGGCGCAGGTTCGAATCCCGGAGGGGATGGTCATTTTTGGTCTACCTCGTGGATAAGATCCTAGGTTCGATAGACTAATTATATGCTCTAAGCTTATTTATATCCTATCGGAGCAATTCTATCGAACCATATAGGCAAAAATAAAAAGGGAGCTCGATAGCGTGTTGTTAAGGCGTGTTCAACTCTCAATGTTGGGGGCGCAGGTTCGAATCCCGAGATGGGGATGGTCATTTTTGGTCTACCTCATTAATAAGATCCTAGGTTCGATAGACTAATTATAATGCTATATGCTTATTTATATCCTATGGATGCAATTCTATCGAACCATATAGGCAAAAAAAAAATAATAATAATAATAATAAGGTATCCAAGATGTCTTAGGTTACTAAGGAAATATTTGGAATGACTATAACTAATATAGAGTTTGAGGAGTAAAAATATTTGCATGATTCTTCTTTACTTAGAAGTCGTCGTTTAATTTTATTGTTTACTGATTCATTGATAATTTAAATCTAAAAATAGGATATTTACAGTAATTCCAAAGTAAATTTGTGGTGGTCCAGTAAGAACCCAAGTTTAAATGGATTTTGTGAAAATGAGTTACCATCACAATAATAACTTGGTGAAATTATCATTCGTTACTATTAGTAAATATTTCGATTTGTTGTACATGCTCCAATAATTGCTAATGATATATACTATAATTGATCATTGCTAAGGATAAATCTCTTATGGCTATGAAAAAAGAGACTATCTTTGAGGGATCATATCGTAAAATCATGTGGAATATGTGAACCCTATAACAAATAGTCCAATAGAAAGAAAATCATTCTAACTTATCGAAATAAAAATGACATTTATAGGTAAAAACGTGCACAACTGGTCTTAATGCTTTTGAAATATTTGGCCGACATTTTATGAATTAAAAAACCTAAAATGCGTTTTCTCATTTCACTATTTTCATTTAAAATTGTTTTCTTGCTGAACCACCTCAAATGTAGTCAAAACGTTAATAAACATTGTAGTGTATTAACCAACTACTGTCATATAAAGGTTTTTATAAATAAGATATGTTTTACACAATTATGCTTCGAATGAATCACCTTTAATGATAACGAAAATATTATAATGATTTACAATAGACATGACAAGTATTTAATTCAAACTCCAAAGTAAGGAGCCATCTGAGAGTCTATTTTTGTCATTTTGAAAAGCTTATTTTAATTGTATTCAATGTATCAAAACAAATGTAGGGAATCAAAAATTGATTTCAAGTATCGCCTCATCAAAAAATCCATTACCAATTTATGTATATAATTTTAAATAAAGTGTATCATTCATAATTAAATTAATATTATTTATATCAAGTAAAGGCGTTGATTTGTTGATTATTTGGTGTATTATATAAAGGTTTTTTGAAAATAAATGCATGGTCATCAAGGGGATTAAATTTTTAACTGCAAAATGACTTTTGGAAAATTTATATATTAATATTTTAGTGCACTTTATAAACCATTGAAAATCCATTAATAATTTATGTATAGAATGTTAAAATAAATGGTATCATTTATCAATTAAATTAATACTTATTTTCATCAACTATAAGTGTGGATTTGTTGATTATTTGTAGTATTATATAATGGTTTTTTGAATGTCAATGCAGGGTCATCAAGGGCATTAAAAAATTATTTGCAAAATGACTTTTGGATAAATTTATATATATTTTAGTTTAAAATTATAAATCATTGAAAATCAAAATATATATGCCATTAATTATATCTAAGGACACTTGTTATTTTACCCCAAAAATTGGTAAACTATTCAACTTTTTATATCTCATCAACTTACAGTAATCAGTATTCTGAGACATTTGATCAGATAACTTCAATTCATACAAACCATGTGTGCTATTTTTGGTCATCATATCTTTGAATGATAGAAAATGGCGTCAGGAAGCTAAGATTTGACCAATAGATTATTATTTATATCTATGTCTCAAACTAGGAATATATGTCTTAGAGTCTAATTTATTAAAACAAACAAACTTAGTTTAATGAAAAATATAATAATTTATTGATTGATTTTTCATTATTATTTATTTTGGTACTCTCAAAAAATATTATTTCCTACTTAAATGCTTAGTCATGCATTTTATATTTATGTTATGCTTGTATATTTTGGATGTACATACTGTGAAATAGTAATAAAATAACATAAAGTTGTACTAATTACTAGAAGAGAGTTTTTTTGGGCTCTGTGTAAGCGTGCAGATGACGCAGAAAAGAGAATATGACTGATGGTTAATTTTCATGCTATAATGCTTATAGATAACCCCACAGATGCACTTTCATTTAACCCAGGGGTCGGCAACCCATAATGTCGAAAGAGCCATAATGGACCAAAAAATAGTAATAAATGTGTCTGGAGCCGCAAAAAATAAATAATCTCTATATACCCTTCATACGGCAGGGCTCTCAAGTTTTCAAGTGAACTCATAGTTAGATTTTACCAGTGGCATTAGGAATTTGGTTGACTCGAGGATAGATGTCTGACAAATGACGCATCAATTCATTCAAACAAAAATATTTATTGACTTCTGGTTAAGCTTTGGGGAATTTTACTGAGTGTGTGTTGTTTATTGTATGTGTTTGTGGCTTGCTTCGAGTCCTTTAGGTTTCTTTATTTAAGAAGTTCTATCAATGTTTCTTATGTCACTCCAGAAAAAAAGTGAGGGCGGTTTTTTATAAAGAAGTTATATCACTCAGTCAGTCCATTCTGGTCCTATATATTTTCCTGCCCATCTTTTTTTTTTTCATTTTTAACATTTTTGGGAAAAGATCTAGGGAGCCACTATGGTAGCTCTGAAGAGCCGCATGCGGCTCTAGACCTGCTTGTTGCCGACCCCTGATTGAACCCAATAGGTCAAAATACTATAATGTGTATTTGTGTATTTACTGCACATTTGCTTTGAGTTTTATGTTTCTATCATATTTGTATGATAAATATGGTCATATTTATATGATAAGTAAACATCCTTCCGTAAAAAATAATACTTGAAGGCCTTTTGATAATAAAAATTTAATTGAAGGAAACTCAAACATATATAAGGGAACTTTTTATATGTTATTTTTTTAAGACTTTGTTAACATTCTTCTTTGGCTTCATAGTGCATTTTTATAAATATTATTTAGCTATGAGGAAACAACTACGTTTTTAAACTTTATAGTCTAATCGAGTAGATATAAAAAGTAAATATAATCAAGCGTCAAATCATTTTTATAGACATCTTCGTTTCTATGTTTCCTCAAGAATGTCTAATTTTTTCTTTTTCAAAGGGATATGCCAGAGAATATCTGTTGATTATGACAGCCTAAAGGGTTTCACATACACCCATATACACGTCCTTATTTTGTAAATACATATATGACCTCCATTGGCTATCATCCAAATTGATCGAATAGATTAAATTTATATGACTCCTTCCAATAGTCCATGACTTCCCTACCAAATGATCTGTCTCATAATCTGATAAAGCAAACAATAAGTGTCGTCATGCTGCTCACCAGTCAGGTCTTGATTAAATATACTGACTCTCGACAAATAGACTGAAGTCCTTTTGAATACTTAGTGTATTAGTTTTTTTTAAATGAGAATTTAGGAGAATTTAATATGTAATACTCATATATCAAACCATTCATTATTCTATATATTCATATGTATATTTAACACACAACTACTTTTGGGATCAAAGGGATGGAATGAGAGTCAGGAAATATATTCAAAAGGACATAATCTTGGAAGATTAAAGCACAAATTTAATTGGATTCCAAAGAAGGAAACCCTCAAACGAAAAGGGACTAATCGAAAAAAGATATTCTACTCTATGGAAAAGAAGAGACCTTCTCAATTGCGTCTATTTTATACTAGTTTATTATGTATCTACTAAAGAATACATTAGGAAGATATTTTTATGTATGAAAAACTTTTTAATTCAATTTCCATTATATTATATCATGCATCAGTCTCCATTGGTTCAAAGCAAGGCTTTGGTACGCATACAAAAAGTCACCTTCGACTATGTATACCTCAACAGTATTAAAAGGCATTTAATTGTTATAAACACCAAAGGTATTGTGAAGGGAATAAAATTTTTTAACAAAATAAATTGCATTTTATCAAAATAAAATACATTTTGACAAAATAATATACATATAAAACAAATAAAATACGTTTTTTACAAAATCAAATAGATTTTAACAAAATCAAATAGATATTAACAAAATCAAATAGATTTTAACAAAATCAAATAGATTTTAACAAAATAAAATAGATTTTAACAAAATAAATTGATTTTAACAAAATAAAATACATTTTAACAAAATAAAATACATTATAACAACATAAAATACATTTTAACAAATAAAATACATTTTAACAAAATCAAATAGATTTTAACAAATAAAATACATTTTAATATCCAAATATTTTAAGATATTTGTTTTTCATTATATAAGCAGTATTTTAGAAGCTCCCATACAAACTTTTAATATTTTCTTAATCAAAGAACCTGGAATCTTAATAATTTAGTAGAATATCAAGTTGTCCATAATCTCACTCTTAAGTCATCTTCTTGTGGAGGTTTTTTAAATTTCTTTTTCATTATCGAGGCGACAAATACTTCGAAACTTGTAAAAAAAACAGGGGCTTAGATTTGTCTCTCCCAAAAATAAATAAAGCTAAACAATATATTTACTATTCAATATCTGTATTTGAAAAATATAAAACTTATATAATTTAGTGTTATTATATTACTCGTTGTTTCAAATATTTTATACTCAACTCCATCCTTTTAACCGGCAAAACCTTACTCATTAATGGGGAGTATAGATACAATCTTATCATTGATATAAATAATAATGAATAATCTCGTTCACAAAATTCCTTTTCAATTTGTAAATTTCATCAAAATCTCCACTCTTAATATTGATCTTTTTGACAATTCTATCCTTGTGAGTTCAATTGAGTGCCAATCTTATCGATTATTCTAAACTCTTATGTTGTTTTTTGAGTGCTATTAACAGACCATTTTTTAAATCTTTATTAGTAATATTTTCTGTACTTTATACTCGTCATTTATATCTATTTAATAAATAACTTTTAATAAATCTCAAGGTCATTATTCTATTTATCATATGCATGGAGTCTAGAACATGAAAGCAGAATGAAAAAGGCATTATATCAAATATATATATATATATTAATTACCCAAGAGCCCGTAAGAGAAGGGGAAAAAGTCAGCTGATATTCGTAGTATTTGTTAAAATTATATTTGATTTCATGGGAATACTCTTAAGACTATTGCTCACAACTTCATATAAAAATACTTTTGCTTACTCAGACAATAATTAGGGAAACAATCATGAACAACATGGGTGATGACAAAATTTTGTTGAACTACGAATAAAGTATGGAATCATCAGATAACAACACATGTAAAATCAGTTAAAAGAATAAATCATATATATTACTAAATTAAATATTTTAAAATATCTACAATAACTCAAAGAGTGAATAATATATCAGAATTAAAATGAACGGATTTTTTTTGTTCACTTGAAATTAATGTTTGTTTTTTCTTTATCAAAATAATTTTATAAATAAAGTTGTATATTTTAAACTTTTACTTTGAAATATATAAAATAATCACATTTTTATATAGATTTTATTTGCTCGTTTTAATGTTTAACATGATCGTTTTTATTTTTATTCATTTCATCTCTATAGGAGTATGCATTCAACAATAGTGAAGTTTCCATCCAATCCAAAATATTTATAGCTTATTTTTGCACAATATATTCCAAAATAAGTTTCTCATTATTACTGGAAAATAAAGTTCAGTTATTATACATATATTATAATTCATTGTGCTTGCCCAAGAGGCAGTGTTTACCTTCGAAGACATTTAATAGCCTTATTCTATAAATTTTCCATGATATCGTTTAAACATGCAAATATACTAACTCATCAAATATGACCATAATCAAAGATAATAGATAATACAAGATGCGCAGAACGCAGTGTTTAGATCCTCTGATTAGAAAAGAAACTGAAACGACACACATGACGTCACATTATCGATTTATTATGACTTATGCCTAGATATATAAAGTAGAGAGAGCTGATTCCCTTCAATAGCAGAGAAACAGTGTTCTATGTTTCTGTGTGTCCACTATAACCAAAGTAATTGATACTACGTCATCGTAAGCTGATCATAGAGATATAAAATAACACAATGACGTATTTCTCTGCCCTCCCAATAGTAGAGAAACATCGTTCAGCTATATTCTTGACACAATGACGTATTCTCTGACGAGTCCAATAAGCTTTCTATATATTTATATCTCTATGAGATATACAGGCAAATGGTCTAAGTGATGACGTCACATTTTTTAAATTTTTATTATTGGAAATATCCCTCTTTGTTACATGAGTTCTGCCCCCCCCCCCTCCTGACCATTACATATAGGACAGAATGTTGATTTTCACTTTTTTCCTATATGAAGATATAATTATCTCCTAAATAAACTTTGTGATTAGAAACAAAGATATGTGTAATAAAAGTTTTCCCAATACTTTACGACCTACTAAAAATATTAGATGATGTTTAACTCATAAACATAAATATATACAATAACACAAAATACTTGTAGTGTAATAAATTAAGATATTGTACTTAGAAAAAGGATATTTTAAAATATTTTTTTATCACTCTTTTGGAAGTACTAACATTAACCGTACAAAATAACGAGTTACTTTGTTTGAAAACACATGTTATTTTACTTTATATGAATATACGAGTATATATATTATTTTGTTTAAATTGCTGGAAGCCTAGCTAAGGTAGCTCTCATCGAGTCCTCGTTTTCTATTGTTTTGGTGATTTGTATTTTTTACTTTGGCCATAAATATTTTAAAAAATTAGTATTCGGTTTTATATGATTTTCAACGATTACTTTCTAACCGAACAGTGATACGTGCAACAGTTTGTACTTAGCTATATCACCGATGAAATTATTAACATTTTTTCCTTTAGTGAAATAATATAGTTAGAACGACTCTATGAAACAATGAGAAGAAAAAGTAGTCCATTTAAAAGTGAAAATAATCATTACATAAAATGCTGAATAAGCCAATGATTTTTTATATATGTATTTTAATATTTATTTTGTTCATGTGTTTAATTCTGTTGTTTTGAAAGTGTTTTTATTCTAATGATTGTTTATTTAACTATTGTTTTACTTATGTTTAGAGTTTTAATTTTTAACTAAATGTGATTGATGTATTTTTATATGTAAAAGAAAAAGTGGTTTTAAGTAAGAGCATAAAATATTCAGTACACATAATGCTAAATGGGGAATTCGGTGTTTCCAATATTAATCATTTGAAGAACAATAAATGCGTCAACTTCAATTAATTAATAGAATTGAAGGATACTATCAAGTTAAGCAATCGATTAATTATTATGATGAAATTGCCGTCATTAATGGATTTACTTTCTTTCTTGAGATCTCCCAAACAAACTAATAAGATATTGTTAAATAATATAATTATTCGTATTTTTATAGATAATTTACTATTATTTCAACATTTCTTCCTTGTCCGTTTCTTTATTGTAGTTTCTTACAAACTCCTCATTGTTTATTCAGTTGGTAATCCGTTCATTAATACTATATAAAATAATTAGGCAAAAATGATTTAAATACTATTTTGTTTTTCTATTTCTATTTTGCCTCTCTTTCCGTGGACTATTGATTAAATTTTCAATTTTTATTACAAAGAGGCTATATGAAATGCGCTGATTACACTGGCCAACAGCCAAAAAAAGGTCGGACTAATTTACCATAATTCATATAGAGTTTTATTCACTGATTCCAAATATGGTATTCATTTTTCAAAGTTAGTGATAAATTCAGAGCTAAATGGATTTCAATTTTTTTAGCATTTTTTAGATTCAGAGCCATTTTTGGCATACAAGGACTGAAGTATAGAAAAATAAAAAGCAATGATTTGATAGAGCTTAGATCAAAGTACTCATTTCAATTTTTACTTCGTCTCTGGCACATTTAAACTTTAAAATATATGTCATTTTGTACGAAAAATGAAGGGTTTTTCTTAGAGACTCACTGATCCTCACTGTTCCTCACTCAAAGGTCTTACATGATTAAAAATTCATATGTATATGAAGAAAAAATATCAAGCTTTAATTTGATATGCTTAATGTTCTATAAAATGCCTTATTTTAATCAAAATTAGCAAATGAATATTTTTTAAATCCTCTCCATTTTGCCCTTTTTTAGAGAAATTCATAACTCACCCAGTGAGATAGAAACAGAGAGAAACTGACGTCACAATGTATGTAAACAATAAAGAGTAATTTTCCTTCTTTCATTGGAATTTGAGTGTTTTTTCCCGGAAATCTTCTGAGGATCCAGGATTCCTAATGAGTGGCCTGCCGGCTGTGCCGTCGAACACAACATTTGTGAGAAGAATTCATCGTGACACAGCCTCGGATCAAGCATGGAGCAAAGAGTGGAAGCTTAGGAGGACATGACTCCCCAGAGGGTGCTTAGCCTATTCTCTTTGCATCAAAGAGGATGATGAGTCGGAGACAGACAGACCCTCAAGGACATTACCCCCCTCCTCCTCTCTCTTCCTTAAGGCTGGTTGGCTGGCTCATTCCGTCTGCTCAAAGAAGATGACGTGTCGGGCACCCCGGAGGGAGGGAGGAATGGACTCCCGTGAGAGAGAGAGAGAGAGTCATTGCCTTTGTCCTGTCTACCTACTAGCCTATTCTATCGGGGAGTCTCCTTTTCAAGTGAGACACAGAGAGAGAGAGATAATTAACTTATTATCATCCTGAAGAGTCTCGGGATCGAGAAATAGTGACTTTACACATAGAAGTGGAATCTTTGGGCACCTGGATCGTGAAAAGAGGAAGTTCCTCATGACCTATTCCTACTCATTCGTCTTCAAATATCTACCCTCCCTCCATCCCCCTCTTCCGGATCTGTCTCGGATGACTACAGAGACTCCACTCATGAAGCCTCCTCCTACACGTCTCTTGGACTCGAACGTCTAGAAGAGGAAGTCTCTCAGGCATTGCTCTTCCTCCCTCCGGGTCTCGGATGACTACGGAGACTCCACTCATGAAGCCTCCTCCTACAGGTCTCTTGGATTCGTAATTCTAGAAGAGGAAGTCTCTCAGGCATTGCTCTTCCTCCCTCCGGGTCTCGGATGACTACGGAGACTCCACTCATGAAGCCTCCTCCTACACGTCTCTTGGATTCGTACGTCTAGAAGAGGAAGTCTCTCAGGCATTGCTCTTCCTCCCTCCGGGTCTCGGATGACTACGGAGACTCCACTCATGAAGCCTCCTCCTACACGTCTCTTGGACTCGAACGTTTAGAAGAGGAAGTCTCTCAGGCATTGCTCTTCCTCAACAAGCAAATGAAGGAGTCCTCCTCACCCTTCGAGTCTCATCTCTAAAGGCTTGCAATTTGGAAATCAATGTCCATGATATAATATTCTCCGGATCAACCCACCATATTAGTCTCGGAGTCGAAAACAATGGACTTCATGCATGGAAAGGGAAATTTTGGACCTCTTGATTTAAAAAGGATGGATACTTCAAGGCTTCTTGCTTCCCCTTTTAATTTGCCTTCCTAGATTGGAGCCATAATTTTGACAAATTCGATCATCTTAGAATTTGGTGACTTATTACCATTCTTTACGTCGCGTTTCGACCATAGAATCTTCAATTACACCAAGCTTTTCACATTTGAATCCATGAGAGTGAAATAAATTCCTTATATTATTTCAAAGATTCTACAAATAATTTCAACGGAGTCTCTTTCCACTTGGGATATTTATTTTATCCTTATTTTATATTTACCGCATATATTCGTACAGATACTCTGATTGATACACCCGAAATATACACTTGATCACTCATTTGACATCTATTTTTATACTTATATCTATACTTTTAATATTTGTTATTATTAGTGCAAAACTCAGTGCCTTGCTTTTTCATGTATTTTTTTTTGTTAAATATCGAGTCACTGTGTGCTGCGTTGAAGAGGT
>CP045905.1:11015893-11064281 GCA_013387185.1 Caligus rogercresseyi | reverse complement strand
TTCTGTTACTGCAATAAGACTAAAAAATACATTAAAATATACAGATAACTTAACAAAATAAAGTCAAATCTGTAACAGTTACGTAAAAAACATCAATGAACGTTATAGTTCGTAATTACTATCCAGATAAAGAACCATAGATATAAAACAACAAAGGATAACACTAATTTGTATTCAATACAAAACGGCAATACATTTTTAAAGTTTTTTTTATGTCGTTCCAATAGAATTTTGAACTGTTTGGGTAAAATTTAATGATGTTTCCGTCCCATTTCCGCATGTTGACGCTCCAAAATCATGAATTTTTACCTCAATGCAGATTGGCGGGTAGCAGCAGCATCAATGAGGATAAGTCTTATGTCTTTTATAATATGTACTTGTTTGTTGTAATTTTTTGTGCGATTAGAGATTTGACATTTTGTATTGCGGTTCAATTGCTTCCCCTTAAGATTAAAGACACCAAAAAGACATAAGCTTTTAAAACATCCTAAGGAATCCTCTTCATTTTCACAAACGTTAAGTTTTATGAATGCAAAACATTTAAAGATTCAATTGTAAATTATAATCCAAGGGATATTATACCATTAAAATAGCTAAATTTGAAATATTTTGAAAGGCTTATTAATCCAGGAGCTGTCTTTTAGGTCTTCTATGTTTGTGTGACACATGCTACCACTCATCCAATATATATGCCAATATTAGTTACTTATATACGGATACCAAGAACTACCGAAGGAATTGTGGAGATACGAGATGCCTTATAAAAGATTCATTAGATCTTGGCTAAAGCTTATGTGAATACTTTTTTAGGGCTCAGTGAGTGTTTTAGGGGTATTGGATAATCCATTATCGCCATGCTTCCTACCTTGCCGTAACGTTTTTGTGCGAATATTAAATTGTCACGTTCGATTTGAACATAATATTCTGTGAATGATTTTTAGGATGTCTTATGGACGATTTGCATATTCCAGGAAATCTATTATTATTTTATTGTTGTTTATGTGGATCCATAGAATATCATCATCATCTATAAACTGAATATAAATAAGCTTTATAGCAATAAAATTAGTTTATCAAATCTAAAACCATTTTTTGCATTTGATTTTCCGTATGCTTAATTTGTGTAAACAAAAAAGCGTTTTGTATGATGTCCAGATACACGATGGATTTGGACAAAATGTTAAGTGGAGGATTTAAAGATACTAAGAATGAGTGAGTGTTGAGTCCTCTGTAGCTCCTTAACACTTACTTATCTATCGATCAACTTTTCTATGGATAACTTTGAGGTTATATGGTTTGAGGGAAATATAAGATCAAAGTGGGCATTCTTAAAAAAATATCGGGCAAGAAACAGGTAGCATACGATGGTATGGATATATTTGAAGACTCTGGATACGTAAGTTACTCGAAGGAAAGGTCCTTCTTGAAGTCTTTTTTTGAATAAAATTAATTGTTAATAAAATGACTGAAAATAGAATAATAATTGCATTCTCAAAAGTGTTTAGTATCCTTAAAGATCATTATGCACATGTATCATAAGTATAATCATGTGAAAAACAAAAGAGTCTCCCCCCCCCCCTCTCGCTATTCAAATCACTTTAATGTCATCATCCCTTATCCTTCTCTGATTGCTTCCTGTTACTCACATTGAGACATCTGTTGACTTCTGTTATATGAGAACAAACAACAACACTTGTGCTTTCCTTTTCCACAGACCATTCCCAGGGTCATCAAACCTTTTAACTGTATTAGAAAATAAACCAACTGATTCTATACATTGTTTTCAGTTAGAGGTCGTGGTTTTATCTTTTAACTACATATGTGTTTGAAAGCAAAATATGGCTTTTTAGTAACTATATACAGACAGTCAGAAAAAAGCTATAAATTTGTTGAAAAGTACAAAAAAGATACTTATTCATTCAAAATACTTTTGGAATTTTATAATTAATTTAATATAATAAATCATATTATCAGATAATACAAATAAATAGTGGTGGCCGCTGAATTCGAAACCATTCGCTACATAACATCCAGTTGGTTTTACTGACCTCTTAATCAACTCTTTTTCAATTAGCGACTTTTAAAACAAAATTACCCTTAATTTATTAATGTACTAAATATTTTATGGCATTTTTATTATATAAACAAGGATGAACAAGAATTTTATATAGAAAAAATAATCAGAACATCAAAAAAACTATATGTTTCAAATTACATTTCTTAATCACGAAAATTAACATAAAAGCGTATAACTCATAATCAAAAAATATATTTTTCAATATACTGAATTCGAAACCATCCGCTACAGGACGTCCAGTTAGTTTAAGTTTTGCTGACCTCTTAATTTAACTCTTTTTCAAGTAGCGACTTTTAAAACCCAAATGATCCATAATTTATTAAGATATCAAAATATTTATGGCATTTAAAAGCAATCATTGTCAAAATAATATGAAGAACAATAATTTAATAGAGGAAAATAATCAGAGTATCACAAAAACTCTATATTTCAAATTACATTACTTAATCAAGAAAAATTTATATAAAAGCGTACAACATATTCATTAAATAATATTTTTTTAAAGTAAAAAAAATGTTTAAAATGTATATGTAAATGTAACTACTTCTTCAAAGCTTTAAAAATTCAAAAGTCTGTATATGTAGTGTTATCTCTGTTATCTAATGATAGTAATGATATAATTTAAATCCGTCATTTTTTCGTCAACAAGCAACTCTACAAGTAGCAGACGAGCATCCTTATTAAACATTTATCAACTTTTGCTGTTCATAAAATACAGACCTTCATTGATTAATTACTTCTCCCTAGAGTTATTATACGTCGTAAAACAACTTAACTGTAGGCATGGGATGTTGTTTTGCTCCTTTGATTTCAACGGAGTTGCATCATGATAGGTAGAAATAAATCCACATTAATAGAGTTTGCCAATCAAGAGAGGCCATTGAACCAGGATCTTTTTTGATAATTCATTATATTAATATGTAAACATTTGCATTGCATTATTTATCATTTTGTTATTGTTGTTGCTTGTTCGATGGAACTGCATATATAGGCTGCTAAGCGTCAGCGCATTTTGTGAAGATACATTTCATAGCTTGTTGATTAACTATTGATTTTGCTTAAAGTAGATGCAAACGAGTTTTAATGCTATAATGCTTATTTATATCCTGTTGGATGCAATTCTATCGAACCATATAGGCAAAAAAAAACGAGTTTGCTCTACATCACGCACAAAAAAACTAAGGAACAATACATCGGATTTTAGAACTTAATGTTATTTAGCTTTGTATACACCTTGTACCTTTGATAATGAGAATGTATATGACATGTATCCAAAATCTTAATTGTCAAGCATAAAATGATTAATGTTGAAGGGTTGAACTCATCGATTGTATACCAACTGGATACTCAACAAAGAAGAAAAGCTCCTCACCTTTGCTCTTTTAACGACCTAAAATTGTGTAACAATGTAAAGTCTTAGGACTTAGAAAAAACGCAAAATTAGTGCTGCTAGATTTAGATTATATATATTTTATTGTGTAATATCTCTATATCAATAAAGATAAAAAAAGAAATTCTGCAATAAATGACAAGTAATGTCATCTTAGTCATGGTTTTTATCTAACCCAAAGGAAATTTAGCTGGATGAATTATAAGGATCCATTTTGGGACGTTTCAAAAATAGTAAATTTAGCTTTTATTGTTATACTTTTTATACATGTTTAATTATCATTTATTTTCTATTAAAGATATAATCAATACATATTTTTTATTATAATGGAACTTATTATTCATATATGATTTCAGCTTCCTTTGTTGCACTTTTTCATTTAGTTAATAAATTCTTGCGACATAAAATACATCTCATTTACTAAATGATCCCGTACATTTATTTATTCCGTCAAAGCTATCTTTGTCTCAATTATAAGCGAGTCTTCAAAAGAGACAATGGATTATTTTGACGCTGTAGTAGAGTCGTTGAAAGAAATATTGGCAATCTTCTAAATGTTATCCTTTCGATTGGTCAACTAATTTGTCAACATAAATTACAGGGTACCATGGATTCATCCACCCAAAGTCTTTTTCCACAATCCCCAAATTAGGCACTTTTTCTTTGCTGAATGTTAAATGAGGGTAGGGGTTTCATCGATTTTTAAAAGTTTTGAGTTGTCTAATATATGTAAATATCTTTTAATGAGACTAAAATTTATCCTCTTTACCTTAAAAAAGCATAATTTGTCTTTTGTTGGTGAGTGCATATGTCTGCAAATCAATCCATTCGTTTTTGTCATCTCTTTTAAGGTTCCGTCGAAAGTTTGACCATGTTGGAGAACATTAGCGTGAATGATAATGATATTCATTATTTCGAATGAAGGATATTTAAAAAAAGAAATATAATAACCCGACATATTTTGATTTCTTCCTGAATTGGAAGGGAAAGCTGAGAGGCTTTTTATACATTTTGAGATAGCAATATGATTTTTAAAAAATCCAGATCCATTGATTTTCATAATAAATTTCAATATATATGAACTACTTAAAGCTGAAGTGAGTGTTGACTTAGATCTTTGTCCTCATTGTCTTCCTAGCTTGGAGTAACCCTCCCACTATCTATTGAAGGTGAAACCACGAATTCGATTTTCTCATTTCATATCTTTTCGATCTCCTCTTTAGTATAACAAAGGAAGTCAGTGTTGATACTTTTATTGACTCTTTAAATTATTGTACAAAAAAATATTTGTGATATGCTCTTTTTGAGACATTTTATTTAACATTTCACTTCTGTCTAAAAATAATTGTAACTTATATAAAAATATTTTAGCCGAAATGAAATTAAGTACGTTCCACGATTATAGTCGCTACGCAACGCATTAAGATTAGTTCCAACAAGTACAAACGTTCCCTTTTTTGGAAACATCATTTTAAATATCAATAAGAAGTAATTTGAAAAGTATTTCCGCGCAAATCATTGATATTTTTTCTACACACAATGAGTTATAAATAATATCAATACTTACCATATGTTTTCTTTTAGGATTTTTTTAAACCATCAAATTAGATCAATTCTCTTTCATCAAATCTCTCAAACAAGTATCAGTTTTTCATTAAATCTCTTGTTATTCTGTTTTTTAAGTGTCCTTATTAATTTGTTCATTCAATTTTATGTTGATTATGAAGCCACACGGGTCATTAAAGAGTATGTTCCCAAGAGAGTAACGTTGGAGACTAAAGGGTTAACACGACGTCACTGGGTAGTATTATTTTTGTCATTTGTCCATTTTTTATTCATTAAGACAGGACATGTAGACTCTGACTGCTCAAGGGATGGCAAAAATTCCTTTGTTCTCCTCGTCTTCGACTATAAAGATATAAAATTCGTCATAAGAGCTACTACCTAAAATGGCTGCCACGAGTATGTTTAGTCCCTTCTATGTAAACTCTGATTGCTCAAGGGATGGCAACAATTCCTTCGTTCTCCTCGTCTTCGACTATAAGCATATAAAAATCGTCATATGGGCTACCTAAAATGGCGGCCACGAGTATGTTTATTCCCTTCTATATAGACTCTGACTGCTCAAGGGATGGCAACAATTCCTTCGTTCACCTCGTCTTCGATTATAAGCATATAAAATTCGTCATAAGAGCTACTACCTAAAATGGCGGCCACGAGTATGTTTATTCATTTCGTTTATGGAGTCATTTGTGCCTTAATTTTCTATATAAGTCGATTCTATTCGTCCAACACTAAGACAACTTACGTAACATTCGTACATCTCTTGTATGAAGACCTTCTCTCATCAGTACCACAATTTAATAAGAGCTCACGCTCTCACACAACACAAGGGAACGCGTTTTTGGCTCAACGACAACAACAACATATAAAAAACAACACCCTTGTTTACCTAGATTGTTTATCTCTTCTCTCTCTCTCTCTCATCATTGTTATTTGTTGATATTATTTTTGTTTGCCTTCCTCTAAACAACATGCAATCACTCTATAATACCCCTGGTACTACTACCATGTACATACACACCAACTTTCACCCAACCTTAACAACATTTCAATTCCTTGTCAGATAACCATAGATGTTTTTTTTGTCTTGTTCCCTTATTCACTTGCTTGTTTTTTTTCCTCCTTTATTGCTTAGATGATATATAAAATTAAATAATAAATAAGTAAAATAAATATTACATTATAAAATCTAAACAAGAGCTAAAGCAATAAACAAAATATCAAATGATTTTAAATATTTCAATATATTATGCATAATTTTGAATATTATTTTGATTTGAATGGATAAAATTTGATGACGATCTCTGCATGGACCCATGAGTCCTCGGTGTCGGAGGGGATCTTGAGGGAGAGGGCGGCGTATCTGGTGGCAGCAGAGAGCATCACAGAACGAAGAATAGATGGTTTTACCATTTTTTTTTCGTCAAACAATTTGCTATGTAGGCTTTGGAATTTGACAGAGCAAATTCAATAGACTTTATGGGAATTGAGTCCTTTTTTCTTTAGAAGACCGAAGAGGATTGGCTTGTTATATTGTTCTTTTATTATTTTCTTGAATATTATGATATAAAGTTTATGGGTAACTGGGTTTGTCTCTTATTAATTGATTTTAGTTATTCATTTTGTCTTTGGAAAGTGTATCAATGCTATATAAAGTGAAATCATTGACTTATTTATTTAGTAGGTATATTATGATTGTAAAATATTATTAGTAAAATAATAGAACATTCATTTTTTACCTCTTTGAAGCATGTGACACCTATCATATAATGTGTCTACAAAGTAGATATATAGGAAGTTATTGTTACTTATTTGCCTATATGATTCGATAGAACTGCATCCGACTGGACATTAAAATAAATAAGCATTATAGCATTAAAATTAATCTATCGAACCTAGGATCTTATCAATGAGATTGACCAAAGTTGATCTTCCCCTCTCGGGAGTATTCGAACCTGCGCCCCCACAATGAGAGTAGTTGAAAACACCGTAACACATACTGAGCTAGCACGCTTGCTTAAAGTTGATTATTAATCATATTTGCTTCATAATATTAAATAATAATATCTCCATTCCAATAACAATGGCTGAAAGAGCCATTAGGGAGCTCGATAGCCGTGCGTGTTAAGGCGTGTTCATCTCTCAATGTTAGGGGCGCTCGAGAGGGGATGGTCATTTTTGGTCTACCTCATTGATAAGATCCTAGGTTCGATAGATTAATTTTAATGCTATAATGCTTATTTATATCCATTCGGATACAATTTTATCCAACCATATAGGCAAAAAAAAAAAATTTCATACTAAATTCATTTAACTTTACCCAAAAATATTGTTATATAATATTTGTTCTTTGAGTCTATAGAATTATGCAAAAAAATATTGAAATATACATCAAATATATTATGAATACATGAGCAGTAGACATTGCACAAACTAAACAATTCTCATTCAGGTTAAAAATGCATTGATATTGCATTTTTGATGTTGTTTAAACCGGTCTTTATCGATACGAATGAATTATTTGGGAATATTTTGATAGATTGAATCAGATAAACTTAAGTATAAGTACATGAGTATTTTATCTTTTTCAGAGAGAGTACTAATGTAGCAGATACGCTTCTCAATGCACTGAGAAGGAAACATAAATATTTGTAACTATATGAAAATTTTGTATAATCTTTCTTTTCTGACGACTTATGAACGGCAAAATATGTCCTTTGCCAAAATATTAAAATATAAAGAGTGTCCTGGGAAAATATGATATTTTGATATCTTGGGTTTGGCTCAAAGATAATAGATAATACAAGATGCGCAGAACGCATGTGTAGATTCCTCTGATTAGAAAAGAAAAACTGAAACGTCACAGATGACGTCACAGTAGCTATTTGTTATTAAATAAAATAAAAGGTACATTTAAAAACAGTGATTAATTTCAAAAGGAATAAAAATTTGAAACCCGGGAGCTCTCCGGCGGAGGCGGAGCTGCAGAGGACGGCCACGTTGCTCCGGAGCTCCTAGATGCGTGCGGGCTACCAGCCAAAGGCCTCAGAGTCCCGTGCGGTGTTCAGGACTTCCACTTCCTCCCTGATGCTGAAGCTGTGCGTCCCCGAGTGGCTCGTGGCGGGAGGGAGCCTCCGGACGTTATTCCTTTGAGAGCCTTTACGTTCTTAGCTGAGTTGTCTTAGAGGTATTATATACATAGGCAAATCGTAGCTGTGATGACGTCACATTTTTTATATATTGGAAATATCCTTCTTTGTTTACATGAGTTCTGCCCCCCCCCCCCCCTGGGTTTGGCTCTACCTATACCAACCCATTCATTACTATTATATAACTATGTACAAAGGATGTGTTTATATTTTTTTGACAAATTATTAAAACACATATATTAAAACGTTTCAAAGCCAGTTTTATTTGTTTATTATTACTTTGTTTCCGCAATCGGTTCATATGTTCTTCTATACAAATTTATCGCCTTGAGCTTCAGCTATTGATGGCATTTATATGCAAGACAAATAGAAAATCTTCTTGGATATTATGTCTCTGATTTATTTTTCTTCATATGAAAGGTCTTTGAAATTATGATAAATAGAATACCCAATTCTCACATAAAAACCTTTGATCTGTTATGCTTTCTGCGGCTACCCGTACTGCCGCCCTCGCCCTCAAGATTCCTTTTCATACTGAAGGTTCATGTACATACATGTACCAGGAACTTTTTTTTAGTTTTACCCTCCAAATCAAAGGAATAATTTATAATTATGTATTAGTGTAGCGTAATATTTTCAGTTCCTTTTTTCAATTTTTAAATGTTGTAACTGTATGTTTATTTATATTAATTTTTAAAAAATACTTAATTTTATATATAATTCCGCAAGAGCTAAAGCTATAAATTGTACCCTCTTCGGGGACAGAGTCCGAGTTAACAATCTAATTAAGGCCAATTTGATATTTGACGCCTTTCGGTACACAGCTTTAGACCTCAAATTATATATACTTGTGATACTTCACGGACCACAACGGCTAGTGTTATAAACGTACTATCCCGAAATATCACTTACTTTTAAGTAATCCATAGAAGATTTATAAAATATTTAAAAAAACGTCTTTGAGTGTTTTTTTTTTTAATGTAAACATTTAACTATTTAGCATTCTTAAATATATTTGTTCAGCACCGATGCTAAAATTGAAATTATTAATGCTTATTTTCATGGTGTTTATTGGGCATTAGCATCGATTTATATATATATATTATATATATATATATATATATAACACATATAGTTTCTTTGGCACTCTTGAGGTTGTTGATGAGAGCTTGGCAGCGTTGGAGATACTTTTCCTTCATTGCAGGGGTCATCAACGGCTCTCCAACCTCAACAAAATCTTCCCGCCCGAGTTCTTGACTGCCATGGCCAACGTGGAATGCTGAACGCCCATGTCGGTGGGCCCTGATCGACTTCAACGGGTCCGCCATGAGGATCTGCTTCACCTCCTCCCCGTCTTAAGACTTCTTTGCACCCGACCCGACTTTCCTCTCAATGCCAGTGGCCTTGACCTTGTACACGGTGGGCCTACTGATGCCCAACTGCCTCGAGATCTCCATCGGTGGTTTCCCAGATTCCAGAAGCGCATGGACCCGAATTCGGACATCACGTTCCAGAGACATTTCTTCAGAGTCGATTGACCAATTTTTGTTTATTTTTGTTTGAAAGATGACGAGCATATTTTTTTTCGTATTTGGTCGGAAAAAAGCTGAGAAGATCACGAACCTAGTATATAACTAAATACGAGTGTGAAAGTTTCACTGGTACACCGGTATATATATATATATATATAACACTTATGGTTGCTATGAATCAAATCTATGCCCATGGATATGATTAAATCCTCTTTTATACAAATATACAATCGACCTTTCATGCATCAATCAGCAATCAGGCTATGCCGGACCTCCCACCACCTCTAACTTGGACCTCTCAGCGATCCTTTTCACCTTTTCCCTCCTGCCTGCGGTGCCTTCCTTCTCCTCCTCCTCCTCGTTCTCCTAATTTGGTACGTGAGAAAATCAGAGAAATAAGACATACCAATGAGCCCCTCATTGGATGATTTTTGGATACGACCCACATGCCTCAAAAATATATATGTAATTCTATTATTATTTGCATACCTTACAAGATTTTTTTTATTGCTTGTAGCTCCAAATAAAGGCAAGCTTTGTAATATGTATTTATATATATAGTTATATATAGAGAGAGAGAAAGAGAGAGAGGATCATCTACGCTTGTATGTCGGAGTGCATCAGCAAAAACAGGCAAATGATGAGATCCAAGGATGCTCTCTGGAACACTTGAACTGTGTGGAAGGCTTGTGACAAAGGCCTAGAGAAAAGTAGAACATGTTTGACTCCCTGGAGGGTATCTTAAGTTCCATGGACTAAATAAATGAATGTATGCGTATTCATATCTACAATGATGATACACCAATATCATCGAATCAAATTGTAAAAAACCGTTGCTAAATTATATTTTGTCCATACGTCATTCTAAATTATCGATTAATATTTTTTTATAAATGTAATAACTCCGTGGAAGCGTGTTCGACTATCTAGGACGCTGTTTCGAATCCAAAATGGAAATGTGCATGTTGGATAACCTCTTAATAAGGTCATAGGTTTGATGGACTTATTTTAATTTAAAACAATTCTATATACCCGCAAGAATGCAATCCCGAATAAACAAAAGAAGTCTCTATTTTTTCGTTTATTAATTTTTAATTGTCATTTTGTTCAATTTTTTTTATATTCCGAATGTTATTAGAAGAAATCAATTGGAAAATATAAGTAATATACTTTGGAGGATATTATACAGGGTCTTGCAGGTAAATCTGCACAAAGTTCAATATCCTCCAGATCCAAAATGGGAAAAAATTGATATTTATTTTGAATAAGAAAGTTGTTTATTAGACATAATACAAGATTACTATTCAATAGGCGCCCTCAGCCTCAAGGATGTCCTCCAAACGACGCCTGAACCTCCCACAGGCCGTGGAGACCTCCGCAGGATCCAGCTTGTTCATCTCCGACTTGATGGAGGCCTTCAGGGACGTCACATTGCTGTGGTGTGTGGCGCACACCTCCCTCTCCAACTTCCCCTACAAGTAGTAGTCGCATGGGTTCAGGTCGGGGCTGTTGGGGGGCAGGTGTTGAAGTCCCAGAAGTTGGGCACATTCTTCTTCAGCCAGGACTGCACAAGTTTGGCCTTGTGGGCGGGCGCCGAGTCCTGCTGGAATGTGTACGGGGTCCCAGAAGCCACAGAGTCCATCCAAGGGACGACGACAGATGGACCCCACGCTACCTGGCGAGAATGGACATGGGCGTCCCCGGATTGACCTTGATGGACCTCTTGAGAACAGCCACAAATGTGGGCGTGCAGATCAGGTCACTCCTGGGCTTGTGCTCCTTCCTCTTGGATATCCCTGACTCCTCCCACTTCTTGGTGATGTCGTAGACCGTCCTCCTGGGCTACTTGAGCAACTTGATGATAGCTGCAGGACCGTGCCCTGCGCACAGCAACTCGATGACCGTGTCCCTCCGGGTCTGTTCTATCTCCGTATCAGTGTATTTGTTTTGTTTTCGGGCGCAATTTGACAGTACATACACGAAACCTCCCACATGTGCAATATCTAAGCTCTACTTGCACTCCTTATGGATCTGGACGAAGTTGAACTTTGTGCGGATTTACCTGCAAGACCCTGTATAATTACTAAATCAAACTAAAAGTTTGTTTATCGTACGGTTTATTACCGTTAGATTCCGGACTCAGCTCCGTTGAATGATTTAGAAGCTAAACAAGCAAACACATATATATATATATAAATGTTTTTGCTATGTATTATAATCAGTTTCTATTATATCTTACTTGACTTACCTACAAAGCCTCTCGATATATACTTGTATTTTGTAAACCCTTTAAAATATACTAATATAAGACCTTGGAAGCATAACTTTTTAGACTATTTTTCCCCGCAGCAAGGCCTTTATTAGTCACATAAAAGCATATATAATTAAAGCAACTAAAAGAGTGAAAGAAAATTATAAGTTTTACAACAACAATAAACATTATAGACTTATTTTAGACTTTTATTTTATATTTTGAATGTCATTAGAAAAAATAAGCAGTCGAGGATTAAAAAGAAATACTTAATTCACCTATTAAAATTATTTTTACAGTATATAAGTCTTTGCAATTTTATAATTTTCTTTTCTATTCATTTTTTGAACGTACTCCACAACCAATCCCTTTATATATTTGTACTTTGCTAACCTTTCAATTACTTGATAATTTAACTTTCGTGAGAATATTTTTTAGACTAATTCTTAGTAAACTAGGTACTGTTGCATAAAATATAGAGGAACACTTTATATTTTTGTTGGATTTCATATAACCTCACAAAATATCTGAAAGATAAAAATGGTTGGCAACAAATTTATAGTAAGTACTAAAAATCATGTCAAAATGAGTTTGTGTATCTTACAGGATTTTTAAGTAAGTTGATAACTTAGATAGAAGTTGTGGAAGGAAGTTTGCAATAGCAGATATCTTTTCAATAATGTATTTTTGTAGACAACATTATTTAATGTCTTACAATCACATTTTTAAGTACTTGAACATTTGTATAAAGCTTTTTTATACTTTTTATAGGTTTTAATACATATTAAAAGAGCAAATGCATCAATAATTTAATGACAAACATTTGGCAGAATGTAACTGGTTTTAGAATTCAATTTATTTTTTAAATTTCCTAACGGGAAGATTGTTTATTCAAAACTGTGTTGGATTTACCTTGTTTTTGATTAATTGTTTTCTATATATTGACAAGCTTTTTATTTCAACATTGAGTTGTAACAATGAATAAAAAAATAAAAAAATTGTGAAGGGCTTTTTCTGTTTTAGTTCTCTTTTGAAATACCTACATAATACTGGTCAACATATAAGCTAATAATAAAGAATGAATATAAAATTAGGGTATCATAATCTTAGATACCATAGACTTATTTGAACACTATAACTTTATTCATATCCACATTGTAAAATTTTATCGTACCAAATAGGCAATATACATGTCAATATATCATTTTGCTGAATAAAACTGCAAATGACTGTTTATCTCAATTTTGCATTGATTTTACAAAAACTCGAAGAAAATAAAACTCTTTATAATACTATGATCATTTTATTATTGTTTACAATTAAACATTATATATTGATAAAAAACAAATATATGCAAAAAAAAAATAAAATGAAACAAAATATTTCAAAAAATATTTGTATAAAAACTATTTACGTTAAAGTTAATCCATAACACTATGTTACAAAATTAAGGTCTTTGTTTGCTCCTGGGCTGAAATTTCTAATTTGAGTCTCATTTTTTACGTACATTCAAAAACGCCACTTAAAATTTCGTCCGAAAAAAGGTTTGGCCTTTATGACCTTTTTTGAAAATCATGATTTTCAACATTTCTAATGGTTCAGGCTCAGTTATCTTCGTGCAAAGTAAGAGTAACCACAAATGTCAGTAGTATTTATTTTTCTACTATATCTGTGCATTTCAAATCCGTTTTTTAATTTATATATCTTTCGTATTAATCGAAAAAATAGGCTTTATATTTAAAAAGTTGATCATATTTTAGGTTCATTTAAGCGGTGATATATATTTTGTTTCGAGTCTTTTGACTATAATCAATATGTAATATATTTTGGGTTATGTTAATGCGTTTCAGACAGTTTTTATAATTTCGATACCTGGCATGAAAGTAAAGAAAAGATCAATTTAGTTGGACGAAGTATTGATCATATTAAGACTACTTTTAGGTGATTCATTGAGGTTGCAATAAATATATTGTGATATGTTACGAAGAAAATAAACAGGTTTGCCTTTTATTCAAGTTCCTTAAATAATTTGATAACAATATTTTCAGAATCACAGTAACTCTAAAAAATAAATTTATTTTGACACTTGTAAATAATTAATGTAAATAAAAGGCAAACATTGTTTTTTTTCGTAACAAATCACAATAATATTTTATTGCAACTCAATGAATCACCTAAAAGTAGTACTTAATATGATCAATACTTCGTCCTACTAAATTGATCTTTTCTTTACTTTCATGCCAGATATCGAAATTATAAAAACTGTTCTGAAATGCATTGACATATACCCAAAATAAATTACATATTGATTATAGTCAAAAGACTCGAAACAAAAAATATATCACCGCTTAAATAGAACACTAAATATGGTCAACTTTTTGAAATATAAAGCCTATTTTTTCGATTAGTACGAAAGGTATATAAATTTTAAAAACGGATTTAGAATGCACAAAAAGAATAAAAAAATAAATACTACTAACATTTGTGGTTATTCTTACTTTGCACGAAGATAACTGGGCCTGAACCATTAGAAATGATGAAAATTGTAAAATTCAAAAAAAGGTCATAAAGGCCAAACCTTTTTTCGGACGATATTTGTGTGGCATTTTTGGAATCTACGTAAAAAATGAGACTCAAATTAGAAATTTCAGCCCAGGGGCAAAATCCTGTTAAATAGTGTAATCGATTGAGTATAAAATCTTTGAAAAAATAATGTTTATTTATATATTTATTAATTGTATCTGGTCCTATTTTATATTTGCATATATATTTATACAATATTTTATCAGTAAATTAATTATAAAAAGAACATAAATAATGAATTTAAAAAAATCATAACAATTCTCTTTAAAACAGATCACAAAAAATATAATTATCTTTATTTTCTATTATATGATACCCTCTAGTTTTTATGTATAGTGTACTCAAGTAGTTTTTTATACATAGTCTCGTACACATATTTGGGGAATAACTGGTTTTCTTCATAAAAATATTAATAGGCATATTTGAGGAAGATCTTTCTATGAGGGCATTTAGATATGATGAAGAAGATTGCTATATTTTGCTACCCAAAAGAATTAGCAGAGGATTTACAAGGAAGGCAAAAAAGAGGGATTGAATGTATTTATGCCTTACATACAAATGCATATCATCGCTGCCTACGAAGTTTTTCTTTAAGGATGCTACCCTGCGTTGCACGGGATTTAGCGGGAATGTCCACTTTAACAATATACATTTCAAGCAGACTTATTGATAATCGTTCGTGGTTCGCGAAAAAAACTTGGCGAACGACGAACGACAATAAGCATTCCCATCGTTCGTCGTTCGTTTTTGGCGCCAAAAAAAGACAAAGATTTTTATTTTTCTTGGGAAAAATGTCCTTTCTAAAAAAATGCCATCACTTTTTTTCAGAATGGCGAGAAAAAATTGCCATTAAAAAACTGTCGTCAATATTTTTTAGACTGACCAAAGATGAACGACACCTTTCGGTGAACGACAAACGAGTGCAAACGTCACAAATCTGATTTCAACCCGATGGATGCGAAAAAAAGTGCAATGATAATGAAATAAACATTAAACTTTTGCGTAAACAATCAACATAGTATGACGTCATTGGTAATTATTGTAGGATTTCCTTTGTTCTTTTCCCTAGTATTCTAATTCAATATTGTGTGGCAACCTTTTTTTCACAAACCTTTAATTCAATATTGTGTGTTTTAACTATATTACACAGGTCTTGTAGTTGGACGAATGCTTCTTCAAAGTCGACATTCCATATATTACGTTGATCCGTGGTCACCCATTATAGGGTCATGAAAAGTACAAAGAAAAATGTATTTAAAAATCGTGCTTCTATCATACCAAGTATTTTAAGTGCTTTTGTGTGTCTTGTGACAAAAGGAGCCTTTTCTTAATGAATATCATGAGCATCTCTGAGGAGGTAGCGTGAACTCATGAAATGACTTGGAATCCGTAGCTAATCCTTTCGTTGTTTCGCCTCAGCAGCAGGGGCATTTAAAAATGGATGGAACATATAAAAATAATTAAAGACGCCCTTAACAAAAAAACAAGTTCCAAGAAGTGGATTGTCGTGGATGATGGGTTCATCAGGGGCTAAGGCACGTTTGCTTTGCAAGGTTCCCAAGACATGGGGGTACTTTTTTTAAAGAAACTCTTTGAGAAAGTACCCTTTTAATAAAGAGTAAGTTGAAATAAAAATGCCTCGGAATAAATAGTCTTTCTAAGAAAAAACTTTAGTCGTATTAAAAAAGTATTACTTTCTGCTAAACAACATATTTAATAAAGTAAAAACTGTATATAAGTATTAATTTTTATTAATATTGAATCACCAATTATATATATATATAAATACAATATTAATGAGTGGGAAAAACATGTAAATTAGCTTTTTCATAAGAATGAGGTTAATTATTTAATACATGAAAGTCATATTTTTCTAAAATTCTATAATGTTCTGTTTATTCATATTTTCTGCTAATTTGTTAAAAAAAAAATTATCTGTTACTATATTTTTTGTAATTTTCCATATTTTATATTAATTGGTAAACTAATATATAATTATACGTTCATATTTTATGTTGAATTTTTAACAAATAAAAACATATGTTTAAACTTTTAATATTTTGTTATAATACAATATTTGGTTCACATTTTATGTTTTGTTATTTTTCATATTATATTTTGAATTGTATATTTATATTTAACTATTTTTTTAATACTTTATATCTAAATGTTAATAAATAAAAATATTTGTTCATATGCTTATTAACTTGTATATATATATATATATATAAATTTTATTTCATTTTAATGTGTTTGTAAATATTTTATATTTTTTCATGTATTTTTATAGAACTATTTCTTAATATTGTATTTGTACATATCTATATACTTTTTGTTCTTTTGAATGTTTTTGTAATTTTTATATATTATATTTATTCATATTCATTTATTCATATGTAACTATTTCTTCATATTTTAATTTTTTTTTCTTTTACGGTTATAATTTTTTTTATTCGGCTATCAATATTATAAGACAGTGTAAAAAATAACTACACTAAAATACAAGACAACTATAAATAAATAAATAAAAAATACTCTTTACAGTTGCGTTAAAATAAATAACATGAATGAACATTGTAGAACATATTTACTGTCAAGAGATTATAACCTTATATACATGGACGAAACAGCGTTTATTTATTCTTTAAAAAATCCCGATGACGTCTTAAAATCCTCTTCAGAGCTAATTTTAATTTTTTTATAATTAAGTATTTAGTATATTTTTATTAATTTGTATATATATTAGTTTTTGATTCATATTTTATTTTTCTGTTTGCCTCATATTTTATGGAAATTTGTTAATATTTTTAGGTTTTTAGATTTAACTTTATTATATTTAATTTATGAATATTATTTTAATTTTTTCGCTTTTATTTGACGCCATTTTGGTATTACTCCATGTTATTTGGTTAATATTTTAAAATATTTTGAACTACAATATGACATTATGTTGTTTACTAATTAATATCATTTTGTATATAATAAAAATATTTCATTCAAGCTCCTGTTTTAAAAGATAAACAAAGTTTATTTAATTTCCCCATAGAGACAAAATAATGCTTTCTTTGATTTGCACGTCAATTACATTCCTAAATATACCATTTCCCCCTTTCTTTTTACCCTCATCATAAAAATTAAACATAAATTCATTTTTTAAATAGAAAACCCAAAAAAGATTCATTTTAATTATCATATTTTCAAATAAATGAAATTATAAAAAAAGGCACTGCGCGTTGATATCAAAGGCAGATCTTAGATTAATTATTATAATAACAGTATAAAAAAACGATCTCCTCTTTTAATATCCCTTTTAATTTCATCTTTAATTCTTGATTGTTCTTTTCTCTATCTCAATACGCACACATTACATAGGCACATATACATATATTATACAAGGAGAAAGAGAAAACGAATTAAAAATTGACCGTTGTATCATTTATTAGTAGTAAAGAAATACAGAGTGAGCACGTATATATATATATATATATATAATGGTTTATTATAACTATAACTACAGAACAATAAACGATGGACCTCAGAAAACATGCTTAGTTTAAATTTAGCTTTGGTCAAGTCCTTTATAATTCCTCAGCCATACACCATGCATATACTTGTATAAGTGAGGGTCTTTTAATTATGTGAATGTGTTTCACATTCTTAAAATAGGCGCCCGAATATCAGTTAAGGGTTTCTACAATTATATATTTAAAACTAGAGGCATGTATACACTCAGAGAGTGCAAACCTCCGCCGTCACGGGGTCCTTATGAGCCTTCCGAGGCGGATTTTTCACGACTGGGACGGCGTAGAGGGACGGGGGAGGGTTCCCCTCGATGGAATTTCCGAGAGGAAGACGCTCCCGGCACCCGATTTCACTGCACAGCGACATCTATTGGCATAGTAGGCTAACTTGAAATATTTATTAGTATTTAGCTCATTTTGCATCTTAAAGAAGCACTCAGAGATGCCAAAATTTAATCACTGTCCCTTTTGGCATTTCCAACAACTCCACAAAGTTTCATTTGAATCCGTTCCGTACTTTTTGAGTTATCTTGCTGACAAACAAACCAACCAACAAACCAACGCAGTGAAAACTAGAGGCATGTATAGACTCAGAGAGTGTGTACCTCCGCCGATCCCCACAACATTCCCATTCAAACATTCTCCCTTTCACACGCCCGATTTCTATCTCTAATCATTGTTTACTCTCTGTTAGCTCATTTGCATATTAAAAAAGCACTCAGAGATGGGAAGACGGGAAGAGGAAGAAGTTTAAGCTCCTTAGGCGGAGGTAAAAAGAAACAGTTGTGTTTAAAAATAAATGGTTTTAATATTAGATATAATGGAGCGAAATGAAGACAATACTTGAGCTTTTATGTATATAGTTTAAGGTCTTTGGGGAACACTTGCTTTTGAATTATACGGTTTGAGGGCACAAGTTGTTTACATCCTTTGATGTTTCATATATCATGTTGCATTCAATGAAAAACATATATTTTTTATAAAAATTTCTTAGGTGTCCCACAAGGTGTTTCAAAATGAAAAATGACTGACGATATATTTTACATACACTTTAAGTAAAAAGGAAATTCTTGTATTGGTTAAAAATTTAATAGTTAGTGTATTAAAAGAAGGATTTTTAACAAACATAATTATGTTACTCAAAAGGTGGAATGAATTCTACTTTATGTATATGCCATATTATACATTTTTGTATAATAAACGAATAATATGTGAGGATTATATATATTACAGGGATTCCTTAAATTGAGACTCACATCTTACAAACTACAATCTATGTATTAAATTTTACTCCATAATTATTTAACCAACTGAAGAACATGTGTATTTACAAAATGTATTTCATTAAATTTTCATATCCTCTTTGGCCTTCACTAAGCTTTGAACCTCCTCACGGTGGAGGCAACACAGGCAGGAATCTCTTCTCAGCTCAGACCATGACTGAGGGGGCTTTTGCCTTCTGAAGAGTAGTCCTCAGCTGCACGGGGATGTCTTCCTTTTTCAGATAAAACCCGGCATTCTGACTGTTGTGGTTGGCCTGGACCGTGAAAAATCTTTGTCTGAGGAGAGATTCCTGCCTGTGTTGCCTCCACCATGAGGAGGTTCAAAGCTGTAGTGAAGTCAAACGGAGGATATGTGAAAATTTATTGAAATACATTTGTAAATACACATTGTGCTATCATTTTTGTGTTAAAAATTTATTTATGTAAAATTTATACAAAGATTGTAGTTTGTAATATGTGAGTATCAATTTAAGTGAATCACCTATATATATATATAACTTTTTGTGCACAATATTATTGAAACAGATTACTCCTATCTTTTGAACCTATAAATTCTAGATAAAATATAATTCAACGTGAGTTTTTCTTTATTTATTCGACTTTAATATAATGGACTATATATATTTTTGGGTTATACTAACACAAAACATAACTAGCGTTAAAAATTATTGTACAGCATTCACATAGAAAATAAATTTATTATCCTTTTTTAGGCTAATGATATAAATACCAAGGGTTCATATTTATAAATCCTCAAGCTAATACAAATATTGTCTCAATCTAGATCCCAAGAAAGTGATCATTATACCGTATCTAAATGATGAAGGAATTTAATCAAATATATATATAAGGAAACTTTTGATAGGAATTAAGGAATATTTTATGGAAAAATTATAAAAAAATCTGCCACATTCCTGTATCAAGTAAATTAAATATAGCCTACCAAAAATTGATGACTTCTTTTGTCCATTCATTAGAGGATTTAGTGAACGAGGAAGGAAAGTCCCAGGGCTCTTAGTGAAAATCTTCATTGTTATATTTAACTCTTCACAGCACTAGAAGGCGAAGATTATGGCTTAATGACATCAAAAGATTAAATTTACTATCATATAATCAATAAAAATGTATTGATACTTTCCATCAGAATAAAAACAAATCTTAATCTAAAGTTATTGACATTAAGTTAATGGTACTGCCAAAAAAACGTTAATTTGATTTTTTGCTTTATTATATTAACATGATTCATGATTGTATCAATTAACTTTTTGTTTGCCTATATGGTTCGATAGAATTGCATCCAACTGGATATAAATTAGCATACTAGCGTGTAAATTAGTTATTAGAGTCTAGAATATTATCAATGAGGTAGACCAAAAATGAACATTCCCTCTCCGGGTTTCGAACCTGCGCCCCCAACATTGAGAGTTGAACACGCCTTAACGCACACGACATTAGCACTCCCTTATTCACTTTTCTGCTTCTGCCTCATTGCAGCCGATTCAATTCATACCATATTTAAAAAAAAGTTTGGGTCCAATGCGATTAAGAAACTTTTCTTTAGTATGGAGCGAAAAAAAATGTCATTTCAAAATTATAATTGAATAAATTATGAAGTTTAATCTGGGCAAAGATAAGTTTCTTAATATATATAATTATGGAAAATACCCAAAAATGACTATTTTAACCCTAATATCGCGTTTCATTTTATAGGTGTATATAAAAACAATAACTAATTTATGAAACCTTAGAAGCATTCCTACATTTTACTTCAAATAATTGTAAAATATAATGTATTTTTATTCCACAATTCAAAAAAAAAAATTACAAGCACAAAAATCGAAGGTATATACAAAAAGATGTTAATGCGTAAAAAACATTATTAAACATTTTAGTTTAAAATTTTAACATTAAATATGAACAAACACTAAAGTACAATTAGCAACACTAAAGTACAATTACAAACACTTAAGTACAATTAATATCATGTATATTGAGGACATGAAAGGCAACATCAGATGTGGCCAACAGCATATGCGCACTCTTGTTGCAAGGAATTGAAAAATATCCCAATTTGAATCTTTTTGCGCGTGAACAATTGAACGAAACTTCAAGAGGTATTGAAATACCCTTCAACCTAAGAAATATTTATATAGAAGAAGTAGTGTTCATATGCATATATAAAAATACGTCATTCTCATACGAAAATGGGAAGGAGTGAAAGAGGAAATGAAAACTAAAATACCGTTAGACTTGACCCACAATCTAACTATTAATAACCACAAGCCCTTTTTGGCACGGCCATCTTGTTTTTTCCTTCTTTTCCTTTTCTTCTTCCTTTACTAATAACCCTACTACCTACAGTCTCTTAGCTTCTCTGATTCTCGTTTAAAAACGACATATGAAAAAAGTAAATATATAAATGAATATCTAATTATTTAGCCAATAAACTGATTAGCTTGTTTTTTATTATTATTGTTGTATAATAAAATATATTATAATAAAACAAAGTTATTTGGTCATTCTAATGTAGATAGACTTTATAATAAGTTTTAAGTGCATGTCTTTAGGTTCTGTAGGCCGACGCCATCATGCTCTAGAGCAGACATGGGCAAACTAAGGCTCGCGGGCCGTATACGGCCCGTTAGACAATTTAATCAGACCCGCCGAGCTTGTCTAGTAAATAAAATAATATTGCTTCATAAATCATTCTTGACGTCTTGTTCATACAATACCTCGTTTCACCAAAAGATGGCGCGCTGACTTTTAGGCCGCACCTTACTCTTTATTTCTCTTTTGATTTTCTCATTGCCATTTGAGCCCTTCTGTAAAAAATGAGCGGACCAAAAAAAAGGAAAATGGACAATCAATGACCTGCTGTGGCCCCTTTTTCAAATTTATAACCATAGTGGCCCACAAGTCAAAAACTTTGCCCATCCCTTCTCTAGAGAGTATGCAATATACTCGTGCAATTTTAAGTAATGGTTCGACTCTCCATTGATTTTTCTTGATTCAGAATATCGTAGGCTTTATGGACTCACTTTAATGCAATAATTCTTAGTCATATCAACATGGGCATTGATTCTCCATTGAATCAAATAAACGAAAGAACAAACATTATATATATATATATATATACACTTGTTCAGAAATTTGAAATTCACATGTAAGGGTTGTTCCTTATGTATAAATAAGCAAAGTATTTATATTTTATATAACTATTAAAAGGCATTTGCTTTCATATGGACAAGATGAAACATTTACGACATTCTTGTTTCTTTCGGGTAACAAGGTTTAAAGTGAGTCCCATTTTTTTGGATGACCTTCCTTTTGACCCCATGATCAACCCAGATACAAATAACTGAGTTAAAATAATAGTATGTGTAATATATAAAAAATGTGAAATGATGATTTTCTGAATTTAAAAAAAAAATGGCGTTCGAATATAAAAGTAAGTTTTTATATTAAAAAACAAAGACTTAAAAATTGATCTCTCTAAAAAGCAAAATTAAGTATATTTGGTATAAACACTAATTTGGCATTATGCTTGAGTATAAAATATTAAAGATCGTTATTTTCCACAGTTTAAAGCTCAATTTACGCATATTCAATGAAGCACAATCAAAATAATTATATCATCTTTGACGTCATGATGAACAGATAAATCAAGTTTTTTTAATATAAAAAAACATGAACTCAAAAATCGAACACTCTAAAACTGCAAAATTAAGTATATTCAGTATAAACAATAATTTGATATTATGCATGAGTATAATATCTTAAAGGTTATTATTTTCCACACTCTAGAGCTCAATTTACACCAATGTAGTAAAGCACAATCAAAATCATCTTTGACGTCACGATAAACAGATAAATACAACATGACAGTAAACCCTTTATCAAATATAAGGAAGACTATCTTCCAATTAAGTTTTATATTATGGTTGCCCTTGGAAAAATATTTATAATGAGGGGCATTAACCTTTGAACACTCATCGTTTTTGCATTCCGACTATTTAAAAAATGAAAAAGTCCTCAATAGATTCAGGTTCATATTCTCTATTTTTTTAACAATTTCATTCAAAACCTATGCTTGTTATGTCATTAAAAAATATTTCGGGTCATGTTATATTTTACTTCACCATTGTATTAAATTCTTATGGTTTTAAATATAAAATGTATATTTGAAATCAAAAAGTAATTTGTGAGTAATATTTATATTCACAACTCCTTTAGTCCTACATAAATTGTATTCAATTTAATTTTATTAGTATAAAACTAATATAAATATGAAAATTGCTCAGTGGAAGTGCAAACAATGGATTCATTTTTTGACTTTATTCATTTTGAGTAATTATAGAAAACAGTATATATAATTAAACATTATAGATTCAAATTAATTCTCTAAACATAAGTCCAACAGAATTCCTAACAATATATATCAAAACAATAATAAAAAAGTAAGAACAAACAAACACTACACAAAAAACAAAATCATATCAAGTATTTTTTATAATCTTATATAAATAAAATAAAATTTCAAATTTCAAACAAGAGAACATTTTTGTTAAATAGTCTACTGAAGAATATTTATTTCTTTAAAACTTTTTATGCATTTGTAAAAGCCAGCGTTGAAATTTTTCACAAGGTTTGGAGGGATAATATTTCCCGCATATTTATTAATATTCGATAAATCAATTAACACATTTCATTTCATACAATCCTGTTTCATTTCTCTTTTTCCAGGTCCGGAGGACGTGCTTCCCCTTCCTCAGTGACCTCCAATGGCATACAAACGTCTTGGGCGGCAGAGGTGACGGGAGTCGAAGCTTTATCCAATCTGGAGGGCATTCCCATCCAGACGTTCATATCAGAGTGAGAATTCCGGAGGAACAACAGTTTATTTTTACAAAGAATATTTTTTGTTGTGGTATGCCATAATAAGTTGACCGGAACATGCAATGAATATATATAAATTTATACTTAATTTATCCAGGTGAATTTCTTTTTTTAAATGATTTATATCTTCTTTATTCCCCGGGCACCATTGATTTTTTTCATCATCAACATGGTTTTATCTTTAGACCGCAATTTTGAACTAGAGGCATATATACACTCAGAGAGTGCAAACCTCTGCCGTCACGGGGTCCTTATGAGCCTTCTGAGGCGAATTTTTCACGACTGGGGAGGCGTAGAGGGACGGGGGAGGGTTCCCCTCGACGGAAATTCCGAGAGGAAGACGCTCCCGGCACCCGATTTCACAGCACAGCGACATCTATTGGCAGAGTAGGCTAACTTGAAATATTTATTAGTATTTAGCTCATTTTGCATCTTAATTCTGCACTCAGAGATGCCAAAATTAAATCACTTGTTCCTTTTGGCATTTTTAACAACTCCACAAAATTTTATCCGAATCCGTTCAGTACTTTTTGAGTTATCCTGCTGACAAACCAACAAACAAACAAACCAACAAACCAACACCAGTGAAAACAATACCTCCTTCGGTGGAGGTAATTATAATGTTCATTTATGTTTTGTTTTTAGCGTTACTGTCTTAAGATTGTGTTTTTTAATCTCCTACTTTCTAGTGCATTCTTAATTTTTTATACACTGTATGGATTTTAGCTAATAAATAAACATCTTGACCAAAAAAAATGTTCTTTATTAACGTATTGATGTTATTGGAGGCCTCATGCATCATTCACAAGATAGTTTTAAGGTAATAAATGCCCTAAGCATAATTATAAAAGGAAAATCAGTGTTGAGTGTCTTTTTAAAAAAAATACCCCTCTGTGGTATTAAACCTTGCCAAGATTGTAGTATAGGGTTGGCTTCTATATATATATATATATAATACATTTGTATTTAGGTTAAAAATGCTAATTGCAAAGAGTGCGGTGAAGACTTGTAATGCTTGCAGGCAGGCGGCGGCAGACTGTCTGCCTTGATTCCTCATATTTATTAAATCAACTTTTTTTTGCTGCTACTTCAGTGCAACTTTACATATATTTATTTATATGTATATATGTATCAAACTGGAATTTCTTCTTTTTAATGAAAAAATGTTTTCCCATCGAGAGCCCATTAGGCCAGTTAGTTATTTTTATATATATGGGGACTGCAAATATTCCCTCTGGTTAAAAATTGCAATTGGATTATGTCATAGATTTATTTTTAAAAATAACTTTTTTAAACAAGATAATATTTGAAGGAAGATATTGTTTTATGGTCTTTAGTAAAAATTGTATAATATAGAAAATGCATGAAAAACAATTAATTAAACTATATATTATGACGTACAATTAAATGACTAAATATTATACAATAAAATTAAGACAAAAACTTAACTAAACAACAAACAAATTCAATATAAAAACAAAACGCAAAGTGCGATAAGACGTGTCAACTTTCAATGTTGGGACGTTGTTTCGAATCCTGAGAGGGGATGGTCATTTATGGTCTACCTTATTGATAACATCCGAGGTTCAAGTGACTAATTTTAATGCTATAATGCAATTCTATCGAACCATATAGGCACAACAAAAAATCGAATTGTAGGTGAATATGTTATGGAGATAATGAATGAAAATCTTCTTTAAGAGGGAATACAGCGAAAAATTAAGTGTTCAGTATATTATCATAGACGTTCTGTTTTTTATTACTATATGGATATTTTGTATGATTAAATAGTTATGCATATGTTTTTGTATATATAATTCCTAATAATTCTTTGGAGTAGAGTATGGAATTATATGGAGGTATTGGAAAGAATATTGATAAGAATGACAACTATTATTTATTTGAAACATTATTAATCCTATATATTGATGTTTTTAGAATGAATAGAAGGTCAAAAAGCAACATATAATTCAATGTATGTATATATATATATATTCTTTACGAATGTTTTCAATACGCATTTTTTGTAATTTGTCCCTGAGGAAGTTTGTAAATATTTAGTTGAACTAGCTTTATAGATTTGTATTGATATATTTTTAATATATTAAGCTGGATACCAAATCTTTGATATATATATATATATATATGTCAACAAACAAGTAACTAAAGATTGCTTATATATTCGTCATATTAAGTTTAGTCTCAATAGGCGTTCCATGTTGGATCCTATACTATAATTTTCTTCAAATTTTATTTTAAGAAAATATTTTGTTTAGTTACTTGAAATACATATAATTAATACATAAAACATTATAGTTTTAATTTAAAAGTCTAAACCAAACTCATGACATCCTCCACCGATTTTAATTTCCTGAACTATTATTATAGTGACATCTTAATCAATATCGACACAATTTATATCTACATGTTGTTTATTTTATATAAACAAAGTTTCTCTTCGCTCCAGTCTTCACACATTTTATGACTTAATATATTATCACAAGCTTACGTATTATATTTCTGACCAAAGTTGGTCAGAAGAGAGGGAATGGATACACTTTGTTAATTTATGAATGTGAATTTGTCCTTGAGGCTTTTTTCTTAGAGAATTATTTTAACCATATAGAAGAGAAAAGTAGTATTGAGTTGCAAAAAAAACTTTCATTTTCAGGAGGAATAAGGAGTGCATGTGGTAGAGCTTTTAATTGTTTCTCTCTGTTTTACATATTTAAACGATGTCTGTAAATATAGTTGAAGTCAGCAGCGGCTTATAATATGTGGAGTTTTTTTCGACAAAGATATTAATTTTGGTTGACTTTTTTATGATTTGGACGTTTGTTTTACATATTGTTCATAATTGTATAGCCATGTGGGTGTGTGTAATCGTGTATTCTAGCTATGAAAATAATTTATTAGCTAGAATTAGCTAGTCTAAAAACATTTGATTGTTTTTTAATATTGTTCTAATATATAAAATATTATAATAAGTCACCCCTAAAAACTACAACATTCATAAAATAGTAAGAGTGTCTTTTTAAGAAGGTCCCTAAAATGAATGGATGTATCGTTTAGCCATATCTTTTATGGGCGTTCTGCTAATAGATCACAGCCGTTCCATGACGTAACAGCAATCCACAGGGCCATGTTGTCGATTGTGGGACCCAAAAGGAAAGATTGGGTGTAGCCGGTATCTTTTTTGGTGTTCTAAAAACATTGAAATATTGGGTGAGCAAGGTCTGGACATCTTTTTAGCCAGTAGATCAGACAATTGGGCTACGACCTGGTTTAGACTTTTTAAGTTTGACATGTTCAGAAGTTATTTCATAATAATGGAGTCATTTTTTTATCTTACCAGGACAAATCATTCATGATTCCTATTTAATTCGTTTATTATAGTTTGAATCGATCCAAATTACATTTCATATTAATGGAATAATTTAGTATGTCAGAGCAAAAATTCAGTCTATTGTTTTGTTTTTGTATTACACAGCTTAACATTTTGTCATAACTGATAACAAATAATGAAATACATTTATTGTATATATTTTGGAGAAGTTAATGAGTATGTTCATCTAAGATGCTAAATTATGAACTATAATGCTTATATGTTGTATTTTTTTACTCACTAGCAACTGTTTTGTATTTCATTTTGTATAGACATATTTATCATGAACTATTGAATAATAATAATGAAATGAGCTGAGAAAAGTACCTATTGCCCCTAATTATATAATAATTGATTCATAATTACGAAGGAGTCCATTTTTATAGGCGAAATAACTACTATATAAAATTAGGATCAAATATTTTAATATATTGATCAGGCAGTTTTTGACTTCTAACCTTAAATATTTGTAATATATGTTGTTGTATGATTTATTACAGAGCTACTATAGCCCTAGCCTTCATGGCTACTAATATAAAAAACATGTATGTTTATATTTAAACAAATAATTATACAATAATAATAATAATAAAATATTAATTAAAGAAAAATAACAAAAATATATATATAAAAGTAAATATTTTTTCAATTTTCATAAATACATTAAACTTAAGGAGCTATAAGGATCTAGACAACTCTGCCATTGTCTTTGCTACCCTCCGAGCACTTGATAAGGTGCATGCCTCTCTGCTGTGACAAGCTCCAGGCCTTTGAAAGGTTAACAGCAGCGACACAGTTGGTAGAAACGGGTTTCTTGAGGCATATTGTAGCACTACGGGTGCGCTCATCGAAGCCCTCAAGAATCCTCTCAAAGGGACAACTGTCCACATTCATAGCCTTCCAAGCGGATATGGCAGCCTGCTTCACTAAGATCTCATTTACAGATGGAAGATGTGACCTGTCGAGAAGGTCAACCACACGCAACCGATCTGCTCTTTGAACTCCCAGCAAGATACGTGCGAGATCGTTGATGGCAAGTTGCGCATCTGAGCTAGTCTTTGCCATTGAGGGGGTTCAGCAGCAGACGAGAAGTTTGCACTTCTAGTCACCCAAGCAGACGTCTGAAGTTTCCCGATAACTATGGCTCTAGCTATCTCGGTCAGCAGTGGCCCTCGCGATACCGTAGTGCAGAGCCGGCGGATGACTCCGATTCGTTTCCTGACATTCTGAATAATTTTTTCGTGGTGGGGTCCAAATGTCAGGTTCCTGCTAACAGTTACCCCCAGAAGGTCGAGTGTAGCGGTCGAAGGAGTGTCTGGAGCACCCAGACGTAACGTTTGGGTTTTCCCAACGTTTAGGTGGAGTCCATTGATATTAGAGTACGCCTCCAAGGCCTTCGATGCCGAGCCCATAGCGAAGTCGACCTGTTCCCAGGATGGAGCCGAGATGACAATAGAAGTATCGTCGGCATATAGCAGTACCTCAAGCTGAGCTTCTGGATTGACAGCTACTCTCAGGTAATCAGGTAGGTCAGCCGTGAGAAGAATGAAAAGTAGGGGGCCAAGCACAGAACCCTGTCTGACGCCGTACTTTATGTTCAGGAAATTGGACCGTTGGCCGTTCCAATTCACCTGCTGTCGCCCTCCTGTTAAGTAGCTGAGCATCAGCTTTTTGGTGGGCCCCGCCATCCATTGGAGCTTGGCCAGAAGTATATCTGCTTCCAAAAGGTCAAAGGCCGCAGAAAAATCGAAGGCAGCAATGCATACCTTTAATTTACGATCACAAGCCTTAGCAGCGTTGGACAGTAGAGTTGCAAGGGCAGTGTCGACACTGCGTCCAGTTCTGAAGCCGTGTTGTTCCTGTGGGAGTTTACAAGAAGCTTCGACGTAGGTCACGAGTTGATTATAAAGTACCCGCTCGGTCAATTTTGAGATGGCACAAAGGAGTGAGACAGGTATAGCTAGAGGGTTCTTTACGCGGTTTGCCCTTTTTCAGTACTGGGATTATGATTGCCGTTCTCCACTCGTCTGGCCATATCTGAGAAGTTATGATTGTGTTAATGAGGTGAACGATTGGAAGGGCTAATGCTGTCCAGGCTGACTGATATACGACGATAGGAATTTTGTCAATGCCGGCAGAGTGCTTAGGGGCGAGGGATTTTAGTGCCCTCTTCACAGCAGCAGTGCCTACATTGTGAAATCCAAATTCGCCGTCCGAATCGGCATTAGAGCTTGCATTTTGGGAATCAGGACAAAGATTGCAACGCAGTCGGTCAACTTTATCGATGTAGAACTGATTGCACATGTTAGCAGAGTCTGTGTCGGTTCTACAGCCTTCCAGAAAAGGCAGAACGCCGTCATTTCCTTTGCCCATGGCTTCATTTGCGATTTTCCATGCTGCTGTCTGCCCACCCTTTTTGATTCGAGATAGATTAAAAGAAACATGGTCACGTCTAACTAGACTCAGTACTTTGTTCCTTAGGGCCTTGTAGCACTTTTTCCCTAGACTCTTCGCCTTGTCCCGTTCTCGCATGACTGCTCGAGTATACGGTTGAAGCCTAACATTTGCGTTTGGAGTGGTGTATCTTCGAAGAGGAGCAGCAACATCCAAGGCAGCAGTGATGGCAGTTTTTATGTGAAGATTGATGTCATTTACGTTGGATGAATCAAAAAGGGCTGCCAGTCCCAATTGAGAAGGAAAAGCTCTAGTGCAGGTACGTCGAGTGTGGACCAGTTGCGTTCCTCCCTTGTTTCTTTTACAATCCGCTTAGGAGCTCTTTCGGACGAGATCGTTGCAAGAAGCGGCGCATGGTCAGAGAGAGCGTCATCGAGTATTTTTACGTGAATGTTTGTATTTCCTCGAAGGTATACGTGATCAATGGTGGAGGTACGGGTTTCCCCATTGAAAACGCCATTAGATCGAAAAGTTGGACCTGTCGGTTGCAATTGAAGTCCGAGTTCCTCATAGTAGCCCTTCCAACGTTCCATTAGTTTTTTCCTGTAGTAACTGCGGTCGTCATATCTTGTAACGTCCAGATTGAAGTCTCCTGTGATAACACAGGGCAACAAAAAAATATTTTTGGAAAATCGTCCAGGGTTTTCCTGCTGAATTAGACTAATTTTGATGCTCTGAGTCCGAAAATGACCTTGGTTTTGCTCAATTAGGTCAGGTTTTTTTGCTACATAAATTTTTAAAAATCGATTTTTTGTAAAAAAATAAATAAATCTGTGGATAATCAGCTGAGAAACCCCTGACGATTTTTTCCCATTTCCTCAAGAAATAAAAATCAACGTATCCAAATTTATTTAGTTTTTATTTAGTCCATCAAATTTTATAAGCATAACTATCATAATATTAGTATAAGAATGTGCGTTACATGACACAGAAGTTCATAATTCACGGCATACATCGGCGTTTCTTCGATTCCCGTGTGTGAGCAGCTGCTGTGTTGTCTCGCTTCAGCGAACAGCAGTAGTCCGCCATCATGACTGTGTCCCACCTCCCCTGGTACCTCTCCTCCATTTGGCGCATGTCCTGATGGAACCTTTCTCCCTGCTCGTCGCTCATCGCCCCGAGATTTTCAGGAAACTTCTCCATGTGTGAGAACAGGAAGTGCATCTTTATACTCATCAAACACCCGAGTTTTTGGAAGGCCTCTATCATGGTGCTAATGAGGCTGGCGTGGTTTGCTGCCTTCGTGTTCCCCAGGAAGGTGTTCACCACCTGCACAAACGATTTCCACGCGGCGCACTCTTGCGTGTTCATGGAGTTTTGGAACTCTGTGTCCTTTATAAGCTTCCGTATCTGTGGGCCATCGAAAATGCCGGCCTTCACCTTCTCACTGGTCAGTTGAGGAAAGGCTCGGCACAGGTAGTTGAAGCACCTCCCATCCTTGTCGAGAGTGCGCGTGAACGGTTTCATTAACCCAAGCTTCAAGTGTAGCGATGGGATCAATATCTTCTCCCGGTCAACAAAAGGTTCGTGTATGATGTTTCTCGCCCCAGGTACTAACTGATCTCGCGCCGGCCACTCTTTCTTTACATAGTGCTGGACTCTGTCTCGACTGTCCCACATACATATAAAGCATGGGTACTTCGTAAACCCGGACTGCTGACCAAGTAGAAAGTTCACCATCTTTAAGTCAACGCAGATGATCCATTTGTGCTGCTCATATTGGATTTTGTCGAGTACGTACTTCACTGCTTCATATTTCTCTTTGAGAGTTGTGGAGTGCGCAAGAGGGATTGAGGCGAACTGGTTCCCGTTGTGGAGGAGCACACACATCAAAGAGTGCTTGCAGCTGTCAATGAAGAGTCGCCAATCTCTCGGATCGTATTGAGGAGCACCGAGTTTAACAAGAAGACCGGCGACATCTCGGCAGTACACGAGGTCTTCCTCCTAGCAGAAGTAGCCCATGTAATCCTCATGCCTTCTACGAAAGAAAGTGATACGCACGTCCTTGCCAAGTAGATTTTTCTCTTTGAGTCTGGAGGCCAACAGCTCGCAGGAAATCTTCGACAAGCTGAGATCCCGAACCAGATCATTAAGCTCACATTGTGAAAAGGTCTGCGGACCATCTTGTGCTTCATACTCGAACTCTTCTGTATCTCCTCGCTTGTCTGTAATGGTGGCCTCGTCGTCACTGTTGGAAGCTGTGTGAACGCTGGTACAGGAATGTCTTCGCAGTGAGCCACTGGACGGTGGACAGATGGAAGGTCGGGGTACTGGAGGCTTTGCTGATTCTTCTGGTTGATGCCAGTAGTATTGATGGCGTAGAAGTAACAATCCGTTGCATGGTCAAACGGCTCTCTCCATACCATCGGAATCCCAAACTTCAGTGAAGTTTTCGCGCCCTTCGTCCACCGCCGGAGGTATTCCACGCACGTTTTACACCGTGTGCGGTGCCCAGGACTTATCTTGGTCACCCAGCTTGACTTTAAAGTAAGCCATATAGGCATGCTTCACAAATCCTGTGATGTTCTTCCTGTCCCCTGACAGCGTGTATTCTCCGCAGATGTAGCAGAATACGTCAGGATTATTCCTGCATGATCGTCGCGCCGAAGCCATCACAATAAACTGAAAGAAAAAAGAAAGATTTAGCTGAGTGTCAGACAATGAAATTAAGGATTTATAGCCACTGAATATGCCATAATTGTACTATTTTCTCAGAGAAACGAACCTGCATAACAAAACCGATTCGCGCCCACTTCCACGTCTAAACACACACTGAGCCCACAATGAGTTAATTTAAGGCAAAGGCAATGAATGTAAAGGTAATGTGAATATGAGAGAGTATCTAAGAGGCAATATTGCCACTACGGAGTCCTTGGGAAGAATGACCCAAATTTGCTAAAGTATATGACCCTCGTCGGCCTAAATTCACTCAAAAATATATTAAATATTAAATAAATTCTACACATATTTATACAAATAAATTTATGATAAACACAAATAAATTATTTATAATTTTATACGTGTCTGTGAATTGTAATTCGATATATTTTTCAAGAAAAATATGATTGAACTCAAAACCGCTGATATTAGAATATGTATAGCTCGTCAGGTAGGCCTATGGTTGTATCTCAAAAAGTTGACCTGATGGAGCAAAATCAATGTGATATTCGGACTCAGAACACCAAAATTAGTCTAAATCAGCTGAGAAGCCCCTGACGATTTTTGGCTGTTGACCAGTGTAATCATTTCTTTCACTCCATGAGTCACAGAGAGCACTTTCAGTGTATTTCTTATCTCATCCAGTTGAGTTGTCTCGAAACTAATCCTTTGTCAGAGATGCTGTTTGAGAGTGACGTAAACTGTCTGTAAATTCCTACGTACAGATGCGTTCCTATTTTAGCAGCGACAATGGGCAGATCAGACGGCGTTGGGATCTGCTCAGCTTGTAGGGCCTTGGCAACGAACATGGCTGTTCGACGTCTTTTCGACTTACGGGCACACGGCAGAAGAGTATCAAAGCCTGATATAATGGGCACGTCGTCTAGGCAAAGCTCGGACTCGCAATAATCACATTAGCTTTTGTATCTAACGCTTTCGATGAGAGTGCTAGAAGTTTGCAGGTGGCGAGGCCGTGACAATTCCACACTAACAACCGAGTGCAGTTGTCAGTAGTCTGATGAGGGCCTGATTTGCATTGTCTGCGGAGGCAGTTGCTTTTCCCACGGGATAGGTGTGGGCCATCTTAGTGGATTCACATGTGACGGGGGGTTTGGTGACACTGTCTTCCAGGCTGGTCTTAGTGGTGGAGGTGCAGGGATGAAGTCTTGCAACTGGGGGGATGGTCTTCTCTGTTTCGGACGGGGACCATTCTTCAGGTGTTGATGTCGTCCAGCTGTTGGTAGGGTTGAGTTAGGTGTTTTTGCGGGGTCTGCTGTTGCCTCGGGGTGCCCCGTTTCCCTATAGTTTATAGTATAGTTTAATAGTATAATGTATAGTTTACACTCCATCATTTCCTATTTTTATTAAGTGTAGATCAATCTATGGAAAAGTTTTTTTCTGGTCATAAGCTTTTTTATAGCGGAATCGTAAACATTAAACAAGGCAATTATCGGAGAATGCAATTATTATTGTATCCTGTTCAATATATAAAATATCATTGTTTACTTTAAATGTTTTTTAAAAAGTGTTATTTAATTATTTTAGTCAGTATTGTCATGATAAAATACTTCAAAAGGATATTTACATATTCAATACTTTAAAATTGTTTCTCTTTCTTCATAGTTTTTTAGCAGTTTGAAATTATATATGGAAGTGATTTGCTATGGTGAAACATAAAAATAATTTTTCCTTGGCATCAATAAGAATAAACGTTTAATATTTTTGGTTTCTATACTAATCCTATATACTCCTACATAGAATTGTATCTTTGAAGTTATGGAATATGCTTACTCCTGTTTATATAAAATTATATATTGTCAGGTACATCCTTAAAACCAACGTATCAAATATAATCACTTAGTTGTATCACTTCATGTTTTATATTCCTATCCAAATCTCCAAAGCAAGTTCCGTATTCTTTGCACAAATTCATACAATTTGTATTTAATTTATATTTAATTACTTGACGTCAAAATTGTATAACAGTGAAAATTACATTATATTCTTATTTCGCCCAACTAATTTGAAATACATCCGTTTTTTATAAGTATTATAAGTAGCATTTACGTGAAATTAACGCAGAGAAATTATAATTAAAAGATTTATTGCCCATATGATTATATGCACTAATAAACCCTATACGAAAGTCATAAAAGTTTAAAATAATGCACTTTTAAGCAATAAATAATAAGATTCTTTAATTTATTTTTCATTAAATGTTATGTAAAGTCGTGACACTTGAATTCATTTTTTACGGCACACCATTTCCTGATAAAACAATTAAGTTTATTAGATAAGTTATTACGACGCATAACCCGATATTTCCTAAGACTTGCATGTATTTATGATTTGAAATAGTTTGACTAATATATAAAAACTCCTTGGATCTCAAGAGGATGAGGTCACTTGAAATGTTCACAGAATTTGACATATTTTTAATTTGTTTTGATATTTCTCAAAGAGACCATTTTGTTATTTATTTCACGAAGTGGATTTATACTTGCGCTTACTTAAGTATAAGCATAACGTCTACTATGGATTTTAAAATGATCTATAATATATGAATATGATTATTTGCAAGATGAATTTGATATAAATATATTTTAAGGAAAACTGTGCATCATATGGCTAAACTTTTTAAACTATATATGTCTAGATCAACTTTATATATATATATATATATTATGACTATCATCTAAAAAACATTTAAAATATTAATATCCAAACTTAATAACAATTAAAAAGTTCAGATTTTCGAAAAGTATATTCCATTACAAACATAAATAATCTTAGACTCGAATATCTGATATCTGAGTTTCGACTATTTTGAAGAAAAAAGCACCATTGTTGACATCAAATTTATAATGATTAAAATAGCTTCTAAGATTATGCATTTTGAAGCCTCAGAATACATTTCCCTTTTCAAGAAAAAAAATTCGAAATCGAATTTTTTTTAAACGACTCGGGCATCAACAATAACAACCAACACCATTTCCGTGGTTTAACCTTAAATACCATACAAAATCTTGTTCACAGTTTGAAACCTGTTCCGTTTCTCTGTCCAGCTTAAAAACAAACAAATGAAATACTTTTTGCTCATTTAAGTAGATATGAAAAAATAAGTCTCATCGAGAAAAGTAATTAAAACATATAATTATCTAGTTCTTAAATGGTGGACTTTAGAAATAGATGCTTATTTATGCTGTTTCTTTGGTTTATATATGTTTATACGCAATTGCATACTTGACTACGACTACATATAATAGTAAATGTGTGCCATTCAAGACCACAAGTAAATACTTTTATATATCATACATACACATAGGTAGAGGATGTCTAGACAACAAATAATAAGCCGCATACGTAGATGCATGCTCTTCTCTCTGTCGACCATGCAATTGGCCAAAAACATCCGTTGCTCTCAATAATCAGGAACAAAAAGACATAATTTTTTACAACCACACTTGATGCTCAAAAGCAGTCGTTAAGGCGTGTTCAACTCTCAATGTTGAGGGGCAGTGTTCGATCCTCCCGAGAGGGATGGTCAGTTTTGGTCTAACTCATTGATAGATCCTAGGTTCGTGTGACTATTTACATGCTAGTATGCTTATTTATATCCACTCGGATGCAATTCTATCGAACCAACTAGGCACAAAAAAGCAGTACATATTGAGTATGATAATTGATAATTATCACTGACCTTATACCATTTTATCTTCCATGATTTAAAACTCAAAGCATGCTTTGCGCTCAATGTTGAGTGTACATGTTCATTATCAACCTCAGTCAAAAGTTCCTAGGTTCGATGAACAATTCTAACTGTTTTTCTCAGGAAAAATAATGACTGGAACGTTCATTTAGTTTGTATTGCTAGTATTTAAGAGTATTTGAGAAGAAAACATTTATATTTAATTTAGTATTGTATATGGTTTTATGTAGATAAATTATTGACATTTGTATTCAGTTGTAATTAAAGCTTCTTATAATCATACTGTTCTTCCAAGAAGTAAATATAGCTAGAACCTTTATTTATGTTTTTCATTACAAATCCAGCTTAATGAAACCATATTGACAAGCAAAGATTTATGCTTCGTTATTTTTTCTATAATGTTGGCGTTTTTTTCCTTTCCTTTTCTGTTTTAAGGAATGGCAAAGTGTTTCTACAACGTATAATAACATATAACATAATAATTTATAATTACCTCTGCCGAAGGAGGTATTGTTTTCACTGGCGTTGGTTGTTTGTTGGTTTGTTTGCCAGCAGGATAACTCAAAAAGTACGGAATGGATTCGGATGAAACTTTGTGGAGTCGTGTGGAGTTTCCCCAGTCGTGAAAAATCCGCCTCGGAAGGCTCATAAGGACCCCATGACGGCGGAGGTTTGCAGTCTTTGAGTGTATATATGCCTCTAGTTAATATTATGACTCAAACAATTATTAACATAGGTAGCTCTAATATCTGTTAGAGAGGAACTACAAAGCAACAGAACCAATTTATGCACATATGTGAGGCACTGTCACTACATTCTACAACGTGTATACTCATAATAATCTATAATTAAATTTTTTACTAAATAACAAAAACTAAAAACATTAGCAGACAGCCAGTAGGTTATGTTTAGGATGTATTAAATTTATATTTCACACAAAAAATGGTATAAAAATATTGTCCTGATATTTGTTAGGGATTAACTTAAAAACAATGGAACCTTTTATGCCTCACATATGTGAGGCACTCTCAAAACAATTTGTACTAAATGTATAAGATTAAAGATGATTATTATTTGAAAAGGAGTTAAAATATTGTATGATTTTATTTTTTTGATACTTTTGAATATTAAAATAATAAAAAGTGAATTTGAAACGTTTTAAGTTTTTAATAAATCACCTTATCATCATTACATTTCATAAAATAATATCCCGTTTTGTTGCAATGATCTATTGACTTACTGCATGATTCCGTCTAAACACAATGATTCTTGAGTCCCTTGGAGCGGAAAAAGTCAAATGTATACAACAAAAATTATCTTTAAAGGAGTGCAATAGCCCTTTGCGTTAAGGCGTGTTCAACTTTCAATTTTGGGGGTGCAGGTTCGAATTCCGAGAGGGGATGGCCAATTTTTGGTCAACCTCATTGATAAGATCCTAAGTTCGATGGACTAATTTTAATGCTATAATACTTATTTATATCCTGTAGGATGCAATTCTATAGAATCATCTAGGCTATATATATATATATATATATATATATATATATATATCTTAAAATATGAATGATTTTCAATAAAATAAAATAATTCCATTAACAATACAATCAGCCTTTGAATGAAGATGACACACATTTAACTACCATTGTGGCAGCATTTCAAGCGAGCAAATTTAAAAAATCCCAACAAGCTCTTAATAAATAGTTTATTGACTCTTTATATAACTGACAATTTTTCATTAATATTTGTTCCATAGATGATGAAGTTCTTCTCAAGAAAAATAATGACTGAAACGTTGATTTAGCTTTTATCGCAATTATTTAAGAGTATTTGATAATTGAAAGAAAACATTTATATTTAATTTCATATTTTGTGTAGTATTGTATAGAAAATATTGTTTCATGTAGTTAAAGTATTGATATTTGTATTCAGTTGCTCTTAATGTTCCTATAATTATACTGTTCTTCCATGAAATAAATACTTTTAGTAATTGACATAACACTAGAACCTTTATTTATGTTTTATTTTTATTTTTACAAATTCATTTTAGAATTTTTAATTATTGAAGCTTATGATGCATTGAATGAAACTAATGTTTCAATGCTATTTGAAAAAAGGTATGTGGACTTGAATCCTACACTCAACTACATGAACGATGATGAGGATTCTGCTTTGTTCTCACGAACAAAGCTGTTTTAATAACCATTTATAATAATAATAGTAAGCAACATCTCATCTTTTTAATGCTGTCGCCACTGCAGGTGTATTACGTAAACACACACAAGAATGCAGCAGTGCTCCCTATGTGGCATTGCAAAATTCATATTTGCTAGGTCGTTAGGGTACGTTAACATAGACAGAAATGCGGATCGCTATATTCCAAATTCAATGAATTTATATAACATTTTAACAGTTTGGTTTTGAATACAAGATTTTTCTATTATTCGAGGCATTCTAAAATTGGTTTTTTTACCCTAGTTTAACAAATGAAATCATACGCGCATAACGAATTTTTCCACGGTTATACTAATATTTCATGGTTTTCATTCTTACAAATAAAAAATGCAGGAATATGTTACGTTATCAGATTTTTATTCATAAATAAGTTATAAGATTGGCGTCTCATGTTATTCACTCATCAAAAATACTAAAGTATTATAAAATTGCCAAAACCCTAGAGTAGTCAGTTGAACAATTGGGCAGATTAAACTTTTATCCAACTTTAAATGTCAGTTTTTAGTGTCTATTTATTAACAAAAGACGAATGAAAAAAGTTTTTTAATGCAAACAATAACAATTGAACTTGTTTTTAGCTATTTCGGCGAGAACCTTTAGTCAATTTAAAATGAGTCACAAAATAGTTCCTTACATATATATAAAATTGATTCATAATTAAAGAATAATTTCAACTAATATGTTATCTATATAAAGAGTTACATCCATCACTGGAAACAAAACTCAAAAATGAACAGCATATATCGTCAGGAAACGACCGGGACACCTTTTTTCGACGGGACCCGGGCCGGATATATATCTTCGTTCCTTCGACAATCTGAAGTGAAGACAGTTTTTTCAGAAAAAAAATCCAAATTAAGTTTTTAGAAAAGAATCTCCAAAAAAGTGTGGACGTTTTTTTAGAAAAGAATCTCTCCAAAAAAAATTTAGAAAATTATATTTTGAAAAAAAAAATTATGAATGACAAACGAAAGAAAATATTTAAGTCCAGCTTAAAAACAGCCAGGACCTGGGCCGGAAACCCGGTCGTTTCCTGATATATATATATATATATATATATATATATATATATACATATAATTTACATAGTGATTCATACACTTATTAACATGTATTATCATCTACACAACTTTACTAGAGATGAAATACCTTTGCGAAAGAGGCTCTCAGTAATAACACTCCCAGTGAAGGAATTATAAATCCGCGCATTCCAGTTGCAATAATACAGCATACATCCATTGATATGTGCATTATTACAGAATTACATGCATTTATACAGAAATACTCTCACACATAAAATACATTAGACAAAAATACATTATCCATAAATCATATGAAAAAAAATATATTGGAGATCCTCGACAGCATCCAAATCCAATAGTAGTGTTGGTTACGAGGGTGGAGATGTTTGTTTACAAATGGAGATTCACACTTCGTATTCTTCTTTCTCTGGACGGCTTTTCTCTCAATAATTATTTTTTTTTTATAAGTATTACCTCAGTTTTAAAAATAATTCATATTTTTTTTTATATTTATATGTTTCAAGTTCATCCTACGACTACATTATTTATAGTGTTTTTTAATGTTAATAACAATATTTCCTGCATTATGTTTAAAAAAAAATATATATATATATATATGTTACATATATATGTCTATATATATGTTATATATATATCTATATATTTATATATATATATGTTTATATATACATATATATGTATATACATATATATATTAGAGTGCATAGTTGGTTAAATGCATTGTTAAAGAATGGGACATATATACCTCAACTTAGATTGTATATATAACTAGAGGCATATATACACTCAGAGAGTGCAAACCTCCGCCGTCACGAGGTCCTTATGAGCCTTCCGAAGCGGATTTTTCACGACTGGGGCGGCGTAGAGGGACAGGGGAGGGTTCCCCTCGACGGAAATTCAAGAGGAAGACGCTCCGGTACCCGATTTCACAGCACAGCGACATCTATGGCAGAGTAGGATAACTTGAAATATTTATTAGTATTTAGCTCATTTTGCATCTTAATTCTGCACTCAGAGATGCCAAAATTTAATCACATGTTTCTTTTGGCATATCCAACAGCTCCACAAAGTTTCATCCGAATCTGTCCCTTACTTTTTGAGTTATCCTGCTGACAACACAACCAACAACAACAACCAACCAACAAACCAACGCCAGTGAAAACAATACCTCCTTCGGCGGAGGTAATAATTTTAAACAAATGAACATATCAAAACATGTGATTTTAAGCTTGATTCATTAAATACCTAAAAAATAACAAAACTAAATCAATTTATTTGTTGATACCAGATCAATTTTCTCGATGAACAATATATAACAAATGATCAAAATAATTACGAAAAATTATACAAAATATTTTATGTTTGATATGCTCGGGGTCGAATATAAATCTCTTACCAATTTTTTGTAGTGATTAAGTGGACAGTCTATTAATGAATCTACAATATTTACTATATACACGAAGTCATACATGTATCGATTCATACAAGAAAAAAAACCATATTATATTTATATATATTCAAAGAATATCCTTTGTTTAATTAAACTCTTGCAATATTAAATCAATGTAAAAAAACTTTACCGAATCTTTTAGCAGATTTTTTAAATATCCTGATCAATACCAAAAAAGCGCGTTTTTTTTCTTTTATAGCTTTTTTATCATTTTTAATACCGGTTAATATATTTTGAAAATATAAAAACAAGTAATATACATAAATTCAATAGCAAAATGTAATGAGAACATAAATAATCATTTTGGTTTAAACTCATTTTTGATTGAGCATTTAAAAAATCCTTCTATTATATGTTGATCATCTCATGTTTCCAGATAAAAAATACTAAATGAAAGTGATAATGAGTTTTTGTGAATGTTTTTGAGTAACAATTATGTATGGGCCATTCAGAAATTTTATCTGTATTGAAAATCTCATTTTCCACCGTCGTTTTTCTTGAGTGGCTGTAGGGCTAGATAAGATAATTCATCATCTTTCTAACACAATTAGTGTTAGTTGTATATGCAGCGGCGGCCATTTTGGGACGGTAATGAATGCTTCATCTACAAATGTGACACATCGGTTCGAAACAAAATACAAATAAAGGGTGATGAAACACTTGGCATTAAACTTTTATAAATACATACTTTGATTGCAATGCATAATGACTTTGATCTTCTTCTTTCATAATAATCAGAAAATCGAAAAATATAAAATATTAGTAATCAAATTTAAAAGTATGAAATACGTATAATTTGCAGTTTGGCAAATTGAAGGTACATTTGTTATTATTTTATTGATATAAATTTTAAAATATATTATTTGTTGGTTCTTCTTCATTGAAGTACCGACATTACATAAAAATATATATTTAATGAATATAGTGTAAAATTAAAAAAAGTCAAAAAAATAAACCTCTTTCTAAATTCTCATACCACACATTATAAATGACTAAGTATCTTTAAACACATTGATTCTTGATTCTCAATAGAAATGTGTTGAGTTATAAAAAAACAATATAAGTTTAAAGTAAACAATGATATTTTTCAAGAGGTTTCACGTGGTGGTTTTGATATTATTATAATTCCGTAAAATTTGATGAAAAAAATATAGATGTCAATTGAAAAAGGAGGGTAAATAGCATCCAATCTGATAAATGATTTAGATTCAGGAATCTTCATTGATAAACGTTGTATCATGCTATCATTGAAACTAAAATTATTTGTTGCCTTCATTTGTGATCGTTTTATCTTTTCAGTTATTCTTTAAATAGATAACTACGTATTCTGGACAAATTATGGGTTTACTGTAATTTCATCGCGCGTAAATTTGTCGCAGACCTTTTTATAGCCGTTTTTTGTCACGGGTAAATACGTCACTTGCTCTTTATAGTCAGTCAATTTTGTCGTTCTTCTTTTTGTCGCAGGTATTTTTGTCACTAAGCTTTTTTGTAGTAAAGTATTTTCATAATTTGTCTTTTTTTCGTCGGTATTTTTGTCGCATAGCTTTTTTGTAGTGAAGCGTTTTCCGCGCGATTTATTTTTTTACTTTGTAGACCTAATCTCGTTCGCTTAGTGGGGGGTACCATGGGGTTTAAATCTAAAAAATAAATCGCACGGAAAATGCTTCACTACAAAAAAGCTACGCGACAAAAATACCGACGAAAAAAAGACGAACGACGAAATACTTCACTACAAAAAAGCTTGGCGACAAAAATACCAAAAGAGCTAGTGATGTATTTACCCGCGACTAAAAAACGGCTATAAAAAGGTCTGCGACAAATTTACGCGCGATGAAATTACTGGACACCCTAATTATGTCCACACGTTTTGGTCGGTGCCCTTTGGCTTAGTTCATTCATTCCCCATCGTTTTATTATTAAATCAATAAACTTTTTGGGTTTTAAACCCGCCATTATATGTATATCTATTTTCAAAAATAAACATACTTTTGCATATCTTTTATTTATATGAGATGAATAAAAAAATACCAATCATATAACCATACATTCAGAATATTATTTAAATCATTGGGTTATTTCTTATCTATAATCAAGGTGTGTGGATTATGGATGTCCGTTTTTAATTCATTGAAATACACACATAGATACACTCCTATAAATATTAATGCATTTAGTTAACCCGGATTGAGAAATGACATTTTTTTATGGTAGTTGACGAGCCACATAATATTATTTTTCAGGAAGATAAATTTATATAAAGAACCTAGCTGAATATGAAGCTAAGGGATTCAATGCTTAAGAAATCTCATTGTTTTTTATTAAATAAAAGTAAGAGCTGGAATAATCATAGAGTCTACGAAAATTTGAATAAAAATATGAAGAACGAATGCTACTTGTGTTTAAGGGCATATTTGACCCGCTAATTCTCATAATAATTATTTTTTTTTGGAGTTCAAACCCATCGCCTGGGAGGCCCAATGTTGTGATATCTCTAATTGCGTGTTCTTACTCTAATATATAAACATTAAAAATAGAGTCTGAATTAAAATATTGCTTACTTTTGCTAAAGTCTTATTATTTTTAGGTCAGAAACGTGCTGTGAGGCTATTTAAGTTAAGTCTATAACGTCATCAGTCACATTTACAGTATAAATATTAAGCACCTTTTCTACAGGGTTCACATTTATAAATCTGAGTCAGGACGACGTTGTCTCACCCCAACTGTGGGGCTTATATACAACGATGATGTGCAACATACACACACAAATTTATTCACACACACAACAACAACACATAACATTTGTTATGAATAGGTAACAACGCACTCATTCCGTGATTCTCGTAGGATAATGATGAATTTTCGTATACGCAATTAATCACAAGCGGATGTTCTCAAAAGCCTTCATTATCCATGTGAATATATGTAAGGCAGCAGTGGTAGCCCCTTCATCATAGAAATAAACGCATGCACACAATATGTACTTTTAATAAATGAGAGGTTCTTTTTGTTGTTGTTGTTGCTTATGATGATTACGAAAGGGTCAAAAATACATGGAGGATTCATTTTTGAATAATACTGTTGCTGATGCTTCCGGACTCCAGAAGTAAAGGAAGTATTTCAAAATCATTTAAGTTTATAGCAATATATATGCAGATACAGTCACCGAGTCTATATTAAAAGTATAACTTTTATCAACTATATATTATATTTATATATGTATATATATATTTGGTGAAAAAGCATAGATACTAATTGAAGCTGGAGGGGTAAATCACATTAAATCAAATAAATGATTTAGGTACAGGGATCTTAATTGATAAAAAGTTGTACCGTGCTATCGTTGAAACTATAATTACTTTGATGTCTTCATTTGTGATCGTTTTATTTTCAGTTATAATTCAACCAGATAACTACGAATTCTGGACAAAGTTATGTTCACAGTTTTTGGCTGGTGCCCTTTGGCTTAGTACATTATATATATTATATAAATATATATATATATATATATATATATATATTTAAATATAAGACAAGCAATTGCGTGCATATATACATGAATAGATATTAGAGTGTAAAATTATTTCTTTTTTTAAATCCACGATAGAATGGTCAATAAAACTCAAAACATATCGACATGAGAGGACACAAAAGTAGGTTGTACATTAAGGTCGTAAAAATAAGTATTATCAAAAAATAAATAAAATATATAAAGAAAAAACATGTAAAAATTTATTGTCAATGAATTTGGAATGTTTGTTTTATAGAATTATGTCATACCATATATGTAAAAAGTTGATTATTTGTTTTAAAAAAACCTACTTTTATTGCAGCGCTGTGGATGGAAGATACTTTATGCCGTTAATGACGTTATAACCATCCTCCTGTGAATCTTCAATTCAATGGCCGTGTATCCGGCTACTGCAGCTTGTAAAAATGTTATAATCTTAAGCGGTTTATTGGTGTACATGACAAAAGTATTTTGGCAATCAGAGCCTTTGAATTGAGAATTTCAAAGTCAACCTGCAACGATGATGTTCTTTTTCTTGTGGACTATAGCTTACGTTATTTGAAGATATGTAAGGAATATTTGAAAAAAGTTGGATAATCAAAAATAAATAAAATTACGTATTCTGTACTACCTTAAAATATAAAACTAAATATTTCATATATAAACAATACTAAAAGAACAAAACATAGGAAGACAGTAAACAAACAAAACATAATAGTATAGCAAAGCAGACAAAAAAAATTAAAAAGATACATGAAAATAAAGAAAAATCACTAGTTTCTGGACTTCTTAAGCATTTTGAACTTGGATTTGATTCTTCCCATTAGTCAGACGAGTTGAAGATGAGGGAAAATATCTCACTAGTTCCATGTGGTTCCTCTTTCGCTTTGATGCTGAAGACGCATGATTGTAGTTCACAGCTCAACAACATTAACATTCAGCACAAAAGATATTGCAACCATTATTATTATTATTAAACTAATGACACATAATAAAAATATTAGTGTATGAAGCATTTTTAATTATTTTATTTGGCAGAAAGTCATCAAATGCTTGTACATATATTTGTTTGTGTTTTAGATTAGGTTTGATGACTTTCATATATTTTTTACTTAAAATTTTATTATTTTTAAGTAGTTTATGTATTTTTAGTAGTCGAAAAGTCTTAAAAATACAGATATGCTTTTGTGTGCTCCTATCTTTCTTATTTTGTTTTCATTCAAACAAGCCCTGGTTAACAGGAACCAATGTTTCCGATCATCATATTATTGTACAATAATAATAACAAGTGGAAATAATAATAAACGTTCAACAGATAAATGCATTCATCTCTTTGAGGGTTCTTGATTCCTTATTTTGAATGAAGGATTGATGTGAAGGTCGTGTACTGAGATCTTGTATAGAGGGAAGTCTTAAAGAGGAGTATTATATAGTCGGAACTCAATACAAACGAGGACTTCCAACACCAACCTTATCCGCAGTCCAGTGTTTATATTCATGACAACTTTAGCTTGTGATGAAAACTATTAAGAGATAAAAAAACAAATTTAAGTCAATCATTAAGGACAAAAATATGTTTAACCATACAAATCACAACAGTTTAAGTATATGTTCATACCTTTTGTTCGACCATGTGAAGATCTAGTCATAAAGGTTTGTTCATGATTGATGTTCTATTTGCATCATAATCATTATTTCAAATTATATTCTACGAAATTGTAGCTCATACCCTTGAATAAAGTATAATATTCAGTATTTATTTATTATTATTTATTGAGTTCCATTACGGGTTGTACAAATCATATTACAAAAAAGTAATCTATTTGAATGTATATTCTGTCCCTAGAGATATTACTATTTTTAATGCTTAATTGGACAAAGTACATGCGAATACAAATGAAATAAAAAGACATCATTGTCTAAAAATTTATATTTTAGGGACTGGCTTTTAATTCATATTACCTGTTTATTCACTTCAACTGCTGGTCTTGGTAAACGTTATATAAATTTAATGCGACATATATTTAAAGCGGCAATGTACATCTTCCATTCTACAAAAAAAAAAAGAAGACAGGGACAACCACCTATAAGAGTTATTCAATCACTCAGCCTCTTATGCTTGTGATGACGACCCACAGATCGTAGGCGGTGGTAAAAAACGGATTGCCTATAAGTCAGCCCTTCAAAAGTTTATCAAATTGTCTGTGGGCACAACCAAATTTTATAATAATATGTGACTGTAGGCAGATTTAATGATTGCTGTCGTCTGTTGATTTTATGGTTTTTTTTTTGCATTATCTACTCTCCATTTTGTTTAGGTGGCTGTGTGAGAAGAACAACAAAGGAATGAATCCCTTCAAAGATCCAAAAGAGTAAGGAGCCCATTTGTGGCAATTCAGCTACAAACCAAAAAATAAGATAATCAAATAATAATTGATGCGTTCTCGTGTTTTTGTATAAAATTGATTTATGCATGAAAGAGTGCATCAAACAATGATAAAATTAATTAATTTGCTACCCGATTGGCTTCCTATGTCAGTTTTGACAGTATATAAGGATAATGCTGATGTATTTTTTTTTAACATGGAGTGGCAACAATATATTAAAGGTGATAAATATTTGGGATTATGACAATGAACCATTCGGAAATATGAAACTCGATTGACAGGAAAGATTACACCTATCGGTCCTCTCATGGGCCTCGATACATCCCATTAACAAATCGTTAAAGGATATACTATATCACTTAATTCAATGAGCCATCTCCTCCCCCTCAAGGAAAAAAGGATTATATATTTCATCAAATCTGAGGATGTGTGGATCATATTTCTGTCTATAACTCGTAAAATAATAATGAAAATTTAATCAACAATTAACTAAACTATTGCTCATTCATGAGTTTACGAAGTCTATCGTTAAAAAAATATTTAAAAGTCGATGTTTATAAACAATTACTGAATAAAACAAAAGTTTCTTCTTTTTATACCAGAAGAAATAAAATTTTGCTGCTCATTATTCTTATGAACAACCTCACACAAAAAGCTTTTTCTTTTAATGTTCTCTTATATATATATATATATATATATATATATATATATATATATATTATATATATATATATATATATATATATATATAATATATAATATATATATGATAATAATACTATGTATCTTTATTTTCTTCTCTTCAATGATTGCTAATCCCATTTCTTATATTTAGCAAAAGAATCTTCGAAGCAAACAACGGAAGAGGAAAAGTAATACAAAAACGAATATGTACACTTGTTGTTTTCTCTTGCGTCATTTACATAATTGAGCAGTCAAAAAAAACTACGTAAAAGGCCGTAGGATTACATGACTAAAAATGCATGTCGTTGTTGTGTGTTGTAGGTCTCAGCAATGAGTCTGCTCCCTCTCACTCACTAAAACCATTTACATCAAGTGATAATATAGTCTTAAACCGTAATAGTTAAGTTACTTCATAGCTTTACCTCCTTTTTTTTTCAGGGAGAAGTAAGAAGGAGAGTAGAGAAGAAGAAAAAGAAAAAATAGAAATAACAAGAGAGAAACAAGAATTATCGTCTGGGATTGCCAGACATGAAGGGGTGCTTTTAAGATGAGATGGTTGTAAGTGTTGTTCTCCTATGAGGTTACATACATATGTACATACACACACACACACATATATATATATATATA
>CP045905.1:10983080-11015793 GCA_013387185.1 Caligus rogercresseyi | reverse complement strand
CCGAAGGAGGTATTGTTTTCACTGGCGTTTTGTGGTTTGTTGGTTTGTAGTTTGTTGGTTTGTTGGTTTTGTCAGCAGGATAATCAAAAAGTACCGAACGGATTGGATGAAATTTTGTGGAGTTGTTGAAAGTGCGAGAAAGAAGAAGTGATTAAATTTGGCATCTCTGAGTGCAGAATTAAGGCCCAAATGAGCTAAATACTACTAAATTTGTCAAATAGCCTACTCTGCCAAAGTGTCGTTTTGCTGTGAAATTGGGTGCGGGAGCGTCTTCCTCTCGGAATTTCCGTCTAGGGGAACCCTCCCCGTCTCTCTACGCCTCCCCAGTCGTGAAAAATCCGCCTCGGAAGGTCATGACGGCGGAGGTTTGCACTCTCTGAGTGTATATATGCTCTAGTTAATATATATATTTTAATTCCTTATTATTAAAGCAATAGGGGGATGAAGGAGGTTCTCCAGAGAACAACAGTGGATTTCAAAAAAGTCTTAAGCAAAGAGCTTGCTTGAAAGGACGTGGTCCTCTCAGCTTTGAGTATATTCACTATCTTTTCCACTCCACCATATTCTCTTTATCAATATCTTCAGGGTGCCTACCCATAAAAAAATTATTAAGTAGTGGAGAAATAATAATGTATTTTACAATTAACATAGTTTGTCCACACACACATATATATACATATATATCTATATTCATATATATACATATTCAATATATATTATAAAGGGTGATTCACTTAAATTGAGACTCACATATTACAAACTACATACAATCTTTGTATTAAATTTTACACAAATAATTTTTAAACAAAAATGATAGCACAATGTGTAATTTACAAAATGTATTTCATTAAATTTTCACATATCCTTCTTTGGCCTTCACTACAGCTTTGAACCTCTTCACGGTGGAGGCAACACAGGCAGGAATCTCTCCTCAGACAAAGAGGCCCAGGCCTGAATCAGCTCCTTCTTTAGAATCTCCACCGATGGCCAGGACTTGCTACACACCCTTGTCTCCAGAATGGACTATATTCCAAAGTCCTTGGGCTCAGATCTGGGAAAGAGGGAGGCCACAAGTCTTTGGACCAAAAGTCTGCAAACATATCAATGCAGAAGCTTTGAACTAATTTGCTGGTATGGGATGGAGCTCCATCTTGTGGTAACAGTAAAAGAGCCGTAGGATACTCTCTTGTACCCATGGACGACCTCCTCTGAAAGAAGATGCAGGTATACCGCCTGGTCGATCTTCACGCCCTCCTCGACAAAGATAATTGGGGCCTTCTTCCCGTCCGACGTCACTTCCACCAGACCATGACTGAGGGTGGCTTTTGCCTTCTGAAGAGAGTCCTCAGCTGCACGGGGATGTCTTCCTTTTTTCTAGATAAAACCGGTCATTCTGACTGTTGTGGGTGGCCTGGACCGTGAAAATCTTTGTCTGAGGAAGAGATTCCTGCCTGTGTTGCCTCCACCATGAGGAGGTTCAAAGCTGTAGTGAAGTCCAAAGGAGGATATGTGAAAATTTATTGAAATACATTTTGTAAATTACACATTGTGCTATCATTTTGTTTAAAATTATTTATGTAAAATTTAATACAAAGATTGTAGTTTGTAATATGTGAGTCTCAATTTAAGTGAATCACCCTGTATAAATATATATTCAAAATATATACATATTCATAAATATATATATATTATATATTATAAATATATTAAACGCACACCTCTACAAGATGGGAAAGTCTTCTACCCGGTTTGCCGACCGTGTGAGGAAGACGATGAAACCCCTATCCACCTAATCTACGCGTGTCCCCGAACGAGGATGGATATTGGCGAACTGACCTAGGAGATGCAAAGAAGGAAAAAGCCCATGGAGGAGTATTTTCTAAGGGCTTTTTTGCTTTTGTATATATTTAATTTATTTCGCAATAAAGGTAGCTCCTAGAAAGTTTAATTGGCTGATACCGGATTGAGTTACGGTGTGGTGGGGCTGATCTAGGAGCTAAACAAATAATAATATATATATATATATATATAAGTTTTACTCAATATATTCAAACAAACCTTCTCTTTTGAAAAACTATTTCATAAAAGAAAGAAAAAACCGTTGCAAATGAAGAACTCTGAGGCAATAAGCCAAAAAGACATAAGCTTGACAAATAGAGATGTATCCATGGTAGGTAGACCTTATCCAAGGGGACCTCCCATCATAGACCACCTTTCAAAAAAAAGCTCACACACTTTGAGGCTACGAATGTATTTTATTATATTATTAAGTGTATGGTAGTACGAGGGGGGTAAAACACTTGTTGCAATGACCTGTCCTCTCTGAAAAAGGTTTTGAAGTATGAAAAAATACGTATGGATATCCATCCAAGTATTTATGTGTAACATAGACCTTTTTGTAGAAGTAAAGATGTAAGTTTTTGACACAAAAGGAAATATATATGGAGTAACAATGGAAAGGATTTTCTTTTTCCTTCACATTTTTGAATAGAGACTTACACATATTTTGTGACTATTATTGTTTTGTACAAGCCCTTAGTATTGCTGCGGGTTGTATATATGAAATATATTTATTTTTAAATATCTGTCATTTATTCAATGAATAAAATAACCAATTTGTTCATATGGTATTGTCTTTGATTATACATAACAACTAGAGGCATATATACACTCAGAGAGTGCAAACCTCCGCCGTCACGGGGTCCTTATGAGCCTTCCGAGGCGGATTTTTCACGACTAGGGTGGCGTAGAGGGACGGGGGAGGGTTCCCTCGACGGAAATTCCGTGAGGAAGACGATCCTGGCACCCGATTTCACAGCACAGCGACATCTATTGGCAGAGTAGGCTAACTTGAAATATTTATTAGTATTTAGCTCATTTTGCATCTTAAAAAAGTACTCAGAGATGCCAAAATTTAATCACTTGTTCCTTTGGCATTTCCAACAACTCCACAAAGTTTCATCCGAATCCGTTCCGTACTTTTTGAGTTATCCTGCTGACAAACAAACCAACAAACCAACGCCAGTGAAAACTAGATATATACACTCAGAGAGTGTGTACCTCCGCCGATCCCCACAACATTCCCATTCAAACATTCCCCCTTTCACACGCCCGATTTTCTATCTCTATTTATTGTTTCCTCTCTGTTAGCTCATTTTGCATATAAAAAAGCACTCAGAGACGGGAAGAGGAAGAAGTTTAAGCTACGTCACTGGGTTAACATAGTCCTGAGCTGATATATGAACAATAATACGTCAATGAATATTTTTTTAGCGTTTGTTCTTTCCTACTCCCTGAATAGAGACCCCATTTCATTTAGTATTTTGCTCATTTTGCATATTAAAAAAGCACTTAGAGATGCCAACATGTAATCACTTGTTCCTTTTGGCATTTCCAACAACTCCACAAAGTTTCATTCGAATCCGTTCAGTACTTTTTGAGTTATTCTGCTGACAAACAAATAACAAACCAACAAACGCCAGTGAAAACAATACCTCCTCGGCGGAAATACCTCCTTCGGCGGAGGTAATAAAATATGAATTCCATTTGTCTGTTCGTTCAATGATTCATAAGATATATTGTTTTACAAATTTTCAGTTAATGATTTTGAGAGCTAAGGAGGTGTTTGTCTGATGGAGTCTCTCAGAAAGTTCATTATTGACACGTTTCTTTTAATCGGCAAAACATTTTTTGGCGATTTAAAACAAATATATATTCAAGTTAGATTTGGAACAAATTTTCTGTGGATGATTTTGAGATGTTAAATTGTTTTTTGAATCACTTGGAGAGGGAAAAATTCTATATGTTTATTTGATATAAAAAGACGTTTTTTCGATTATTTTTAATGGTCCACTAGATTCGAGCTAAAATTAATTTAGAGGATTTTGGGGTGCTTAGATTTTTTTGAGTTTGCTGTTGTTTCCCAAAAAATTGCCAATAGAAATCAATCTGAGTATTTATTAGTTCGGACATCAATTGTTTGGTATTTTTTACATGTTGCTCATTATTATACTCGTTAATTAAATATAATACAGTTGTATGTTCAAGTACAATGATAAATTTTAGATTCAAATATATATATTTTTTTTTTATAGCCCCATGTAAAAAAACCGCCCATAAAACAACTAAATATACTAAAAGAGGTAACCATAAAAGCTGTTTTGTGCAATAATGACCCGTATGATCCGTTAAACTTGAACTAAATTTATTAAGATAATTTTTTTGAGCTTGTGGTTGTTTCTCGAAAAAATAATATACTAACTAGAGGCATATATACACTCAGAGAGTGCAAACCTCCGCCGTCACGGGGTCCTTATGAGCCTTCCGAGGCGGATTTTTCACGACTGGGGCGGCGTAGAGGGACGGGGGAGGGTTCCTCTAGACGGAAATTCCGAGAGGAAGACGCTCCGGCACCCGATTTATCAGCACAGCGACATCTATTGGCAGAGTAGGCTAACTTGAAATATTTATTAGTATTTAGCTCATTTTGCATCTTAATTCTGCACTCATAAATGCCAAAATTTAATCACTTGTTCCTTTTGGCACTTCTAACAACTCCACAAAGTTTCATCCGAATCCGTTCGGTACTTTTTGAGTTATTCTGCTGACAAACAAACCAACAAACTAACAAACCAACAAAACAAACAAACCAACAAACCACGCCAGTGAAAACAATACCTCCTTCGGCGGAGGTAATAAAAACCGATCCCTTTACCTATTTGTTCAGTCCAATGACTCTCCTACACACTTAGGTTTGAAGTGGCAAAGAAATATTTAGTCAAAAGGGGATATTAATCCGAAAATAAAAATAATTTATGTAAGGAAAAAAAACAAAATTATAAGCAAGTTATTATGCTTTGAAGTCACCCGATATTGCAGGTAATTTGACTATAGATTTCCTGTATATTATTTTTTTCTTACACTAGATTATTATTCGGCTTACACATATAAAAATAACACATATCACTACATTAAACTTATTATTAAATAAAAATCTCTTAATAGCAAAGAAGTTTTCTAATTACAGGACCATATGACCGGGAGAGATAAAATAATCCTACTTTTAGCTGCAAGTAGGTACACGTCCATTTCGATTAAAATTCATCAATAGACAGCTCATCGGTAACACCCACTGGCCGAAGACTACCCGATCCGCAAACATCATTATAGATAAACTTTGAAAAGTGTGTGTAATCGAGTATATTTTTTGCCATTGGGAATATTAGTTACATTTGTAACTATTCTAAAATATATAAATAAATAAAAACAGTAAAAAAAAACGTTTAAAAGAAAAACTAAGAACAAATAAAATAAAATATGGCATAGATTATGTGGGCACGCTGCGTCCAATGGCCCTAGCTGCGGTCCTTGCAGCGTGAAGGGTCGTGGCCGACCTCAAAGCCTTATACATGTTCCACACCGATATTGCGTGGCATGCAAAGGAAGCCGTCTCTCTTCTGAGTGGATACGCTACTGGAGTGGTGGATCTCATGGGCCTCCTCGGGATGGGGAAGACGAAGTCGCCAACCGGTTTCCTGGCACCGCTGTCACCGTCGTTGGAGTGTTAAGGAGTAATCGTTATTCTTTATGGATTTTTTACCATTTTATATCAGGTTTTTATACAGTAATTTTGCTCTATAGTGTTCAAGGATGTGATTAAAAAAACATATGTCTATGATTTATAATAATATTTTATGTTATCTGCCTATTTTATACGACTTTACACCGATTTTAAAAATAATGAAAAAAAGAGTTTTATAACTGATAAAAAAAATATTTAATGAATCTTAAAATTCAGCACGTAATAAATTGTTTAGTGTTGTTTTCTTCCTTATTGTTTATATTTTATATAAAATTATATTTAAGCAAAATAAACGTTATAGTTTTTAATAAAAATCTAAACAAAAGGTAAAACAATAAAAAAAATATCTAATGGTTATCTATTTTAAATAGATATTACAATATTTTTGTATAATTTTAAAATGTTCTTTTGATTTGGATGGATAAAATTTGATGACGATCCCCGCATGGACCCCTGAATCCTCGGTGTCGGAGGGGATCTTGAGGGCCAGGGTGGTGTATCGGGCGGCAGCAGAGAGTATCACAGAACGAAGAATAGATGGTTTTACCATTTCTTTTTTCGTCAAACAACTCGCTATGTAGGCTTTGGAGTTTAACAGAGCAAATTCAATAGCCTGACTTTTATGGGAAAGGGTTTTTATACTATTTTTTGTCTATTTTTATAGTTGTTATAGTAAAGTGTTATATACTTATATGATGTTTTTTATACTTTTTGTCCATAATTATACTTGTTAATTATATATATTATAGTTATACGCTAATTTTTTTCCTAAATTATAGAATATAATGCTTATTTATTTATTTTATAAGTATTAGCATCGTTCATTATTGTATTTTTGGGTACATATCAATAAAAAATGAGCTAAAAAGCTGGACAACATAAATAAAACTTTGAAATACAAACTACTAAAGCTTACTACCGACTGATACCGGATTGAGTTCCGATGTGGTGTGGCGGATCTAGGAACTATACAAACAAATAAACATATACATTTGATAAAACATACAAACATTCTACCGCCTTTGTTACTTTGTATCCCCCAATTACAATTGAAATAAAGACCTTAAAATTTGTTAAAAAACATTCTTAAAGATATACAAAAAATTATCCAAATAAAAAAATGTTAATATTATGAGTCAAATATATGGTAAAAATATTTTGTTTCTCCATAAAGCCCACATTTTTGTAAGAATTATCAGATGAAGACCTACGTTCAAACGAGTATATGTGTTGGACATTTTGAATGAAAGAGATCATTTCTTGGAATCGATTTATTTTTTACGATCTCTTAAATGTTTCCTCTCCCACTGTTATATGCTATTTATCTTTCGTTCCCCGACCCAGGAAAAAGAAAAAAGGAATTGGACTAAAAAGAGGGGGTTTTCTTCCTCAAAAGAAAGGTATAATGCAATGCCATGGAATAATTAAGATATAAATTGTCCCTTAGGAAGTTAACTAACTCTTGGAGCCAATGGTTGACTTGTATTATTCTATTCAAAGTAATGGGAATACTAATGGTTTTGTCCTCTTAGAACTTAAGATCGGATCAAGTTTAGATTTATTATGTTTTTTAAATATCCATAACTTAATAGGCACTTGGTTTTGACAGTAATTATTTTTTTCTCCTTTATTGTTTAGATTTTATATAAAATTACATAAAAAATAATATATAAGTAAAATAAACATTATAGTTTATAATAAAAATCTAAACAAGAGGTAAAACATTAAATAAAATATCAAATATTTAAAATATTTCAATATTTTTTGCATAATTTTAAAAGTATTCTTTTGATTTGGATGGATAAAATTTGATGACGTTCCCCGCATAGACCCATGAGTCCTCAGTATTTTTTTTTAATGATGCGGCCAAACTGGATTGCATAAATTTAGCCTTTAATTTAAATATAAATTAAATAATAACAATGATAAAATATTTTTTTTTCAGATAAAACATTTTATTCGGTTAACTGTGAATATTTTATACAGTTTAAAATAAAATATTTTATATTTACTCATTAATCGAGCATAAATATAACAATACAAATGGGTCAAAAAATACAAGTATAACTAAAATGCTCTTACATTAAACAATATTTTAATGACAATGTATATATATATATATATATATATATATATATATATATATATATATACATACATATAGGTATCTATATAAGCCTTCTGTATTAATATTTATGTTATTCCTCACTCTTTAAAGAAGTAAGAGGTTTTATCATTATCTATAACTGTCCCCATCATAAGTCTATGATAAAGAGGCCTAGAGGTGGGAAGTTTTCTCCGCTCCTGTTGTGACATGGAAAACACATCGTTGAATAAAATCACATGATGATGGAGAAATCATTTTTTGGTATTTAAATAAGGCCTGTGGAAAAGTTTATTTCACCATTTTTTTTCTATGTGGCGACTTTCTCAACAAATACAGAAGAAGCAACTGCTTTATACAGCAGTAAAGGTACAATTTGTTAGTTGTTAGCGTAAAACTTTTTCTATAGATCCCAACTACACCAAACACTCACATTTTTGTAGATAGGAGCATTGATTCTCCCTTATTAATAGTAAGTATAGTATATTTATTGTAATTATTATCTGATTGTATACCTTTTTTGTACTTTTTAATACCTGTGCATAGTTTTTCAATGACCACTCTATTGTTAAACTTCAGCAAACATATTTTAAAACTATGATGTTTATTTATATATACTTTTGAGCAATTGCTTATATGACTTTTTTTTCTTCAAAAGTATTAAAAACAAAGAAATTGGTGAATAAAATAAACATGACAATAATGAATTTTGGCGGGAATGTCAACCAAATGCCTTTTACTTATTTACTGAAAATATCGCCAAGACCGTATGAATCGACTAAGGAGATCCAGGGAAACGAAAGAAGAGACAAACAGAACTCTTATTTTATAAGTATAGATAAGTTTATATATATACATATTATATTAATAACCTCCTTCATAAGTCTAACTTCATAAAAATGTAAGTAAGCAAATGAATAAAAGTAAAAATACCAAGCAATATCACAGAACTACGCTAATATGTTCTTTAGATCAAAATATACTTATATTTAATATTATACTTACTATGAGGGGTACAAATAAATCTCTAGCTCCCTCGTTAAATCATATCTTTTTAATGTGTCCAGCCGGACATAGGTCCCTATGGAATAGTATTCTAAAAAGCTATTTTCTTTAAGCTGAATTCCCAGTTTTTTTATTCTTTTATTTCTTCTTTTTCGATCCCCTCATGAGATTAAAAAGAAAAGAAGAAAACTACCTTCCTCTCCAAGCCAATGAAATGGCTCATCGTACCCATTAATCAAAGCCCCTTTTTATGTTTGTTTTATTTATGTGCACGTAGAAGAGGGGAGAAGAAGGAGCAGAGATGAGTTAGCCACTGAAAATACATATGAGTTATATGTGTATTACCTATGTGAGGGGTATCATGGCAGCTTCTTTTGTAGTAGTAGTAGCTTCTTTTTCGTGATGGTATTTCCCTTCAAAATATCTTGGACATAACCCAAAAAGAAGGGGGAACTTTATATAGGAATGAACTTTTTGAATCAAATTCGTCTCGAGAACATCTTTTTACGAGTTTAGATTTGTACTCCTTCAAAAAAAAATTACTTTTCTCACCATTCCATTAGTCTATATAATAATTGGATACTCAAGAAAGAAGGAAAATTAACTCGACATCTAGAACTCCTTGATGACGTATGAAGATGAATGCCCCATTTGATGAAACAATATTATTGTTTCGTGGGGAAAAATGACTTTTTTTGATCAAGGATCCTTGAATGGTTCTCTCCTTAAGCTGTAAATTGCAACAAACGATTTCAAAGTCCAAATGTTCGTCATCTCATACATTCTCAAATGCCACATTGGTCTTAAAAGACCTCTATTGTACCAGAAGACTCGTCAAAGGGAACGAAGAAACACTGTTCATCCTTAATTTGATTGACAATGAACCAGACATACGAAAATGATAGTTCTCTCTGTTAACAGACAGAAATTACAAAGAAAGTAGGATGTACTTTTTAAAAGGATTATTTAAAGCATTAAGGATATTTGCTCCTAGATACATTAAGATCAAACGGATACAGGATAAAATCTGGTGAGGTTGATTAAATATGGGAGTGTCACAAGGATCTTTGAATAGTCTTCATCATCGAGGAAAAAATAGAGTTCAGCTGTACACATACATTGAAAGAAAACAATATCTTATGTAGCACACTATAATATTTCAGGGAACAAGTCAGTGTATGCTAACAACATTGAAATAAATAATACTATTAAAAAAATGTATTAAATTTATCCTTTTAAGAATAAAAAAATAGACCAGGATATAAAACTGTTTCACTAAAATAAAAGAACAGCAATGAAATAAACACTGTGGCCACAAAATAGATCTTATATAGACCAAGTTGCAGGGAATGAAGCTTTCAAAGGTATTCACGGGAAAGTGTATGCACGTAGTTTTAAATGTAAGTCTTAAGTTAGCTGATTGTTTTGGGGAGCTTCAAAATTTGATTATTTGTTATCAATATACACTCTATTCAAAGCATGTATTTTTTCTTGGTTGATTCCGTGGAAATTCTCTATCCATTTGGATATGAATAAGTTTGACATTAATATCAGTCGATAGAATCTAGGGTCTTTTCAATAAGGGATATTGGATCTTTCACCTTCAAGATTGAAATCTGGGTCCTCAGCATTGGGATTCGAGCACGCTTCATTTACGAAGCGTCTGGTCATTTACGTCTTTTAATACCATTGAACAAATTAGGGGAATCAGTAATTCTATTGAAGAAGCAAATTTAATGGGCACGCCTGTCAAAGAAACAAAATAGTTGCTGGTATTTGTATCGGACAACAAAATATTCACAAAAAAATTGAAAGGAATAATAACAAAAATAATAATATTGTGGGCGATGATAAAATGTGTTTTTATTTTTAAAGACACGCTTGTGTGAAAAGAGGTTGGCCAAAAAAATAAACAAAGAATGTCTATATCTGACAGTTTCTTGTCAGTAAAGGTTTCTTGATTAATCAAAATTAGGAGCAAGTGAAGAAGACCTGTGATATATGAGATATTTTAGCTTGTCTGTTTACTAAATTGTGCAAAAAATGATGTCAGGGGTCGTAGGTAATTACAATTTGTAATTAAATACGCCTCTTAGTAATAACCTTTGTGATAAGGAGGCCCATTTTTTTAAATGGGCGTACTGAGTGATTCTCAAAACAAAGCATTTACGAAAGTGCGCAGAATAAAATGGATTGATTTTGTCTTGAGGTCCTGGGAGACGACAAAGCATTCAAAAATTGATATGATTAAAATCAGTTGCCAAAAATATAATTACGATATTTAAAAAAATACTTGAATGTTTAACTCCGTCAGGACATAATTAATTGTATAGTTGCTAAAACTTATGGGTGTCAATAAATAAATAAAGGAAGAAATATCCCAACACTAAATCCTTTTCATAGGATTGTAGATAAAACTAGAGGCATATATACACTCAGAGAGTGCAAACCTCCGCCGTCACGGGGTCCTTATGAGCCTTCCGAGGCGGATTTTTCACGAGTGGGGCGGCGTAGAGGGACGGGGAGGGTTCCCCTCGACGGAAATTCGAGAGGAAGACTCTCCCGGCACCCGATTTCACAGCACAGCGACATCTATTGGCAGAGTAGGCTAACTTGAAATATTTATTAGTATTTAGCTCATTTTGCATCTTAATTCTGCACTCAGAGATGCCAAAATTTAATCACTTGTTCCTTTTGGCATTTCCAACAACTCCACAAAGTTTCATCAGAATCCGTTCGGTACTTTTTGAGTTATCCTGCTGACAAACAATCCAACAAACCAACGCCAGTGAAAACAATACCTCCTTCGGCGGAGGTAATAATGACTTGGGCAACTCCGAAGCTGCGCCGAATCTATGTCATTTTAGAATACGGTTTGGCCACGTAAAGTGACCAATTTCATATATATATATATATATAATAGTTATAGCAATATCTTATTTTATCTGCTAATAGTATTTAAATTCATGGCATAAGCGAAAAGCATTCGTATGATTACTCTATTGTGGTTCATAAACCTCATAAAATAATGCAAAACTTTATTTATAATATTACAAAGAATATATTAAACTAAGAATTATATTGTCATATATATAGTATCTCAAATTTATAGCATTCCTTTTTGTGTTTATTGATTTTTTGTTTGCTTTTGGTCGTATCTTTTTATACAAAAGACAAATAAATCATTGTAAACGATCAAAGCCCTTGTATTCTTATTACTCACATGACAGTTCAATACTCAATGTCTTCAGAATACTTGTTTATTTCGTTCTCACATGAACTTAACAATAAGGAAATGCTAATTTTGTCCATTATCGAGAAAATATTCATATATGACTTTAAACATTGATCCTTAAAAGGTCATTTGCTCTGGCGTCTTCCGTTATCAACAGTAATAAAAAGATTTTTACCATTTTACCAATATTCAAGTATATGCTTTTCGGCTTCATTTACTGATCCCTCATAAGATTTTTCTTCATGGTTCCCAACTACACACTCCAGTCCGAGTGTGAACTTGTTGCATAGCTAGCTGAAAAAGCTTGGGTACAGTTTGGCGCAGTCATTCTTGAAGGCAGACTTCAGCTGGCCCTTGGACTTGTATTGGACTCCCTTTTAAACGTACAAACACGTCGAACCGCTGATACACGTTTTAACTTAACCACTCTCAAAATACGTAAAAAATATATAGTATAGTTAAGAATTCCATTTCATACTACAAAGCGCAAGAGTTTTTTTCAATGGAAAAAGCCTGTCGTTCTTACACAATCAAATGGGACCATTAAGAAAAAGTCCTGACCCTTTCTCACACTCTTTAACCATTCATCTCTTTATTACATTTATTCCTATAAACAGGCTGAAGTCTTGAGGGGACATTCTATTAAACAACATAAACATCGGCTAAAAGACAAAATTGAACTTGAACCTTACAAACAAAATATTAATACTTTTTTGAAATTAATCCTCTTTATTTCCTATTTATTTTTGCAATTTATAACATATAAAAGGATCATGGATTACATATTGTATCAGATCATACGTTATAAAAGCAATGCATCAAATCCACTATTTGTATTGAAATTACTAATAATTATTATATTACTTCAAATCCATACATTTTTATATTAAATAGTAATAGCTAATATAATATTTTAGTATTTATATAATAAATAATAATATATTATATTAACATGGTATTTTCAGTTATTAGAATATATATTATTAATATTAATTATACTAACATGGTACTTTTAGTTAAAAGAATAAATAACTAGAGGCATATATACACTCAGAGAGTGCAAACCTCCGCCGTCACGGGGTCCTTATGAGCCTTCCGAGGCGGATTTTTCACGACTGGGGCGGCGTAGAGGGACGGGGGAGGGTTCCCTCGACGGAAATTCCGAGAGGAAGACGCTCCCGGCACCCGATTTCACAGCACAGCGACATCTATTGGCAGAGTAGGCTAACTTGAAATATTTATTAGTATTTAGCTCATTTTGCATCTTAATTCTGCACTCAGAGATGCCAAAATTTAATCAATTGTTTCTTTTGGCATTTCCAACAACTCCACAAAGTTTCATCCGAATCCGTTCCGTACTTTTTGAGTTATCCTGCTGACAAACAAACCAACCAACAAACCAACGCCAGTGAAAACAATACCTCCTTCGGCGGAGGTAATAATATTATTATGAAAGGACACTTTTCAATAAACAATGAGACAATTTGAAATATTGTAAATAATCCGTGAATTTGATTTATATTATTCTTTGGATTCCTTGTTGCATCATTTAAATTGATCATGACGTCTTCAAGGAGCTAATGTTATTGAAAAACTTGTCTGTTAGTGCATTCACGGATAGGCACTCAGTGTCATCTTTTAGTATTAAATAGTCTGCATTTTATCATAATAGAGTCATTCGCTGAAGTTCAACGCTCATAATATCATTATTGTCCAAGCTCTGTCGTCATATTAAATGGATTCATTCAAAGGGTACTCAAAAAATCGACCATAAACGATCGAATATTTATAATTCTTCACTTTTTTAAAGCCTGTTTCTCCTTAGGGCAAAGGATCCGTGTAAGGAAGTAGCAAGAGCTGCGACTACCGAATGTAAATCGATATATAGAATATGGTGTGAAGATGTTGAACTTTGCAAAATAGATAAACAACTCTAGAGCTGAAAGTGCATTTAATATTGGGCAACGACTAACAAAAAACTGTTAAGGAAATAATTTGTTTGCCATTGCCTTCATTTTCCTTCAAAATCCGAGTGTATATATGATTCATGTAATAATAATGTGTATTAAATTTCAAATAATTTCAAAAAAAATTATTACAAATTATGTACCAAATTGTCTTTTGTTATACATTGTCCGATACTAAATGCATATGAAGAAGGCACAGAGCAGATACAAAAATATTTTTTTCTTTCTTTCTTATCTACTGCGCCGATCGATATTCGGTAGAATATAATAAAATCTACCGAATCGGCGGTACCGAATCCCAGCTCTGGAAGTAGCAAATAATATTCACCCGACTCTGACGTACCGTAATAATAGATTCATACAATGGCAAAAAAAAAGTTGCCAGGGATATGATACAGTTGCCATGGATCATTTTTTTAAAACTTCATTTGATATTTCCTTTGCCTTCAACGAAGTATTATTAACCGTCCCTTATTACCCTTAAGTATTATTTGATTCCATTTATGACATCATAATTCAAGTAATGTGTTAAAGGAGAGCTCTCAGAGTGTTAAGGATGTTTAACTCTCAATATTAGGGGAGCAGGTTCGAATACTCCTATCATTGTCAACATCATTGAAAAGGTCCTAGGTTGGTTAGACTAATTTACATGCTAGTATGCTTATTTATATCCAGTCGGATATAATTCCATTGAACCAAATAATCAACAAAAAACATTATTGATTTTAGAAGGGCTACAAAATAATAATACAATATGAAATAAAGATACTAAGTGACTAATATGGATCAACAACAACAAAAGCATTCGTCACATTATGACGTCACGGATGAAATAGATTAGTGTTTTGTCGAATGGTATTTATTTCGACGCCCCAGTCTAGTAAAAAGCCACAGTATTTTTCATTACTATTTTATTAATATATAAAGTTAGTACTCCATTACGTGACGTCTAAATAATGCGAATTATGTAAGTCACTATATACTCGGATAAGGACCAGAATAAAATTTAAATGAGCAATCAATGGCAAAAGGATACTTTTTTTCGACGAGATTTGCAAAAAAGGGCAATAACTTAAGCATAAACGCAATATAAAGGAGAACCTATTGGTCTGGCACCCCTTGGCGTTATATGAATCTATTCAATGTGACGATTGACAGCAGCAAATATTATTATCATTTCTTATACTTTTCATGAGTAGAAGAAGAATCACTCAATTCCTTCGTAAATTTCTAAGTAGCTACAGACATCCATTGCCTTTTACCCCAATATAACTTCTTCAGGGATATTTTAAAGGTATAGAGAATATAAAATATGTTTTCATGGACAGTTAAACGTGATTTTGACTTCATCATAAATATATGGCCATATTATTCGTCCCGCTAGCCGATGGGTTTCCTAACGTCACTCAACAGTATGCAAAAAATCATATATTTTTTGTAACATGGACATAACGATTATAAGTTATTGCTATTATTGTTGTTGCATTATCATAAAAAGCTTTTTATTCTTGAATCCTGATATGAAGATTTTAATAAATCAAGCTGTTTAATATAACGAAATAATAAAAATAACAACAGCTTTTGGTTTATTTCTATAAAAATGTTACTAATCATTTTGAAAAAGAGAGTGATTTGTTCCTCTCAACCACTAGTTCTGTGGAATAAGTAGTAACTCCAGACACAGGAGGGAACTACGTATGCTATAATCATAATAGCACCAACAGCTGTTTTATAGTATGAAAAAGGTTTGTGATTAATTTCATACTATAATCAAAGAAATGCCAGAGAGATACAAGAAATAAATGTCTCGGTGTTTTTAATTGACAGCATTTTTTTCTTTTTCTATGTCATGTGGGGGATAAAGTAAACCCTAGCGGACAATTCTTTTTATTATCAATATTTAAAAGTTATATTTTTGGCTGTGGCTTTCTAGTTGATTTAGCACATATACAAATAAAAGGATTGACTTTTCAGCGTTGTCATGGAATGGAGAATAAAAGAAAAAGCCACCTGTGTCCTTTCTCATCAGAAGCAACACATATTTACATAGGAATGTTAGGAGGGGGGTGGAGGGAGGATCTCCACCATTACCTTTATACGCGTCTCACCCCTCACAATGGACGCGGAGTGATATTTATTATTATTATTGTTGTAGCTGGTCTCTCTCTCTCTCTGTTCAACCCTCACTCCCATGATATCTATCGTGATAGCTGAGAGTATGAAGGGGAGGGGGAGCAAATGGTTTCATATGTAGCTATAAGTAATAACAATCATAGTTTTAAAAGAAAAACACTTTTCTCTCTCTTTCTCTCAGGTGGATCCATTAAGGGATGTTGGAGGTGGGGGACTTTAGAAGAAGAAGAAGAAAAAAGATTAAATCCATAGTGTGTTGTGTCCCTGTCTCTCTCTCTCTATCTCTGTGTGTGTGTCTAAAAATAAAATTCCCATGAGAGCCTCTGTTATTAATAATAATAGCGATCAAAATAATAAGTGAAACAACACCCTTTTTATTATTACTATTGTTATTTTATGTAGTTTGTTCCTACAAAGATGGCTGTCTAAGATAATTGAGAGAGATTGTATACAACTTATGCGAATTCTTAATAAATATAATTAATAATGAAAGATATATATGTCATGGAATAATAGTGGATAGGATTTTTCCATTTATAGGACTTTAGTGCTTGTAGATAGAAGTTGATTGCTGTATTATATACATTTATTAAAAAATAAAATATAACACAATATATATCTGAGTTTATTGTTACTACATATTAAATATATCCAATCAGCAGAGGTGCGACTACAGAATGTAAATCGATATTCGATACTACCGACGGTAGATTTCAAATTACTGTCGGTTGTGAAAAGATTTTTATTTTATTTCTTATTAAATCATTTTTTGTTTTATGTATTTTTATTGCACCACATAAAGAGGCAAATTTATTTATTTTGATATAAAATACCCATTTGTTCAATTTAGATGAAGAAACACTATAAAAGGCTGTAGCAAAATTGGACAAAGCATATATATATATATATATACACATAGATATATATATTTTTTAAATATTCTAGGACAATAATGTAATAAATATTTTACATACTATATCTTTTGACAAAAATCAGGTGATGAAGTAATATACTATACTTAATAGAGTAGAGAATTGTACAAACTCAAAACTTTGATATATTATAATAGGATCGTCTATAGAAGATTTTTTTATCACAATAATATCTTAGCCTAAGATCATATTGTCATTTCAATGTAAAAGTGGTGGAGATATAAATAATACGAGTCAAATTATGCTTAGGATAATGTAAGCCAAAAGTGTCAATACAAGAAAATAAATCGTTAAAGGGTCGATTTAATGTACATGAAAAAATATATCAAATATATATTTTGGTAATATTGTATAATAACAGAGACACTCGGACTAGTATATTAATTTACACACTTCCCAAACTTTAAAAAACCAAAATATAAAATATCAACTCTAAAAACTACAAAGGTCCTTTGCGTCTTTTAGTTTCGTAGTCTTTTAAGCTTTTAAATAATAAACTGCTATAGGGGGGCCTTCTGTTTGTGAACTCTTTGATTCCATAGTTTTGTTCGGACTATATTTGGAAAGCTCTGAAGTTTTTGGTTCGAAGGCATTCTCCTTTTCCCATTCCGTCTATAGAAAAACTAATGCCATCCCCGTTAGCAAAATTGTACTACGCCAAGTGGCATTCTAATTGTAAACGTTCCTCTTATACATTGATATTCTACGTGATGACTTACAAATTTGGGTCATAAGCTAAATTAGAAGCATATTACTTTTTATGAATAAAATCAATATACATTCATTTTTCATTTCATATCAATATACAGGAATCTGTAAAACAGTAGGAAAAAAAAAGAAAAAATATAAACGATGCCGTCCCATTAGTTCGTTGAGTATAATTTACATGCATTGTAATAAAAAAATATATGTGCAATGAATCTGAGTACAATTGGGAGTGTACAAAATATTCTACAGAACCATCAGATATTTTTCATCCCATTGATAGTTCATTTGATAATATGCATATGCAAACAGTCAATGCAACCTCATAAGGAATAATGTTCTTTAATGCGTAAACACCTGCTTGTACACCTATTCAGTCCTAAATATAGTTTTTATATTAGAAGAATGGTTTCCTTACGTGATATGCATTAAAACATTAATTTTAAAAGATGACTTACATATGAAGCTCAATTTGTTAAACTTTAAAAAAACATCCAAAACTCTCATCATGATTACTTAATATTATTTGCTTACTTCATCATTATATTTAATTAGTGATTTTTGTTATTATAAATAGATTAGAATCTGATTGTATACCTTATTAATAGCCTTTTTTATTGACATGTAGGTATATATTTTTAGTGTTTACTTTATATATCATTTCCAGCAAGGAATAATTTAAATGGTTTTTTTTAATTTTTACACAATTGCTTGTTTGAAATAATGAATAAAATGACTTCCTTAGATCTTTATAATATGTAACTCTTTTTGATTATAAAATTGTCGAACCAAGTCTAAATAACTTACTATCGACTTTTTATATTAAAAAAAACAATACAGAGACAATAGCTCAAAAATATGTCAATTTGGAAATATGCCAATACGCTGGAAAGTACTGCAAAGCCTCTATTTTATTTGGCCTTTCAAGTCAAAGGGCTTCCGCGAGGACAAAAGCTTTAAACAACGCTCTACTAGTGGCAAAGAGCCTTACATTGGATCGTCCCCTGCAGCCGCTGGACCTTAGGGCAATATGCATATCCGCCTCCGCTCGATATGCTGCATTGGACCTACGGATCCCTTCGGTCACGGACAACTCGTGGACGCTAGCTGGCGATTTGGTGAAATATGTCCCCTCCCGTTCCAACGTCTTAAGAGATGCTTTAAAATTACTTTTAAAGAAATTTAAAAAAATTAAATGATCCTTTACACTTCGTTTTAGTATTTATGTTTTAATAGATTAAGTTTTACTTTGGAGAAATTAGGTAGTATGTTCATGTATGTTGCTATAATTATGAACTAAAATGTTTATATATTATATTTTTACTTATTAGCATCAATTTTATATATTGTTTTGTATATAAATTTTTACATGAACTGTTGAATAAAAAAATATAAAAAAATGCCAATTTACACAAATGCAAGAACCCAAACCAACTTTTTTGCCTCTTTGGTACGATATACCTGCATCGGAGTGGATATACATTAATATACTAGCGGAAAAATCAATCTGTCGAACCTAGGATCGTATCAATGAGATTGAACAAAATTGTCCTTTGCATTCGACATTGAGAGTTGTACCCACCTTAACACAATGAGCTATCGCATTCTCATAAAATAAAATATATAGAGGTAATTATACTGGATGTTAATATTAACATATATTTTGTACTTTTGATATAAGTTCTATGAGTATATAAATATTCTAAAGTAAGTTGCAGTTTCTCATAATAAAAAACTTTATTGTTAATGAGTTTAATCATCATAAAAAGCCATCAAACAATTTATAAAAAGTCTTGCAATGAAATAGAAGTGAGAATGTGTGTGAGTTCATGGGGCACATAAATGACCTTCTCATCCATGTCCTTGTACGGTGTTTCTCACTTTCACATGATCATTGATTAAAAGAACCACCATGGACAAAGCCTACGAAGCCCTTTGAGGAATGTGACCTCCTCTTTCTTTCATTCAAATAGTCATTTAAATGATAGGTCATCAACGAATGGAGACGCATTCATGTCAATATTTTTAATTTGCCTTCATTTTTTAGTCAAGCTTTTTGGGAGATAATCTTACAATAATGAAGCCGAAAATTTTATACCTTTCAAAGACTTTTAGATATCTGCAAAGGTATATATATATACATATATATATATATATATATATATATTATATATATCTATAATATATTATATTATGTCATATATATGTTGATATTTATGTTTATTTATAATAGACCATACCTTGTTTTTGGTAGATTTTTTTTCATACCTAAACTGTTTCTGTGATTTTTAATACAGTTTCAAAAAAATACACTAAAACTACAGTTAAAAATGATATATAATAAAGATATAATCCTTCACAACTATGGATACTACACTGGGACTCCGTTCGAGAACGCTATTGGTTAAACGAAAGGAACATGTATAATAAAAAAAGCAACTGGTATTTTGAAACTGTAGAGTATTTGACTAATTAATCTTGGGGTGTGAACTCAGAGATAACGATTTCAAACTTTAAAATGTTTTTTTCATAACAAAACCTTTGACTGCAGTGTCCCAAATTCACCTCTTATAATTTCAAAAATAAGGCTATTCCTCAAACCGTAGGAATGAATGAATGTTTACGTTATTAGACGATAGGAATTTTGTTTTTATTTATAAAAATAGTTATGATAATGACTTTTTTGACAAAAATTAAACATATATCACTTTAAAGACAGTTTACATCATGTAATTGGCATTTATTTGATCTATTCAAAACCCTTTTTAAAGACCCTTTTAGTTGGAGACCTCTAGTTTTTCTAATGTGAAATTAGCGTTTAAACCGCTAATACCAGAAGGCTTAATGTAATCACAGCGTGGATGACTTGGGTATTTGGGCTTTCATAACACAGGAACGAACGGGGAAAAAATATATATATATTTATATCTTCCCACAATCCTGACACTAATAATATCCCATGGCAAAGAAAATATTTGTATTATTATTTATTTTGCAAGAAGAATTTCTCCCACATGTGTGAGTTGTAGAGCACACATGTAAAAAAATGAGCACATCTTTTTTTGCCTAGCATGACCTTTAACAGGGATTTCCTTTTATTAATATAACAAATTGATTCCAATGAGGTACATAATAACTGGGTAAGGATGAAAAACTTAGGAATTTCTTTGCTGGGCTTCAAATCTGGAAAATGTCAAGCGCTATTTGCCCTTATTTGCCAAGCTGTCAAGATGGCTGAGGCCTTTTATTTTAGCTGTCATGAATGGATCTTTGCAAATGATTCTTAAAAGGATTTGAACATGGATTGAGGGACTCAGGTTTACCTCCAAATATTGGACAACCTTGATTATACGAACGAGCTTCTATGTGTCAAGTGATCAAATTCATAATACAAGAGCACAACTATAGATTAGCAGGCATGGAAATGTTTTGATCGAGCCTCAAATAGGAAAAGTACTGGTATAAAACAAGTATTAAAGTATTTTAAAGACAAGGAAAGAATTTACAATATTGGTCTTATTGGATTATCGTTTTTATTTTGAAGCTATGAAGAGTAGTTTGAGAATTGGAATCAAAGGGTTTTATGTAGCATATAAAAGGAATATTTTTCTCAATTAATTAGATTGTTCGTTAATATTTAAAACTGTTTACAGCGGATATACATATAAATACATACACTAAATATTTATTGGTCCTTCAAATTAATTGATAAAACACTATATAAAATAAAACATATGAAGATTAATATTGCCAGAGGTTTTGTGCTGTAAAAATATAATAAATAAACAAAGGAGAGCGATAGCCGTGTGCCTTAAGGCGTGTTCAACTCTCAATGTTGGGGGCACAGGTTCGAATGAGGGGATGGTCATTTTTGGTCCGCTACCTCATTGATAAGATCCTAGGTTCGAAGACTAATTTTAATGCTATAATGCTTATTTATATCCTGTCGGATGCAATTCTATCGAACCATATAGGCAAAAAGACAAAACATTTTACATTAAATTAATTTTCAAAAGTATGAGCTATCACAGCATTAATATATGAAGATATAGTTATATCAAAGTGTTTAAAAAACACAAACATATAACTAAAACATTGATATCGGTTTATAAGAAAATACGTTTATTGAAGAGCTTCCTATTGGATTCTCATTGAAGTCAAATAGTTTCTTCAAACAATGATTCTAAAAAGTTGTTAAAAATGAGATTTAATAATAGTTCAGAATTATGAATTATTTGTAGTATCAGAGCAAATTCCAATACATTTAACTATGGTCACAAATCTCCAGCACTCAGAAGATGAATATTAGTTATTGTTTGTAGATTTTATTATTATTAAATCGATAGTTAAATTGTCGTAATATATCAGGCGATATAAGATTATAACTAACATGATCTGAATAAATAGACACTTCAGAGTTACTTAGACTTGAATGATATCAACATATGAACCAAATATAGATTTAGGACGCTATAAAAAGTTTAGTTTAAGATTGAATCTTGAAGCAAAATATACAAAAATTGATGAAAAACAATTGAATATTTTATGAATTTTTAATAGATATTAATGATTATATTTTAATCACGAATATTAATTATAAACAATAACTCTCTTGAAATGCGTTGCTTCAATCAAATATCCCTCAAGAATATAATATTATTTAAAAAAGTAGGATTAATTCTATTACTTTTTCGTCAAAAACTTTTTTCTCAATATCAAAGCAAATTTCTTTTAATTAGGAATACTTTAAAAAGGGAAAGAAAGAACACACATATAAGAACACAAGAATATATATTTTTAATTGATTGGTGGACCCACGAATACTTCAGGGGTCTTTAGAGCCCCCCTCACAAATGATGATGGCAGTGGGGTAGGGATTAATGACACGCAAAGGAGGAGAAAAGAAAGAAAGAAGAAAAAATATTATTATTATCAGTCTTTTTTCATGTTGTTTATAAAGATTTTTTGTGTGTAGGGAAAAAGAGAGAGAGAGAGAAAAAGAGGAGAGGCGTCTATAGTGATAGAACGGGCTTGCCCAAACTATTACAGAAGGAGCTCAAGGGCTCTTGTGGAGCAATACACATCACTCTTGTGCGTCTGTAAGGGTCTGATTTTCATAGCTTTAGGAGGAGAGAAGAGGGGGGGGGGAGAGAGAAAAAGAATGAAAAATAAGAGATTCCATCGCTTGGAAAGCACGGCGTCAGAAACAAAGAGAGGAGATACATACATAGAGACAAATACATGAACGGAGAGAGATAGGGAGTGGAAGAGAAATACATACAACAATGGCGTTGCTTCTCACGCAACCTGAACTGTTGCTTCATGGATTCATGGACATTTGAGGTGCCTTGCGAGAAGCATAATTGATTAAACGAGATATAGTTAAAATGACACTGAATGAATCTACTGAATGTGACGTCATCAACTTGACCTGTTGCTTCTTCGTAGGGTTATTAGGGTTTCTGCTGCTTTGATTTATATGGTGTCTAGAAGGAAAATACGACACAGGAAGAAAGAACCCATAAAAATATGGACCGGGAAGAAATGGTACATGGTAGAAAGGAAAATGATGATACATGGAAAAATGGTCCAAATGCATTGGTAAATATTTTAGTGGAATACAACTAAGTGTTTTGCGAATACAATTTTCTCTTATAAATTGAATGAATACTAGTAATTAATATATATGTATATATTAATAATAGATAAATGATTTATTTGTATTATTACTATACGGAGCAGATATTTATTTGGGCCATTTTTTCCATGCTTCACCATTTTATATCGTAGATCATTTCTTCGTGGTGAAGTGCTTTTATGGTCATTTATTCCTAGGCCATTTTCCCCTAATATCGTTTTTTACACATTATACCATGTACAAGAAGTTAATGTGATCCGGTGTTTGTCTTCAGATACGAGATCCCATTAAATCCCATCTATAACTAAAGGAATGCACCCTGCTTAAGCTCGGATTATGAAGCCTTCCTTCCCTGCTTCTTCGATAGAAAAACCCTCTCTCACATATTAAATAATAATAATAATACGAGGAAAATACAACAACAACAGTCAAAGTACGACGTAGAATATCGTTTTTTTAAGCCCGGTTGTTGCCATGTTGTTGTTGTTCTTCTTCTTGGACTGTTGTTTTCTCATCTTCTTCTTTTATTTTATTATTATTTATTCCGTGTTCTCTCTCTCTCCCTCTCATATTATTTATTTCAACCATGTTCTTGAATCTGCTTCATCTTCTTTTTTAATGGAAATACTGATGGGGGACTCTTTTTTTTAGTTGGATGATGGCCTGCTCTGCATTTTTATTTATTTCTTCTCGACAAATTCCTACATTACATTGACATAAGTTCTGCTTGCCTACTAATGTATATCTAAGGAATCCACAATGAATATATATACAATAAATGTATATATATATATATGTGACGTGAGAACACTATTTGAATACAGGATTTTTTTTGGTGAAAATGAGACTGACCTATAATAATATTCTTCATTTACTCTTCTCCATTTTTACTTGTGTTTTTTTTCTCAATTAGCCCTCTAATTGATGCGATATTTAAGGAATAATTGTCGATGAAGAAGCTAATCAAATGAAAAATTGGCCAGGAATATTGGCATCATCTTGCGCGCTCTTATGTTTTTAACCAATCATATTACGTTGTTCATTGTTAATGTACGTTTTCTAATATTAAAATAGAGTAGGCAGTAGTCTCCCTTTTTACATGTATTGTTTTGAATTTAGATCCCCCTTCTTTGTCTTATTCTCTCTCTTCAAAGCATAATTGTAGCCATTATTTTGTTGGAGCTTGTGATTGGTGGAGCTTCATGTCGATGTGGAGGGATACTAACATAAATATTCTGTAATGATTCCACGACAAATTACCGCCTTCCATCTTTGGAAGGATATTGCGCATTGAAAAGCCTTAGATTGTATTAAACAATCGACCCAAAACAAACTACAAACATCCAACTAATATGATCGAAAGTCAGTATTTTTGTTTTTTTTATATAGAACGTATAATTTCAAATCATAAAAAATGGAAGCATCATCGTATGAAGTAAAAAATGTATATTAGTTTTTCTCCTTTTCTTATATTTCGTTCTGTATTCAAATAGTGTTCTCACGTCACATATATATATATATATCAGAGCTGCGACTACGGATTGTAAATCGGTATTCGATACTACCGACGGTAGATTTCAAATATCGAACCGATTATACTATATTCGGTAGAAACTACCGAATACCGTACCGATTGTCAATTGGTACGGTATATTTGAAAGTATGACTTTGTAGCATTCACATAGAGACATAAAGATATAGAGAGCTTATTCCCTTCAATAGCAGAGAAACATAAATTCTATAATTACAAAAACACAGCATGTATTATATGCAAGGAGAAGTGCATCATGCACCGATATTTCGGGGATTTTATCAATGGTTAAACTCCATATTAAAGTTTTAAAGGATACATGTCGTAAGAAATGATGTTTTTACCCAAATGTTCTTTCAAGTTTTTTTTATATGTCTATTGTTTGTTGTTTTGTTTGAAATATAAAATTATGCCTGTTGTCCAAGAAAAAAAAATAGCAGAGAAACATTGTTCAACTGTCGCTTTGCCCGAGCGCTCCCTTGTGTGAAAAACTTGAACTTCGAAAATAAATAAACAACTATAACTTATAGTATTATAGATACATAAATAGACATTCAATATAAGCTTATGCTATGCATTGAATACTAGAGTACCTGAAAGTGCATTTAATATCGGACAATAAGAGACAGTAAATAAAAACAAATCTATAGCCTTCCATTTCCTACAAAATCCATGTACATATATAATTTTTATAAGATTAGTATGCATTGAATTTCAAATAATTTATAATAAAATATAACAAATGATGTATATAATTGTCCTTTGTTATAAACTGTCCGATATGAAATGCATATGAAGGAGTAAAAGCAGATACATCAATAAATTTCTCTCTCTTTCTTATCTACCGTACCGAATATCGATCGATACTGTAGATATGTAATAAAATCTACCGAATACCGATATCGATCGGTAGAAGGCATGTACCGAATACCAAACAGGCGGTAGATTGTTCTACCGAATCCCAGATCTGATATATATATATATATTTTATAGTTTAAAGGTTTATTACTGTATACCGTAGTAGTAGTAGTAGTAATGATATATTTCAGGGAGCCTAAAACTCAAGTCTATAAAAATTCCTAGCTCCAATGTCGAGCTACTAATAAACATTAAAAAAAAAACACAGCAATAAAATTTTAAATAAATAATAAATACCTAAAATGAATAAACAATCCCGGACGAGATTTAAAATTCGACTAGGAATCAGCTCCACGAGCCCACCTTCCTAATATTTTCGCATGTTGCCGTGCTTCCACTAAAGTTTGTGCGTCGCGAAGGTCCGGTGATGAACTCCAGGCATCTGCCATGTTCTTGGCGGCCACACTCCGCGACGTTGAGGCTTTCTTTAGATTGAGAGCTGCCCCTCTCGTTCTTTCGTCGTGACCGACGAGCAGTTCGGCGAGTGGGAAGGTGGGGTCATTGGAGACCTTCCAGACTGCCATTGCCGATTGGGAGGTGACAACCTCGTTCACCGTTGGGAGGCCGCAACGGTCCAAGAGGTCCGACGCCCTGATCCGGTCGCTTCGCCGCACTCCATTCAACGTTCGAGCCAGGTCGTTGAGGATGACCTGAACCGCAGCGTTGTCTCCCGCACCGGGTTCGCGCCTGCTCTGGTCTTGATAACCCTGGGAACGCCGGGTGACCCACGCGCAGACATTGAGCTTTCCAATAACGAGTGCTCTTGCAATCTCGTTAAGGAGCTTGCCTCTTGGGAGGACGGACGCAAGCCTGCGGATTGCACCGGTTCTCCTCCTAAGCTCGTTCAGCACGTTGGCATGGTGAGTGCCGAACGCCCCATTTCTGTCGATCTCGACCCCTAGCAATCCCAGCGTGCCAATGGTTTGCGGATTCTTAAGGTGCAGAATTTGAGTTTTTTCGACATTCAAATGGAGTGCGTTGTCCCTGGAGTACTCAACCATGTCTTCCTCTAGAGCCCTGGTGGCAGCCTTCACGTCGTCCCACGTGGTAGCCTCGACGGTAACCGAGGTGTCGTCCGCGTAGAGGAAGACTCCAAGCCCGGCCAGGTTTGAAGCAGTCTTGCAGACTTTTTCCGGCAGGTCGGCTGTGAGGAGGATGAAGAGAAGAGGTCCGAGGCAGGATCCCTGTGGAACTCCGAACTTGACTTCGACAGGCTTTGACAAGGCGCCGTTCCAGCACACCCGTTGGGTCCTACCCTTCATGTAGGACCCGATTAAAGTGTGTGTCCCTATCTCCATCCACTGAAGTTTGTCAAGGAGGGCTGATGGAGAGATCGTGTCGAAGGCAGCAGAGTAGTCAAAGGCCGCTATGGCAACCTTTGATCCGTTGTCCTGCGCCATCCCTATGTTATGGAACATAGACGCCAAGGCGGTATCCACGCCTCTTCCTTTGCGAAACCCGTACTGTGCCCCCGGGAGCTTCCTGTTTTCTTCAACAAAGGCGACGAGTTGGTCGTACAAGACTCGTTCCACAAGCTTTGATACCGCAACCAGTAAGGACACAGGCCTGTAACTTGCGATCTCGTTGCGAGGCTTTTTGTTTTTTAAGATAGGAATCACAATGGACCGCTTCCAGCTTGAGGGCCATATTGAAGAATCTATTATTGCATTGACCAGGTGTACAAGTGGGAGTGCAAGCGCATAAATGGCCCACTTGAAGATCGTTATGGGGATGCCGTCCTCTCCTACGGCGCGCTTTGGAGCGAGTTCTGTAAGTGCTCTCTTGACTGCAGCTGTGCCAACACGCTTGAAACTAAATTTAGGTCCTTCGCCGGAAGTTCTGTTGACTTTGATCGGCTGTTTAGTCACATTAATGCCCTCCCTTAGTTTCTCCACTTTTTCCACGTATAACTTATTTGCAGCTTCTGCTGCTCCTAGATTGGAGTTAACGCCGGTGGGCAGAGGGAGTGATCCTGTTCCCTTAGATTTGTTTGTCATCTCAGACAATATCTTCCAGGCTTCATTTTGACCACCTCTACGGATCCTTGAGAGGTTGTGTGAGACAAAGTCTCGTCGAACAAGTTTGCACGCCTTATTTCTTAGATGTTTGTATTGGATGTCGCCACGACGTTTGGCTTCATTACGAGATTTTATCGTCGCCCGTGTATCAGGTTGTAGACGGACATTGATACATATTACATACAATATTACAAAGACATAATATAATAGTACAATACATGCATAAAACCTGATATATATATATAACATATAAATTGTATATATATAACCCTTTTGATATAGGGCATCCCTTCACCCGCGGTTGACTAGATGTGAACATCAATTCAAAGCAGAGAAGGTCACCACGTTTTCTCATGGGCCTCAACCCAAGGTATTTATGAGTCCTTTGATGGAACGTGAGGAGATGAATGAATGGACCCTTGTTCAATGTCAATTATCATGAAAAACAAGTATCTTCAAAAGTATGTATGATATAGGAATGTAATATACTGAAATAATCAATAGAAATTATACAATACAAATGTTCGAACTTCTGTCCTTTTTAAAAAAATCGTACAATATACAGCCGTTAGATTCTTATGTCTTCACGTGTCATATATCATTAAAACTAAAAACAGGTAGTTAGAAAATTTATTTCTGAGAATGTCGCAGAGGGGCTTTTCTTGAATTGTTTTGGTAGAGAAAAAAAATGCCTGGGAATATAATTTGTATAACTGATGGCTTTATTATACATATATGGCATTAACTTGCTCAATGCTTTCGAAGTGAAAATATACACTCAGAGAAAGGGATTATACCACTTACGTCATTGAGTAATTTACGAATTATTTTATCAAACTGCTTCATAATCAAAATATTATTATTATTGAATTGATAAATTAAACATCTCCTCATGCCTAGGAAATTAATTAATGCTTATCCTAAATCATCCTCATATCTGTCGATAAAATAATAATTATTCTAACTATGAGACATGGATACATAATATTTGTTGCCAACTAAGAAACTCTTGCTTATCTTTGAGTTTGGGACACCGTCAAAAAGGTTATCTTTATATGTAGAATGTAGAGCTTTCGAGAACAACAATTTAAGCATCATAAATAAAAGAGTCATTATAAGACACAGGAGCCTGTGTATTAAAGTGATGAGCCTCTCACAATAAAGCTGTAATTCCATTTATGATGATTTTTTTTTTGGCAGTTTCTTAGAATTGCCCTGTTATATTTGTACTATTTTTTTGTGAATGATTTGAAGGAGGAGTTAAGTATTGTTTTGAAATATTTGGTATTTCTGAAAAAATCGTTTTCCACATATCTATTTAATGCCGAAAAACGTTGTCTATGCTGTTTGACAATGGCGCGTTAGATTGGGATGTAATTTTATGTAGAGGATTTCGAATTGCTAAGAAATATATTTGGTTGCGTGGTTGTTCCCGAAAAAATATATCTTAATAAATATTAATCCTTTTATGTGTGCTTGTTTGGTTCTATGTATCATTTAAACACTAAGCTATATATAGATCAACTTTTCTATGGAGAAGTTTGAAGTGCCAAGGAAATATTGGGTAAAAAAGGAAATTCTTCAAAAAAGAACTTTCTGTCAAAAGGTATGTAATACTGTGTAAGTAAAAAAAATAAGTTCCAATAAATACCATTTGAATACTGTGATGTGTTTATATGAAGTCTATTTCACAACTGTATTTACATGAAAGTTTATAATACAAGTACACACATTAACATTTAAAAATAATAGTAAGGGAGGAGAGAGAGACTTTATAATCAGAGCCGGTTGATACATCTCATGCCCTTTTTGTGATGGTTGCTCGATAGCCTCCTCTGGCTATGGATGATTTTAATACCGACTTGACATAGAAAGAGAAAAAAACTGAAAACATAGAGACATCTCTCTGGCCTCTCTTTTATTATAGTATCACAAACCTCTCCCTTTTTCATAACTTCATTCTAGATGAATTATGAGGGGCGGTCTTACTGTCTTCCTCCTTCACTTTCGTCGTCAAATCGGCCAGAAAAATGCTAAGAGAATTAATAAGCTTTGAGAAGAAGCCTAGAGAGCCTTCCGTGACGAGGGAGGCATTGAACTACTTACCATAAGAACAAGTCAGTCCCGACAAGAGACGATGGAGTTCCTCTCGTCCAGGAATCCTGTCGAATAAGTGACTCCGAACACAGGGGGGGAACTCCGCATCAAGGTTCCTCCTCTAGAGTTAAATAACTCAAGCTGTTTAATGTAACGCAATAATAATAACAGCTTTGTTTTGAAAAAGGGAGAGGTTTGTGATACTATAATAAAAGAGAGGCCAGAGAGATGTCTCTATGTTTTCAGTTTTTTTCTATTTCTATGTCAAGTCGGTATTATAATCATCCACAGCCGCCTCCTCTATCTATTGAGCTGTGAATTTTTCTCCATTTTAAGAATAATTACGAATCCACACTGAATACTTAATACTAGTCTTAATCGATCCATCCTTTAACTTCAAACAAACTACCTATTTACCTATTTCTATTCACTTGAAGAATCTGACGAACAGCCATACAAGTATTTTAAAGGAAAAATGTAACTTGAATTCTCTCTCAACCTCTTATAAAACTTTTTAACAATATACAACAAAGATAAATAGGTAAAAAATGTAAATATATCACGTGAGAACCCTTCGTCCTTCTCAATGTAGGGTATCCTCCAAGGAGAATATATAAAGGTGTGTGAACAACGAACTCTCTAACGCAGGCAGGTTGGCGTTAGTTGACTCAGCTGTTGTATGACGTCATTGTTGAAATATGCATATGATTATTCATTCATTTAAAAAGGAATTATTTAAAAGGAACCATTCATTTCTATCAATTATTGAAAAATGCCTAAAGGTACAGTGCGTGTTTGTGCAGTTTCCATAATAAAATATTGCGGATTGCCAAGACATAACTCATCTGCTTATGTAACTAATTTAATATTATCCTGTAGTTTAGATATTTGTATACATGACAACTCTGTTACAGTTCTGGTCTAGTTCGTGGTAATATGCCAATAAATATTTATGTGCAGACCCATAGCCAGACTACAATATCAAGGGGGGGGGGGGGGACAAAATAGGTGGAGCACGAAGAATCAACAAATTTGTTTCCAGGGGATGGAGCTGGATTGTGAAGGAAAGTTATTTTCTAAGTGAGGGCACTTTAAACAAAAGTGATAATATTAGAAAATATGGAAGCAGGAAGTTAGTAAACCCTTCATAACGAATAAAACGACATATCTTAAGAAAATAAATATGCAGAAAGTCAGCAAGACATTTTTAGAATAAATGAAGCTGTTAGATGTGTTTGTTCACACAGGCGTGTATCAATGTAGAGGTAAGTGAAGTTCAGGGGCCTTTTGGAGCGATGCAATATGTGGGGAGGGCGAGCATAGAGGGAGCTCCATCACTGTGGTGAAAAGGTCCAGAGTTTTCTCCTTTCAGGTGGGGCCCAGGGTTATCAGGAACGCCACTGATGAAGTCCATATCGATGGAAATGCGTAATTATCATTTAAGTGCCTGCAAAATTAAAAAGTTATTTTATTTAGTTCATAGATAAAGATTTAAAGAATATTACAACCTCTATCACAGATTTTCTTAAAATTTCCACCACATTTTGTCATCTATAATTTATGTTTGTGGGTTATCATCCTTCAATAGAAGACATTGAATGGTTGTTGTTCACGTTCATTGTGTATGAACTCTTAAGGCCCATAAATGTTGTTTTCCAAGCATTCCTCTTTGTATTTATATTTTTCATGGTTGATTAACACCAATAATTCGTCCTTTCATTCCAGTTCTAGTTAGGGAAAGCCTGAATCATGGTTTGGAGGTTCTTTTCTCTCAACTCCTCGTCCTCTATGAGAATATATATCTTCCAAGTAACGGAGAAGATGGACTCTGTCTGCATGTTGCAGACGTAGATCCCTTCTATGACATGGGAAGAGTGGCTATATATTTCCATGACCTCTACTGCGACGGAGGATGTGCACTCCATGGGCTCCATTCACCATTATCCAGGCTTACGAGTCACAATCGGTTTCATGGACTTTTCTTGAACAGTACAATTGACTTGAGGCTCTTCTGGCACTTTCACACATCACTCTACAATTCTTGATCTCTACCTGAGCTAGAAACAAAGAGAAACCACACTTCAACACGGCCATCGTGCTAACATTCCTCACAAAACTCTCTATTAATTTACTTATTATAGAAGAAGAAGGAAAAAAAGTATTCGTTATCCGAGTGCTCCTGCCTTGTTCTTATTATTGTATTGTTTACATTGATTCATCATGCTTGGGATCAAATTTCTCGAATGGGAGTGGACGGGTGGCATGATTCCAGTCATTATATTTGCCCTGTCTCGTCTCATCCTCCTCCTCAATGATCGGAGGAGGAGGCGAGACGTTTGGGAGCCCTTCATCAATGTGGTCGCTCCTAGCACTGACTCGGCTCATGAATATGTTCAACACTCTGGATAACGAATACTTTTTTCCTTCTTCTTTTATATAAGTAAATTATAGAGAGTTTTGTGAGAATGTTAGCACGATGGCCGTGTTGAAGTGTGGTTTCTCTTTGTTTCTAGCTCAGGTAGGAGATCGAAGTAACCGTACCCCATCACTCTACAACAAAGCAATTCCTTTGAGAAATTGATTTCGTAAATATAATAATAAATAAACAAAGGTTTTCAACATTGACGTCATAAGTCCAATAAAAAAGAAAAAAACACAACGTAAAGTTTCCTTGTTCACTCACCTCCTTTATATTCTCCTTGGGTATCCTCTCAATACGTCTTATTGGATGATTCGTTGAGTTGGGCGGCTTGAAAATGACTAGTCTCCGTCCTTCAGCCTCTTCTCTATTCTCCCCGACGTTTTTTATTCAGCCTCACTGATGGCTGAATCCCCTGATCAGTGGGATC
>CP045905.1:10960656-10982980 GCA_013387185.1 Caligus rogercresseyi | reverse complement strand
ATATATATGGGGTGGGGAAAGACATACTAATCAGATAACGTTTTGGGCTTCAGAAAGAAAAGGGTATTGATTTTAGATTTAGACTCCCATTTAATCATCTGTATCAACATTATCTAGGACTTAATAGCGTACTTAAACTTCAACACCAAGGAGTTAAACGTGGGCCTTTTACCAACCATCAGAATGGTTGGTAATCATGATGTTGAAATATTGTAGAGGATTCCAAGTTATCTGCTCAACGATTGATTAATGTATTTGCATTTTATACGCTCTAAGAGATAACAATAAGAGAGGGCTCAAGAGCTTCCATATTCGAGAAAATCTTTCTACATTTTTAATCATTAATAAATAGTTGAATAATAATAATACTCAATGTTCATGAATATATTCTCAATCATAAATAGGAAAAATATTTTAATCTAAAGAAGAGATTATATTCTTTCTGGACTACAAAAATAGCTAACTAAAAATAATCTTTGTTATTCTCATTTTTGTTTCGTTTATGAGGGATTTAAGGATTTTATTTTTTTGTTACACGTGCTTGTAAGTTTTTCTTTTTTTCCTCGGTGTTATTATTATTTTTTTAAGGAGAATTATTCATTTTCCTTACTGCGGATAATAACAATATTTGCTGCTGAATGGGCTTTTACTAGGTCATATTGTTTTACACGTTTTTTGGTTGCCTTGCAATATTTATTATATTGTACACGTATACCAAGTTATAAAAAAGAGAGATTTAGATTAAGAATTTTGCAAACACATAGACGTTATGCATAGGCTATTACAAAGACTTGTCTATATATTTTCTAATTTTGTTATGAGGGGGATTTGTCGGTAATTATAAATACTTTACATAATGGTCGATTTTCAGATAAGGCTCTGAGATAAATAAAAAGTGTTCATTTGGGGAAGGAGACACTGATTTAAAGATCTCAAAGGATTGTTTTATTCAACAGATCATTGAATGGTTGGTAAACAAAATACATAAAAGCCTAAAATCATGTGTAATGAATATATATATATATATATATATATATATATATATATATATATATATATATATATATGGTGGTGTGTGTGTGTGTGTGTATTTATATATAATATTTTAAAATCTAATATTAGCATTATAACTAAAGGAGATACGTGATTTATCCTAAGATTAAACAATTAGTGTGAAAAAGTCCGAATGTTTATTTTGTTTAAATGTGAATGCCTATAAAGTGGCACTTTGCACTCCATTTGTGTTATCAATAACTCTCTTTCTATATGCTCACAAGTTATTCAAAATGCAGAAGAAAATTAACTTCAAGGTTTTTTAATGGTCTTTATTTAAATTTGTATTAAATACAATTATAAAAAGTAGGTAGAATTGCGTCAAAAAAACAAAAAAAAACATTATAGTAAAGCGTTTGTTATATCAGGATATCAAGAACAAAGAATGGAGCCTACCTGGAAATGAAACCTTTGCACTTCGAATTATAAAGCACTGATGTATAAAAGACTTGCGATATATCAACATATATATCATAAAGAGTTGAGGAGTATTATTATCGCTGCTTCAGATATTATTTTTCTTCATCGATAGGAGTCCCAAGTCGGTTCCAATGAAAAGACCATATAAAGTGTCTCTCATCAATGTCAGTCAAAAATAATATTGGATTTTACTTAATTCTAATAGTTTTTTTATTCAACAGTTCATGCTAAATTTATATACAAAACAATATACAAAACCGATGCTAATAAGTAAAAAATACAATATATAAACATTATAGTTAATAATTTAATTCTAATATTTCAGAGAATTTTTTATCCTAATATATTTTGATATCTCGAAATTCATGTTAATATGTTAATAAAATAAATATACTTCTTAAACAAAATAAGTAAAAAGACCTAAAAATACTCTATAACAATTTCGAAACTTATATATATACATATATATATCATAATTTCATATATGCAACTGTGTACTCATATAAGAATTGATATCAGTAATATTTAAAACATGTAAGAATCATGAATTGTTTTCATTTTGTAAGTTATGAATTGAATTTTTTGTGATTATGGCGTTGCATTTGACATTTAAAGAAAGTAGGATAAAGTCCACTTCATTGACTATCTATTCAAAGCAAATTTTATGTATACCACGGAGAGCTTGGTATATGTCATTTTAGATTGAGTGTTTCCTTAATATATAAGTCCGTAATATCCAGTAAACCCTTTTAGAAGAAGCAGTTTTGATGGATGTCGTAGAATTTTTTTGTTAAGATGTGTATTTATTAGCTAATATCCGTACAGTGTAAAAATAAGAATACACTAGAATGTTGGATATACAAAAATACAATCTTAAGACAGTTACGTTAAAAACAAACATAAATGAACACTATAATTCAAAATTACTGTCTGAAAATAAACCATAATATAAAATGACTTATTCAAAATTATTTCTTATTCAATATAAGACGTTTATGTCGTCTTATTGTCGAATTCATTAGTTTGAGGTGATCGAGAGAATTTGAAGGAATAAACTTAATCAAATCTCCGGCCCATGTCCATGACTTCGTAGATAAATTGGGAATTTGTATTGAGAGGGCTGAATAACGAGCCGCTGCCCCAATCATAATTGCTCTAAGGTCTTCGATTTGCATATAAGAGTTATTTGTCAGTCTCTTTGCAGTTAATGATTTCATGTTGAGCAGTGCAAATTCAACAGCCTTTTTTGATGAGGAGAGATCTTCCTTCCTGAATATTTTTTTTCCTGGAACCTCAAGCGAACCAATGAGTACTTGCTATGTTAAAAAAAATTCTCCTCACCGTAATAAAATCACACGTTTCGATCCCACGTCTTCTAAAGTACCCTTCTTACAGAACTAAAAAAATTCTTTGGATTTAAAAGCGTTTATACATTGATTTGGCATCTTCCTAATCATTTAATAGCATATTCTTCATAAACCACTGATTGTGAACTAAAACGTTCATCTCCGTTTACATTTTTACTCAACTGCTCTGGTTTTATTTACATGCATATAGGTAAGTTTAGTATTAATTTTAAATTAGGAATGAGGAGGAAAAAGTTATAGCCGTCTACCCGTTACAAAGCATAGCGTCATTTCACACATTATTTAAGGGGTTATTTTAAGGGTAGAGTCCAGCGACCTAAATTGTACTGGATATTCAAAAGAGAAGAAAAAGCTGCGTACAGTTAGAGAGCTCATAGGCGTAGGGGAGATGTTTGGTTTGGGGGGCAGCTTTCAACTTGCCCGAATTTTAACAAGAACTGTTAAATCGGTGAAAAAATAACCGAATGAAGAAAGCTATGTAGATTATCATATTCTTTAAAGTAATTTCATACAATTCATATAATCATTTATTTTGTTATACTTCAAAATCAGGTTACTTTCATAATTTCATTTTTTGTCTCCAACTGAAATGCCCAAATACCTCAACCAATTTGCCCGAATTTGAGAACTTCACCCGAATTTTGGGGGGGCAGTTGCCCCCCCTGTCTCCTACGCCTATGAGAGAGCTCATTGAATACGTATAGGGAATTAAAATGGCTACCTCATTTGGTGGGGCAATTCAGTTGTCTTGGGAATAGAAAAAAGGGATTGTGAAATATATTTGATGACGTCACTCTTTGTTATGTTTCGATAAAAAGTAGTCCATTATAATGACGTCATTGGGTATACCTTTAGTTATTCCTCTCTTTTTCTATTCATTAAGAATTAGTATTTTGACTGTGACTACTTAACGATAATAGTTCCTTTTTTTCTTTGATATTCATCAACTTTAATAAATATATATATTTCGTTAATAGAGGAATATAAGATGACACCATCAACTGCAGACTCGATTATTGTTCTTTCCCTCCTTTTATTCAATCTACTGTGCGTTTTTATTATGTTTTAATAAAAAGCATTCCACTAAAATGACGACACTGGTATTACTTTTGGCATTTGTCCCTTTTTCTATTATTTCAGATCTTGCTTAATAATAATTCTTATACCATCGATTTTAATAAATATATATTTCGTTAAAAAGGCATATAAAATGACTCCCATCAGCTGCATGCTCAGTTATTGTTTTTCCCTTCTTCTTTTACTTAATCTATTGTATATCAATAGTGGTTGTAATAGCGTCTCTTAAATACAGTCCTTAATTATTACCATTTATGAAAAAGTATCTCCGGATTGAGCAGTAAAAATTCAGTTTTCATTTTAATTATTAGATTGAATTGAATACACAGATTGAGTAATAATCCAAGGTGAGGTTCATTCAATAGTCAATCAAAATACGTAAACAGAATATAAATATAAATCCATTAGTAACAGAAAAATACTCTGAGATAACGAGATACATTATTGCGTAAATTTTGCTAAGTGCATGTCGCTAACCCAATGCATGGTAGTGCCTGCATTGGCAATATCATTTGGGTGTCACACCTTTATATTTACATTCAATGATGCAATTTCATCGTATAAACAAATAATATATTCAATTGCATGTATGTGTAAGGTCAATAACCCCTTATATATAATATGAAGTATTAAACCAACTACCAAATAATGATCATCCCTTCAAGTCCTTTTGCATGCCCTAAGAAGCGAAATGAATCTCAAATGTCCTAAGATCGTTCACTCAACTAGTGTCAGACTCCTAGCATTACTTAAATATCCTTTTTGTGCTCAAGCGAAGGTTAAAACTACAAGTGCAAAAATGACAACCCTAATATATATATTTTATTTATATTTATATATATATATTTGTATGTGTGTTAAGTCAACAAAAAAGTACAAACACAAGAGAAAAAATCTTAATTCTCAGTTTATTTTGCTAATAAGAAATTGTTTAGTTATTCATGGTGACTTTTAATATACATTTTGGACGTGTTTAACCAATAACATTTTTTCCCTTCTCTCTATAGAATCCAGTATGTTGTAGGTTTTACTCTGAACTTCATTGTTATATTCAAAATTAATTTATTTTTAAGATACACATGATTATTTGATGAACATTATAAATATCTGCATCGCGTCGGTTATATGTTTTTTATACATCATAGTTTCAAATAATCAAAGGCCAAATATGTTCATTAAAATTTGTGGTTATAGATTCAAATCAGTAGGGAGTCTGAAGGAGAAAACATTGAATCTTAGGCAGATGAACAGAAGATTTGCCGATTACAATAGTACATACAAACAATAGACACTAAGGTAAAGAACACAACCACACAATGGGTATCTGTGTACCAACAGCAAAATGAATAGTTTTTGTATAATTATTTTATAATAAAATATTAGTTTTTTCAATAATTTAGGATTTTGTATACTTTTCAAAACATAATTCATTTAAAATTTGGAGTACTTATTGAATTTACCAAATACTTTACGTACAATGGAAAAGACAAAGTCCATTAAAAAGGTTAAGGTTTTTTTGAGATTATCTCTTTATTATTTCAAATATATTATATAACAATGATGATAAAAAAATTTTATATGGTAGTTACATAAATAATGAAATGACCCAAAACAAACTCAAAATTATCATCAAAGTCATAAAAGTACTTCTATTTCATAAAATTTAAACCACTTCGGCAGCGAGGATATTATGGCAGGGCTTCCAGACGTTCATTGATCGACTCAACTCAACCTTTGAATACCCCCCCCCCCCCTGCACTGGAGTAACCATAGCTTCCTAGCTCCCCTCCTAAAGTCGACCATCCAGACCCGATTCCTCAACTCCCTTTAACCGAAATACATCAACGAAAACAGTTTGAGTGGTAAGGTTATCCTTTTGGCCAGTTCCAGGTCCCTTCGGATTTAAGATTTGATAAATTTTCTTGGTCGTTTTCATAATATACAAATAGCATTTGTGATTTAACACTAAGCTATTCCACATTTACCTGAGGGAATATATGAATAATATATATGATGAGGAACCCTGACGAAATAAGGAGTCGAGACGGGGACTTAAAATATCCTTCGATTTATTCACAATATAAAACACATAATAAGAGATGCTGAAAAGGGGCTTCTTCAGAGACAACTGACTAATATAAACATCTTAAAAGCACAGTACAAGACGGCTATACAAACAAGGAGATCCCGTAAACACCTATTCAATACATATTATTTTATAAAGTTGCATAAGCTAATTTTCCTTGCCTTGATTTCTGGCTGAGGTCCCACATATATTCAGTTTTCGGTCTTAAAGATTTGATGAATTTTCTTGGTCGTCTTCATGATATTCAAATAGCATTTGTGATTTACACCTATTCAATACATATTATTTTTGAATAAGTTGCATAAGCTCATTTTCCTTCCCTTGATTTCTGGCTGATGTCCCACATCAGCTTTATTAATTTGATAAGATCATAGGAGGGTTTCTTCCTTCTTTTTGCAAGGGTCGTAAAAAGATAACGAGGGGGAGAGAGCAATCGAACCCTTTTTTCCATTTATTATGTTTCGTTAACTCACTACATACATAAAATACGTATGCATGCAGGAACTGCGGTGACAGACAAAATGAAGACGAGGAAAATCCTTGAGTCTACAACCAAGAAGGGGTTTTATATAGGCTGCTACAATTCAATGCACAGTGCGTCGTCGTCGTCTCACACAAATATTCAGGGTTTAGCGTAATTGGCTACATGCACACACACAAGCAAAAGATATATCAAAAGCAGTCTCTGAGACAATTATTAACAAGAGTGCAATAAAAATCCTTATTACATAAATTTCCTACTTATTTCTTTTCCTTCTTAAAAAAATGGAGATTTTTTTTTAGTAATTTTGAACTAAAATGTTCATTTATGTTTTAACTATCTTAAGATTGTGTTTTTTTATCTCCAGCCTTCTAGTGTATTTTTATTTTTTTACACTGTATAGATTTTAGCTAATAAATAAACGTCTTAACCCCCCAAAAAATAGAGAATATATATATATTGCTATCCCTCTTTTATAAGAGATCGACTTTTAATAAAATTTTGAAAGGGGCTTATGGAAGGCGTAAGTATCAGAAAATTTTGACTAGCGTTCTTAATATCGATCTGTATATTGTGTGTCCCACATTATATTTTAGGCGATATATATTTATATTAATGGGAGGAAAATCTTAATCTCTCAGATCGAAGAATATTTTGTTTTTTTTCTATATTTCTGGAGCAAATTTTTACTATATATAATTAAAGTTGTCTTTATAGTTGATCTTCAATTGTATAAAAACATGGCTGTTTGTCGAGCGTTTCTGTAATCTCTTAAGGGTATTTGTCCGAGTTACATGCAAATATTAACCAAAAAATATATGTAAGAAAGAGCATCGTGGACGTCTGCCGGAAGAATCATTAAATATATTTCCAAGTCTCTCCCTCAAACATCCAAAAATCATAAAAATTATATCAAGCAGTTAAAGTAATATATAGCCTTCTGCATATTTCGATGTCTTATTTTTAACATTTGTGTTCAGAGTTTTAAATATTTAATAGTTGTGTAATTGATTGTAAAATGATTTTAAAAGACCATTTATTTTATATTTATATAATATTTTATTGTTTGTGTCCCCCCACAGCAAAAAAATTAAATTATAATGTTTATTTATGTTTTTATAGCACATTTGCTTTGGATTTTATGTAAATATCTCATTTTGTTTATTTACATAATAAACGAACTGGTTTGAAAAAAATGCTAAAAAACTTGAGGCAAGAGATATTAATAAAAAAGTAAAAGATATCGTTATTGTTGTCATAAGAAAAACCATATAAGGGAGAAATTGGCCGAGGAAAATACGGCATAGAAAGAAATAGTTCACGAAAAAATGTAGCTGGAAGAATTGGCCCAAAATAGAAAAAGAAAATAATGACGCATAGAAAAGATGGCCCAAGTTAAAGCCCGTTTAATGACAACAGCAAGGAAATTATATATCCGTAATTGCTAAAATAAAAATACTGCCTTTCCATGGATTTGGACCATTTATTCCATGAGTCATATTTTTCGTTTTCTATATTGGGTCATTTCCTCCAAATCCATTTATTCTTGGGCCATTTCTTTTGGACACCAAGAAAAACATATCGTTATCCATATATCTGCAGCAGAAAAGGATTTTGCAGCTGTAAAATTTACAAAAAATATATTTTATAATGTAAAATGATTACCACCAAATTTAAATAAAACTATCAAAAGGTGGATGTAGTAAATGCCAAATCAAACCCCTTTAACGTTCTGCCTTTAGAAACTCATATTGATATGCAGTTGCTACCTATTTATGACAATGAATACTACTGAAACGAACAAACTATCATATAAAAATCATACGACTTTTCATAAACACTATTACAAAATGTATTAGATTTTTACATTCAGTGTATTAATGCATAAACAGTGTCAAGGAATGTAGTAATATTTATATACACAGGAGACCTAAAACACTATACCATTAAGTGGATTTTGTGATACATCTTAATTTGAAATAGAGATAACACCTAAGAACTTTGCTGAGAATTGACTAAGCGACAAGTGATGTAATGACATGATGGGATCAAAAGAGTTATTTCATGAGTCCTTAGCTTCACTTTTTTATCTTCCTTTGTGCAAATAATGATGTCATTTTATTTTGTATAATATGAACCCAAGAATGATGCCTCATGTTACATTTAATGAATGGCAGTTAATTGGTTTTATTTTCACGATTTTAAGATTTTCACGATTTATTGATTTTATTAAATGAAACAATCGCTCCAACTTGGTTATTTCAATTATAAAAGGATTAAAATAGAGTATTTTCATATATATATATATATATATATATATTTTAACAGGTTAGAATTATAACATGCAGTTCCTGCATTTTAGAAACCTAAGCAATGTTTTTATCAGATCAGTGAAAGTTTTTTTTTCTGTATATACATAGGATGTATAGAATTCAACCGATTAATCGACTTCGATAGGACGGCATACAAACTGTTGAACCTTACGAAACTTGGCTCCGATAGGGATCGATGTACGCAGTTTTTTGACAGTGCCTTGAGCTGTCTCTCCTCCACACTGCTCTCTGTTTCTCTATAAAAAAGTCTCCCTTTTGCTTTGATGTTAATTAAATTTCCATTTTATTTGTTAGAATAAAACAGAAGATAGTAAATTGTTATTGTTTATTCACAATATTGTTAAACTATGTATTTTTATGTCAGCACAACATATCCCAAACTTAAAGAAGATTCTTTCACAGCATTTTTAAAATTATTTTTGGCAATTGTTTTAATTTTAAGGGAGTGAAAAACATATTTTTAATAATATATGTAAAAATGTAAAAAAAAGCTTTCTCCTCTGAACCCCTGTGTTTTTCTTCATCTTTCTCTGTCTTTCAATATGACTTAGTAGTTGTGTTACCTTCCTACCTACCCAACAACAACCAGTCAGCCTTCACTAAGTCTTCAGTTAATTATAAGATAGAGAGAGAGAGAGAGAACTTTGCAGCTGTATTAATTAGTATAATTAATCATTTAGTATTCCTCCTGCAGACAATTTGCGAATTAAGTATTCTTCGTCATTCATTGAGAGCCCTGCATTAGAAGCCATTCATATATATTCCTCCTCCCTTCTCCTAAGAACCTCTTTTCTTAATTAGATAATGATAAATATAAGGCTTACCTATTACTATGGTTATTTTTATATAAAGGGATCCCTAGTGTGGAAAATGTCCTTGCGAACTATCAAACCTGTGTTGGCGATCACCTTTCTATAGCGGTCACCTCTCGGTACACTTGTTGGTATACTAGACGACCCTTACTAAGTATCACAATAAACAACTAGAGGCATATATACACTCAGAGAGTGCAAACCTCCGCCGTCATGAGCCTTCCGAGGCGGATTTTTCACGACTGGGGAGGCGTAGAGAGACGGGGGAGGGTTCCCCTAGACGGAAATTCCGAGAGGAAACACGCTCCCGGCACCCAATTTCACAGCACAGCGACATCTATTGGCAGAGTAGGCTAACTTGGAAAATTTAGTAGTATTTAGCTCATTTGGCGCCTTAATTCTGCACTCAGAGATGCCAAAATTTAATCACTTCTTCCTTTTGGCACTTCCAACAACTCCACAAAATTTCATCTAAATCCGTTCCGTACTTTTTGAGTTATCCTGCTGACAAACAACAAAAAAACCCAAACAACAACAACAAAAACGCCAGTGAAAACAATACCTCCTTCGGCGGAGGTAATGATATCATGCCCTTATTGTTGATATACAGTTCCATCTCGTCCTTTATGTAAAATAGTTTGCTTAATCATGTCCGAATTTAAACATTGTCCGGAGACTGCTTTCATAGACTTTGTTTTATTATTATTGAATTATTGGATTCTTCAGAGGAATACGTCATATTGCCAAATATAAACAAATCTTTATATCTCTATTATATCATATTTACATTAACAATCAAATTCTAAAAAAGATGTATTATCCAATGTTTTAAATCATAACAGCAAGATGTCTCTCAGCTCCGTTATCATCCAAATAAATATTACAAAGTGAAAAGTTTACACCAAATACGAAAGAATTGATTTTTTTTACAAGCACATCAGTCAGTCAACCAGTTGAGAACAATATAAGTCTGATTGATATACAAGTTGCAATTTTTCCCAAATACATGATTGATATGTCTGAGTCAAAGACGCTGTGAGCACTGTGTAAGTGAAAGAGGGATACATTTTATGCTTTGCATATTTAAAAAAAAAGTTGATTAACGTATTTTCCCCCCTTATTTTGCCAAATACAATACAAAAAGAAAAAAAAAGCTAAAGTGCTCCGAAGTGAAAAAATAATTGTCTGTGTTTGATTGTGTGAATATTACTTAAAAATTACATTCACTAATTATCTGGCAGCATTATTTTAGCACTTTTTTTAATCTGTGACATAAAAACATGATGTATGAAGTCGGACCGAAATTTATGGGGACGATACTGATTATTGGGAAGACATAAAAGCGATGGGTGATATATCGCTCATCTATTTCTAAATCACAGAATTATGCCGAATGTATTTGTATTCTTAGGAATAGTACAATTCATTATACACAAATAGTTGATAACCTCAAACCTGTTTTGGCGACCACCTTTCTATAGCGGTCACCTCTCGGTAGCGGGCACCCCAATAACCACTACACAAAAATATTAGTACTGCTGAAAACATTATTCGATCATTTTGAAAACTAATAAAAAATAACCAAATGACCTCCGGCACAGAAAAGATTCACAAATAAATCAGTACATCGGGTCAATATTCTGTGGAATTGTGGACTTACTCAGCTAGCTAGTGCAAAGAGTAACTCAATCTCTTCATTGTTTATCCGATTGTATACTTGATTACAATCAAAATAAACATTTGGAGAAATGATGACTAGTGTCTTGGCCATCTCTGACGTCACTGTAAGTATACAAAATATAACTATTATATGTTGTAATTATATTAAGTCTGCAATCTCCTACAACAAAAAAAACACAATTTAACCTCAAAAAGCTTCAAAATTCATTTGACAAATCCGTCTTTTAAGCTCTTTATTGCATAATGGTTTTCCCTTCGTGGTTCAATTGTCCAACAAAACGGATTTTCTCAAATAATTATAAGCCCATAAATCCTGGAATAAATCCTCATTAATGTCAGCTCAATCCAATTGGCTTCAATCTCTCTTTCTTCTCTCTCTCTCTCTCTCTGTGTATCTATGCAATCAAAATTACTATAACCCATAGAGATACAAAGATATGGAGAGCTTATTCCTGTCAGATGTATCTGTGTGTTCAAAATAAACAAAGTAATTTGTACTACGTCATCGTAAGCTTATCATAGAGATAGATTATATCTCTATGATCAGCTTACGATGACGTAGATCAAATTACTTTGTTTATAGTGGACACACAGAATACAGCTGAACGATGTTTCTCTGCTATTGAAGGGAATCAGTCTTTATATCTTTATATCTCTATGCTATAACCGGGTGGAACTATATATTCAATCGGATATTTGGTGTGATAAAAAAAAACCTGTGACGTCACTAGTGAAGGACACTTTTAAATAAGAATTGCTATCTGTGATCAAATGTCTTTTATAACTAAATGAGTCTTTAGGGACAAAGTTTGATCTTTTACAAATGCAAAGTTGAGGGGCCAAATAAGAATGGATCTCCAAGATAAAACTCGGATTCATCTGTAGTTGCTCCTTTTAAGACTTATCCCACTTGGTATCTCAAGACATGACTTTTTTATTTTTTACAATTCATTAGTAACGTCACTAAACTCTTTATTTGTGTTAATAACCGATATATATATATATATATATCACTTATAGACAGGAAAACAAAGAAGCTGAGAGTCATAAAGAAAATGAGAGGATTTAAACAATGAAGAACATTCCCAAAACTTACAAAATATGTTTGGTAAAATAGCAGTATCCTGGTGGATATAATGAAGCATTATAGCGTTCAAATCAATCTATGGAACCTAGAAACCTCTTTTCAATGAGGTACCCACCAAATTAAACCTTCCCTTCTGGGGTAAAAGTCTAACCACAGCCCTCAACATTGAGAGTTAAGCACACCTAAATGCACTGAGTTAACGCACTCCTTCTCGACTATATCAATAAATTAAGGTATTAAAAAATACAAGAAAATTCAATGTTTGATTAGTGATGGGTCACGAGCTTAAATTTACTACTCGAGCTTGGGCGAGTAGTAAGAAAATTACTCGAGTATTTACGAGTTTTTACTCGTAACTCGGGTAAAATTTAAAACTTGCAAAAAACTCGTTAATTGTAAGAGCTCATTTTATTTAATATATATGAAAAGGAAGAAAAATTTGATACTCCAAGGAATACTTGTATTTATTAGATCATCCTTTAACATCCTGATTGATATGAAATAATCATACATACGATATAGAAGTTCTATGCAATTCGGGATTTCTTGCTCATTTAAAAATGGGGCTTAAGTCCTTTTTTTTAATTCTCGCGCTCAGTTTTAATGTAATTGATATTTTTTTAGGATTTAAAGTTTTTTGAGCTAGAAGTGACATTTTTTCATAAATTACTTGATATCAAAGTATAAATTAATATTCAGTTCTTCGAAACAAACTTCTGGTTCGTTGAAATACTTGTTCCATTATCATTGTATATTTTGAACAAAATTGTCTTTATTAAGACTAGTGGATCGAAATGAATCCCCTCAAACACTAGATTGAGGCTTTTTGAGATAATTAGTAACTTTTCCATGTAATTTTTATGAGACTGAAGATTCTTCTTCACTGGATTGTTCCATTTGCAGTTGCTTGAAAATAAAAAGACATTCCAAAAACATTACTATTATATATGCATATAAAAAAGGGAGATTTTTTTTACTCACAGCTCAAATATTATATATATTTATAAAATTATATCAGGAAACGACCGGGTACCCAGTCCGGCTGTTTTTTAAACGTTCCGTCCCGGTGTCTAAAAATCAGCGGGCCGGGACTTTAATATATTCGTTCCCTCGTCATTTTGAAAGTGAGGACGTTTTTTTAGAAAAGAATTCTTAATATTTCAAAAAAAAAAAAATCCTAAAAAACGTCCTCAATTTCTTTTTATAATTTTTAAAAAATAATTGGAAATATTCATTTTTTATGTCGTCTCTTTCATAATTATAAAGGAACGAATATATTAAGTCCCGGTCCGGGTCCCAGCGAAAAAACGTATCCTGGTCGTTTCCTGACTTTTAGATGATGTGCATATTGTTTATATTTATTTTATGAAGCTAGGATAATTAGTAAAGGAACAGTAAAATCTATTGAAAACAATAAATTATAACATATTCATTACATAAAGTACCATAATAAGACCGTCTCATTACCTCCGCCGAGGAGGTATTGATTTCACTGGCGTTTGTTGGTTGTTGGTTTTGTTGTTGGTTTGTTAGTTTGTTGGTTTGTCAGCAGGATAACTCAAAAAGTACTGAACGGATTCGAATGAAACTTTGTGGAGTGTTGGAAATGCCAAAAGGAACAAGTGATTAAATTTTGGCATCTCTAAGTGCTTTTTTAATATGCAAATTGAGCAAAATACTACTACTAATAATAATGAAATGGGGTCTCTATTCAGGGAGTAGGAAAGAACAAACGCTAAAAAAATATTCATTGACGTATTATTGTTCATATATCAGCTCAGGACTATGTTAACCCAGTGACGTAGCTTAAACTTCTTCCTCTTCCCGTCTCTGAGTGCTTTTTTAATATGCAAAATGAGCTAACAGAGAGGAAACAATGATTAGAGATAGAAAATCGGGCGTGTGAAAGGGAGAATGTTTGAATGGGAATGTTGTGGGGATCGGCGGAGGTACACACTCTCTGAGTGTATATATGCCTCTAGTTACTAATTATTATTAAGAATCAATGCCTTTTGAAGCTCTTGATTGGTCCAGACATATTATTTGAAGGGACGAGTTTTTCGTTGAATAAGAAATGTACACGTGGGTAACGAGTTTGTCTCCGAGTAACGAGTTTTTCTCCGAGTAACGAGTTTTTATCCGAGTAGCGAGTAAAAGCTCGTTGATTTCATGCACGAGTCGAGTATTTGAAGATTTTTTTTACTTACTAAATAAAACTCGAGTATTAAAAAACAAGTTTTACTCGTGACCCATCACTAGTTTTGATCCTCTTGTCATGTAACGCTTCCCAAAACTCCCAACCTCTCATAGATACTTCATCTATGCTTTATAATTTAAAATGCATCAAGACTGCAATGCATTTTAATTTAGAATGAGCCTCAATGGGCATATGCATTTATATTTGTATAATTGTCATTTAACTCATTTAATTTATAGGGCTTTGAGGGAGCATCACAAATCACTTTCTAATTCACCTTATTAAGGCATTTAATGGTGTGTGTGTGTGTCTTTCACTGTGACAGGCCTTTTCATTCTCTTGATTGTAGGTCCTCCTCTGTTGTGTCTGGACTCATAAAAAAAGTACATATAATTTATGAGAAAAGAATCAATGAGTTATCAGAGTAAGTATTTGAAAAGAGGGTTATTGATGGACGGGACGAAAACCTGCATGCCATTACCATTTGATCTATTCGGAAGACGAAGGAGATCATTCTTGGAATCAAATACGATTTCCAAATCTCTGGTCGCCAAAAGACTTTTGTTTGACAGTCCAAATAGACTGATTTATAGAGATAGAAAGTCGAGGGATATTTTGGGCGTGTGAAAGGGAGAATGTCTGAAGGGTGCAATTGAGTTAAAGCTCCTTGTTATCACTATTCTCTTTCCTCAGAACAGAAGCAAAAACAGAGATTCAAATATATAGAAAATAATTTCCAAAAAAGTACTGCGTAGTGATGACGTTTTTCCGAAGAAAGTCCAAGAAATGTTTGGAAAAATTGAACGCTGAACGCAAAACTCTTTTTTTTTGCGTTCAACGTTCAGCGTTCAAAAAAAAGTTGCGTTCCGTTCATTGAACGTGCGTTCAGCTGAACGCCGTTCAATTTTGCGTTCCGTTCACAAGCCTGTAAAAACCATAGCAACTAAATATACAGCCTTTGAATGGAATATACCAAGCACTGAGTTCGTTTACGGGCACGTTCCTTCAAATATCATGGGACATTTAAAAGGACTGAATTTGCCCTGAGCATATATACTAAGAGAGTATCTCACATTTTCTTCGGGGATACTTGAAGGACAGGGCCTAAGAAGAGAAGCCTAAAACCATGAGAACACTGCAGAAGTCACCAGGGAAGAAAAGCCTAATCAACTCATTTTATGATATTGACAACTTCGTGTGGCACCTTAGAGAACTCAAGGTAGGTCATCTAGAATACATTTAGTTGAAGGAATATAGTTGTCAATGTTTCTTTATTTTTTATAATGTTTAACAACATGACATACAAGTATTGACCAAAGTAACGTTTTACTAGGAGGACATAACCCTAAGAAACGGAGCCTAACCAATCGGAGCACGTAGTTTTGGATTACACTATATTTTTTTGTTTTGTTAACGATTAAGATAAAGTAATCGAATCCTTTTTCTGGTGAATTTTGATGCAATTTTTGGAAGTTAACACAGAATGTGACAATTGTTGATATACAAATGAAGACACACGTTTTTTCGGGTGTTTTTTTTTCAACCAATTATGTACGTCTTTTATTCACAATTAAGATACTGTTCATATCACGTATGAACTAACGATACTAATTATGATTTTCTACAGCAAGGCATCAAGAATTAAAAATCAAATGGAATGGAAAATGGTCTAATGAATATTATTAAATTCTATTTTTGTCTTGATGGTTCGATAGAACTGCACTCGACTGGATATAAATAAGCATACTAGCATGTAAATTAGTCTATCGAACCTAGGATCTTATCAGTGAGGTAGACCAAAATGACCATCCCCTCTCGGGAGTATTCGAATCACCGTCCCTGACATTGGGAGTTAAACACGCCTTAACGCACATGGCTCTTGTAATCCCTTTTGTTTGGTTAAAAGACCAGGAAAAATAAATCAACGCTGAAATCAAAGATTATTGAATTTGTCATCTTAAATTCAAAAGCTCGGATCGCCACCTATACAGAAATATAAATATATGAAATTAGAGCTATTATAATGGCCTCACCTGCCAAGTATAGAGATTTTTAATAGAAGATACTGCAGGAAAATAATACACATTAGACTCTCGCCATCAACTAAATCAAAAATCTTCCGACAACTACGCTGCAACAAAAAAGTTTTTAATTTAATTGATCCAAGAATATAAAAGAAATCCAAAATCATTTAATTTTTATTGATTGGTTACTTCTTAGTATACTTTATTAGGACGTTTTATCATTTGTTCAATAAGAGTTTAGTTGTACAAACTATGTAATTACTTGTGCATTGCTATGTATAGTTTTATAAGAATCATTCTATTGTTCATTTTCAGCAAGCAATAGTCTATCATTCTATTGTTTATTTATGTATGTTTTTTTACGCAATTGCTTGTCTGAAATTTAAAAAATTAAAAAGAGCTGTCGTATTTTTAAATGCTCATAAATTTCCTTGATATTGATTTACAACTTCGTAAAAGTGCAAATTACTTTTCCGAAGCAATATTTGGTTGAACTAGAGTTTAATATTCAGCTAAGTTATAAAACTTAGAAAACGATTGAAGCAATTTAATATTACTTTTGGAGAATTATTTTGTCGTTACACATCACATAGCAAAGTTCGATTTAATACTCATTTCTTAGAATTTAAGTGTGAGCGTGATTGTATTATTATTTTGTCGTCTTTATAAGAAATTACACGTAGTATTTTTTACTATTTATGGTGTTGATGATAAGGTTATATATATATATATATATATATCAGACTTGTTGATTTATCGTTCATTTGTTGTCGTTCGCGAACGACGAACGAGAAAGTTTTTGACGAACGATAAGGAAAATTCCTTGTCGTTCGTTTTTGGCGCCAAAAAAAAGAGAAAGATTTTTCATTTTCATGGGAAAAATTTACTTTCGAAATAAATGTCATAAACTTTTTTTAAGAATGGTGAGAAAAATTCCTTTCTAAAAAAGAACGTCTTCAACTTTTTCAAAATGACGAACGACAAACAAACGATGAACAACGAACGATTCAATTAAAAAATAACGATAAAGGACGAACGATAACATTAGTAAACGACGAACGACAATTTTTCGCGAACGTCAACAAGTCTTAGATATATATATATATATATATATATATATATATATATATATATATATATATATATAATATATATATATGATATATATATATATTTATTTATAAAGGCAATTTTATTTCGGCCAAGAGGCAAGCTTATTTATACATTCCCACAATTGCGGAGGTATAGGGACAAAAAAACACATCTAAAACAAATACAATTATAGGCACACAAAATGTCATTTCTTAGATATAAATATTTCATGATTCAATGATAAACGTTGAGCTTTGCATGACGAAGCGTCGAAACTACTGCTGTATACCATGTCAGATGTGAGGGCGGTGCAGGGGACCTGCTCGTTGATGATGGAAAGAGAGAAACGTCGGAGCGGTTCTTGAGCGTGAGGTGGACCCGGAGGTGATCACGTGTTGAGTACTCCGGAGCTTTCATTGTGCTGTACGAGCTCTTCTTAGAGAAGTCCTCCTCGTTTTCGGCCAAAAAGCATGTCTTTATTGACTGCGTTAACAAGGAACCGATACAGGCCATAATTATAACATAGTGCATTATAGAAGCAAACAACGGTGGTATTTTTGTAAATTTTACAATAGCGAACAAAACGTGAAATACATTAATTGATTGATTTGTACAATAAAAATATTATTAAAATTTGACAAACACAGTAAAAAAATTAAGAAGGGCAAATACATGTATTAAAAGTCTAAATCATTTTTTAAGTCTATCAAGTGGGTGGGGTTTGTGTTTTTAAAATTACACGTGTATATAATTTTATGATAGGTAAAATCCCTTCAAGATTATCGTCTTGTTCAGTTCTTAGTTTATATATAATATGTTGTGCTTTTACGATGATGGCATCAATTTTATCGTTCGATGACGTTGTAAGGAAGTCTTTTTTCCCAATGTGTTTTTTGAAATTGAATTCTACAATTTTGATAATTTCTTTGTAGACCCCGCTTAGTTTTGGACATTCCCATAAAATATGATCCGTCGTTTCCTTTGAACGATGGCAGAATACGCACATTTCGCGAGCGTCTTTAAAATATTTGGATGAAACCTCGAGAGTTCCGGTCAAAATTCTGTACTTAAACCATCGCTCATTTGATGTTAAAAACTTGTTACTAATACTATTTATGCTTTTTGAGGAGGCACATTAATATTTCGTCGCTGCAAATATGCAATAAATGGAGTTAAAGTAGGAGAATGCATGCATTTTCTAAGAAAAGACGTCGTCGTATAGTACACTTTCATTCGAAAAGGCAATAGGGGGCAAATATAGAATAAATGCAAAGAAAGCAAAAGCAGTTAATGGAAATTTAAAGTGATCGTCATATTGGAGCTAATTTTGAAACATATATCGTTGCTGCACAACGTGTGGGGCGGTCCTCAGCTTATGAAGCGTGTTCTACATATCGGTGGCAAAAAGGGAGAGCGATTTGTTTTGGCTTTAATAGGACAGGGGATGATGCACAACAACTTTGATCGGCTTGACCTGCTGGCTCATGACGGTAGGCAGATGCTAGAGGATAAAATGGCTTTACTGAGAAGATTTCTCTTACCGTACCCTCCTTCCAAGCTCGAGAAGGCAGTAGTTGCCTTCACTGAAAAACATATACGGACGGAATATTGAAGTAAGCATTTTCGCTTAAAGTAGTTATAGATTTACAGTAATGATTGGAAGGAAGTATTTTCTATGCTTAATAATTATTAAAAACATTTAATTATTTTACACTGTAGTTAACCTGATAGTGTGTCTTCTATTTGTTTCATTTTTGATAGAAAATAGTTTATGTTTGTATGAAATATTGAATTAAGTTTTGCTATTTTAATTAAAAATCAATTGAGACATGAAAAAAGATTATGCATTCACAACGACAACAACAAATTACTTATTTGGCATTCATTCAACTGATTGTTGGACATGCTATGAATTCCATCATACTGTCAGAGCCTTCCTCTGTCCATACCTCTATACATATCTTTATTTATTTTTTTAAATCACAATTAGTCAATTATGCGATTCAATATAATACCTTGCATAAATCCAACCTGTTCAAAAGCATATGAGCTTATATGTGTCTTATCAACAAGAGAGTAGTATATATGACGCTTTATTATTGAAATAAGTTAACCTCCAAATCCTATTTTTTTGGTACATCCCTCTTTCATCTAAGCTAGTAATGTACTATTTTTTACTCGTATTCCAGAAACTATAGGATGAACTGGACCATGGCTTCGGAACAAATCAATTTCGAAGCATCCTCTCAAAAATGTTAACAAAGTTTTTAAACATTTTAAGTGATAGTGATACTTTTAATTTTGTTGTGGAATATATCTATATTTTTAGTTTATGCATTAATTTTTTACATCATATTTTGACTTATTTGTCTCTTGACAATAGTCTTTTAATAGCGGTTTAGTATATTTTTAGTTTTCTTCTTCTGACTTGGTACTAATTATATATATATATATATATATATATATATATATATATAAAGAGCATCTTAAACTATTTGGACAATATTTGTATATTTTTTATCCTTTTTATCTTCAACAGAGAAGGAAAACAGTTTCTTCCCAAGAAATGCATATATTTATATAAATATATATATATATATTTATATCAGGGGCGTTTAGTTAAATCCGGAAAACTTTCAACTAAATCAAGATTAATATAAGGGGCAACCTAAACAAGTTTTAATGCCATTTATTTATGCATTAAAGTACTTACATACAATTCATTCAATATGTCCGCCCTCAGCAGCAATGATAGCCTCAATACGGCTCCTGAATGCTTTGCATGCGATGGTAACGTCCGCGGCTGGGAGTTTGCTGGTCTGCCTCATGATGGAGGCCTTGAGGGAGGTTACATTGGCATGGGAAGTTGCGCAGGCATGCCTCTCCAACTCCCCCTACATGTAGTAGTCTATGGGATTCAGGTCAGGGGAGTTGGAGGGGCATGTCTGGGGTCCCAGAAAGCAGGGACGTTAGCCTGGAGCCACTCCTGGGTCTGCAGGAAGGAGTACATCCCGTTTTAGACGTCCCCAGAGGCCTTTTCGTCCATCCAAGGCTTAACAACCTCCTTTAAGACGCCCAGATACACATCGATGTTGATCTTCTCACCCACCTTGAAAAAGTGGAGGAGGACGTCTCCGGCAGTGCTGACAACACCTAAGACCATCACAGAGGCCATATTTTCCATCCTGAACGACTTGGGGACCTCCTTCTTGGTTTGGCCAACCACCGGTCGTTCTGGCGGTTGCTGGAGCGGTTCACAGTGAAGATCTTTTCGTCTGAGAAGAATTTCAGGTGGAGAGGTACCCAACTTCAACAAATTCAACACCTTTTTGCACCTCCTCAATCTGACCTCCTTAATCTTCCCTGTCAAGAAATGGGCCTGGCTGCGCTTGTAAGATATGATGTTGAGCTCCTTGACGGCCCTGGAGACGGTATCCCTGCTCATGTTGCGCTTTTTGGCCAAGAATGATATCGGGGTTCCTGGATTGGCCGTTACCGATCACTTTAAGCCGGCTAAGAAGGTCGGCGTCCTTTTCCTGGTCCCAGATCTGTCATAGAGCTTCTTAAAGGCGTCTCCAGAGGCCTTGAAGGCTTTGACGACGTCATAAGCTGTGCTGGAGGCGTACCCGGTGATGTCCTTGATGTCCTTAGCTCCATGTCCCGCGCGCACTAATTCAACCACAGTTTCACGTTTGAGTTTCTCCATGGCTTTATTTGTTTATCACGCCAAAATCGGAACAATTGAATAGTTTAACACCTAACCTATTTCGTTATGGCCTTAAAACTTTCCCAGGAGGCTCTATTGGTTGTTTTTGATGCAGTTGAAAGTGTTCCGGATTTAGCTGAACGACCCTTATATATATATATATATATATATATATATATATATATTATATATATATATATATATATATATATATATATATATATATCTATATATATATATAAGCATGCGACCCCTTCATTCGCAAGATAATTTGTTGTTTTTGCCAAGAGGTGTTTACGCATGCAAGCAAGCCATAATAACCTCAGTTATGCTCCCAAGGGGTCTCTCAGCATTATGACGAAGCTGAGAAGAAGTTGTAAGTGAATATATATCAGCCTGCGTTCTTGTAGTATTATTATAAATATGTGACTAAGCCTTCTTCTTTGGCTTCAAATTTCAATCACATCACTTCGTTTATACGAAGAGAGAAAACATTAAAAGATATCTTTGACATTCTTGGGATGAAAAAGCCCTTGAAGAATGTGTTTCTAGTGAAGAGTTCTGTTTGCTGTTTTGCGTATTTACGTGATAACCAAAGCAAATTTGATTATTATAAAATATAAAATAAACTGATTTTTAAAAGTGTACTATAATTTTGTGAAATCTTATGTTTAATTAATTTTTTAACAATATCAAAGGCATTTGTATCGTCCCAAAAAACCATACAATATTGAAGGAGCAATATTAAGTATAAACATTGATTAAGCAACTATAATAGAAAGTACATAAAAACGATTTGAAATCATTCATGAGCATTATATAAACTTTAGCAGTAAAGTAAAACAAAATAATTACATCGCTTCTTACATCTAATAAAGAAGTATAAAATTAACAAATTGTAATAAAAAA
>CP045905.1:10910055-10960556 GCA_013387185.1 Caligus rogercresseyi | reverse complement strand
AGGATAGGAAAAAATGATTAGTTTAATATATTGGGAAAATGAACTTGGTTCAAATCAGACATTGCTCTAATATCATTTTGACTCCTCACTTAATAGAAACCTCTGATATTACGTGTTCAGTAGGATGTCCATGAGCTTTCTGTAAAAAAATAGTGATTCTTTCGGATTCTACTTATTTAGTGATCCGACTTTTCTTTCTCAAATCATTTTATATTGACAACTTGACCAATGAGTAAGTTTTACATCTTTACATACATATTAGAACTTGTAAAAACCCATTTAGTATATATGTATAGTATTTCAATTACTCTCTTTGTACAAGCACTAAAATTCCTATTACTAAGATAAATAAATACAGATATGAATAATTTTGAGTGACATGATGTTGTCTGTACTTTCTTTTTCAATGGACAAAGGATACTTAACTGCAAAACAACACTGTTCTTTTTATGCAATCACAACAAATAAACAAAAAAACGATATGTTACACATATAATTGCATTACTCATTTGCTCTGCTTTTTTCGTTTTCTTATCAAACATATACTAATAAAATATATTCAAGTTCTGATTAATCAATTATAATACTCTCTGTTATATCTCTGTTCTTGTAATATTATATATATATATATATATTTTTTTTTCATCACTACTTTCCACATTAGTTAATTAACAATATTTATCTTAGGCTTCAGGAAATGATACCTATAGTTGTATCTAATACAATTTATCTACAGTTCATTAACTGACTACATAGATAATATAGAGATTATTGCAACATATGATAGGGCTGAATATCGACGTATGTAAGAAAATGTTTATAAATATGAATTTTCAAGGGACGATTTAGTACTTTCTAATTTTGAAGTTTCGAGTTTTACCAATGCGTTACGTTTTCCATTTTATATTATGTTAAAAAACATCGTTCGGATCATTTAACGCTCGTTAAGAGTGTCAAATATAGCTTTCCGTGACCAATCATAGCATTCAAACATGGAACATAACGCAAAATATAATTTTATTTTATTTGGGCGTTTGTTCAGCTAATACTTCTTTTAATCATTGATGAGCTTATTATTCTTATAGCAAAGCAATGAATAATAATAGAAGAGTAAGTTTAAAGGTATATATACTAAAAAATATATATCTTTCATTTAAAGCAAGTTCCCTGGAAAATAATTCAATTATGGGTTTTTTATCAACCACCCGGGTGGTATTTAGAATTAAAATATATTTATCTAAAAATAGTGGATTTATTAATGATCATCGATCAACCAATCTTTTATTAAATTCCTGGAATACGTATTCATAGTATCATTTCACAATATATATTCACTATATATATCACTCATTCCTTTCCCCATCTTTAGTTCTTATTTATACCCTGTGTCATCCGAGTCAAAACGACATCTCCCAAGGAAACTAATGCTGAAGGCTATTCCAATGTATTTTCATTGCCCGATTAGTATTGACATCAAAAAATAGATTGAAAAAACTCACCAAACCCATGATTTTCCTCTTTTTAATTAAAAATCAATCAAAAATGTGTGTTTTATGAGCTTCTAAAAGAGGATACAAGACAACCTCAAATCTTATGAGCGCAATAAAAAGTTTATGTATTATATTTATACATTTTATACCAATATATCACCACTATGATAACGAAAAGATACTTTATCAGCTCAATAAATACGTTACTGGCCCAAATATTTTTTTTTCTAATATAATATAATTCTTTTCTAATGTATATCATATTGAGAAAAGTTTTATTGGAAGATAAAATATTTTTTAGTAAAACGTTACCCGCTAAGTGTGAGGGGTTTTATGATTTGTATTCTCTTTTTTATTCTTATTTCTTTCTGGTTTAGAATGAAAAAATAAAAATAGGTAAAGTGTACCATTTAAAAATTGTCAAAAATCCTTTTCTTACCTGTAATATTATAAAGTTGATCCAGGGTAACTTTTCGCGCATCCCCAACCTTCACCTTGTTTCTAACTCATTGTCCTTCTCAAGATGCACGAAAATAAAGGCCCCCATGATGGAGTAACCAATCACAAGTGCGCAGAGCCCCACATGACTAAAGAGCTGCGCAAGAACATTTTCATGCATGATTGACCCTCTTGCCGAGCATTTTCCGCCCTCCCCTAGGGGATGGTGCTCCGAGCCACCATCCTCCGTTGTTCCTCCACCCGAACTCATTACAGAGCTCATACGGCTAAGAGCCCTTCCGCCAAAGAGCGCCATAATGATGCCTCAAAGCCCGAAACTCAACTAATGCATTCATCTTATTTTCAATTAGTACAAAGTATATATGTGGTTTTTCGTTAAATGTGTTTTTTTACCGTAGACGGAATAATCAAATCACTTAGATAGCAGCCAACAGCTTAAAAAAGCAGAAGCGTTTGAAAAGCCCGAATGAAAGTTATCAATATGAACACGCCGAAAACAGTGTTTTTATGAAAGTTCAAAAATTCACACTCATTCACGGAAAAGATAGTTGAATAAACTATATATTATATATGTATAATGATTGTTTGAATCAAAAGACCATTCACTCTTAAGGCATTGAAATCCCACTGCCTTCAAAAAAGGTCCCTCCATCCTTTCAAAGAGTTTTTCTATGTGACGCTTTCTCAATCTTACCATCCAAGACATAATAATGTAGGAGAATCATCGTATTGTACAAAAAAGGTTGGCGAGAGAAAGTGCTAATGTTCCGAGGTTTTTGATCTGAAGATATCTATAAAAGAAGTCGTTAAAAGATATTTTATATGTAATTTTACGACAAAATATGTAATTTAAAGCGAAGTCTAAAGACCTACTGTCTACATGGAGTACTGCTATAATATTATGATGCTATAGTATTCAACACAGTACAAATTATTCATTATTTTAGTAATGTATTAACAAAAACTCGCTACAAATTTCATACAAAGGCGAACTATATTTCGTTGATATCTATGATTAAACTGTTGTTAAATCAACAATAATAAGTGTGAGGATATAACAAAGCTTTTAAAAATCGAAAAATAGAAGAACGATTCAAGTATTGTTAGAACCATGCATATTTGTATTTTATAATTCATAAAATTAATTTATTTTGTTGGACAAAAATAATTTTTTACCCTTCAAAGGTTAAAACAAAAATCTAATGAAGTCATTAAAATTTATCATTCTTAAAAAAGAAAACATTGTAATTAATATATTTTATATTAATATTAAATATTATTCTTAAATAGTATTATTTCTTAATGTAATGTAGAAATAAATATATATCTCAATTCGGCAAAACTGTTCTATGAGTTTTTATATTGTTTTACGTCAAGTCAAGTTATTCTTCAAGTTTCTATTTATTACACATCGATAGTAGAAAAAATAAAACTTACTACATTTTTTGGTTTATTGTTCTTCCAGAATCAATATACAAATAAGAGATATCTAAGAACACCAATGACTTCATCTAAAAATATTTTTATAAATATAATACATGTAGATTACGCTATCATTGCGTATTTAACTAAAATCATGGAGCATCTGACTTTAACTCTTGAACATTAGTATATTTTAATGGTTATAAGCCCACAGCTATATGGATACTTCCATTTATCTCAATTAAAATATCTGAGAAACATAATTTTTTTATTTTGAATGGCTTGTAAAAATTAAACATTTTCCCGATAACAATGCTTTTAAGACCTATAACTTGAATGTCACTTCAGGAGAGGACGCAAGTTTGTAACAAGACATCCAGTTGATTTGAACCAAAAATATTCTTAAAGTCTTTTTTTGGTTAAAACAATTTTTACGGAAATCTGCGAAAATTTTGTACATCACATTGATGGACAAAATGATCAAAACGAATAAAGCAACAAACGAGCTATATCTTCTGAATGTAATTGCTCTGAAAAGTATTAAACACTGAGTGCGTTATCTTAACTTTCGTAATATAAATTTAATTAAGACATAAAATAACAAAGAACAATTCCTCCCTTTAAAATATGACAAGTATACTTTTAAGAGTCTATTCATCAATATCGCTACGAAATGTGTGATAAATATAGTTCTATTGTGTACATTTTAAATTAAAAAAAAAGTATATATGTTCTCATATTGATAACACTTAAAATGATGGAAAATAGTTATATATTTTTCCTCTTCTTCAGTTCCTTTATGAGTAATGTTCTTAAAATGCCTTAGAGTATTTTTGTTCGTGAATAAAAAATTAAAATAATTCCGAAAAGTGTAAATTATAAAGAATAACGCTCTTATTTCCTTGATAATGACAGTGCATTAAATGTCTAAAGATCTCTTAGAATAATGCTGGACCGCCATAATACGACAGCCTTTACACGTATAGCTCTTAAACTATCATGTTTATCTCGCCATTATGGAGCATTTGACTCAAATTTGAGTCAAAATTAATTGCAGGGATAGGCTAATAATATTTGCATTGGGTCACATGATAAATACAAAATGCTCTAATATAATATGTAATGGTCAAACTTGCTTGAAACGCGATAAAAATTTGTTTATACGATCGAATAAGAGTGAACTAGAAAATAAAACATACAATGGCATATGATGTTGTATTTATAAGGTATCCTATTAGAAAAAGTAATATTTGTTCTGCAATAAGTAGTTATACGTAAAGTCTTTATTTGTTAATGTATTTTTTCACATTAAATAATACTAAGCAGATTGGGCCTAGCCAATTAGAGGGCAGGTGAGACCCAGAGGTTCGCGTAATGCCCATTTTTTGTTCATAGGATATTAGCAGAACTTTGAGGTTAGGTATACTTAATTAAATCCATAAGCGTAGGGAGATGTTTGGTTTGGGGGGGGCAGCATTCGATTTGCCCGAATTTTAACAAGACTGTTAAATCGGTGAAAAAATCGAATGAAGAAAGCTATGTAGATTAATACTTTCTTATTAGTAATTACATATATTCATTATATTATATTTATTTGGTTATTATCAAAATTCGGTTACTTTCATATTTCATTTTTTTACAACTTAAATGCCTGAATACCTCAACCATTTGCCCAAATTTTAGAAGGCACTCGATTTTTTGGGGGGCAGTTGCCCCCTGTCTCTTACGGTTATGATATATATATATATATATTTATATATATAATATATATATTTATGGGCTTTGCAAAGCAATCATATATATATATATATATATGCATAAATGTATGTTTCCTGGACAAAAATGTAATTTTGTTTAAATGGAAAAAACCTTTTCGATTAGGACAATTTATTACCACATAAAGTATATGTTATATTTACTAACATGTACAGGTATACTTTTTAATGTTAAATAAATATCACTTTTTATAAATGCATTAATTAGTATTTGCTTAATCCTATTTGTATACGTTTCAAAGTAGATATACGAAACATACATAGGTATGTATATATTTGCAAAGATAAATTGGGCCCAACAGATGAACCTGATTAGAGAATCTTTTGGAATGAAAAGAAGTTAATTGATCATGAGAACGTTAGTATCCCTTCACGTGCATATGTTTTTTTTCTAAAACACTGGTGGCTTTTAGTCCACGACACTCTTAGAAATGAATAAGAAAACTATGCATTGAAAAGGGGATTGGAAGCTTACTTTGGTATGTTCGTTGTATGTTAGTTATAGGGTGAGGTTTTTTCATAAATAGATACATTTTCTTTTTTATGATAAAAGAGTTTTCATTACTGACCACTATAATAATAACTGGATACTCAACAGATAAAAATAATTTGCTCGAATGTAGAATTCTTTAATGACGAATAGAAATCTAAAAGGGCCTGCCTCACTCAGTAAAACAGTAGAATCTTGGGAATGAACAAAAGGGAACCTTTTAATTAACGTATGCTTTATTTTTTTAAGTCCATCAAAACGACGTCACTGGGTCTTCATCCGCCTTTATCCCTTATATATATATATGTACCTATATATATATATATATACATACAGGGTTAGGCCGAATTAGGGAAACATCGGATTGTAAGTGCAATATCTTTCTTATTATGACTCTGAGAGGTTTTGTTAAGATATAAATTATGTTTACAGACCTTTTTTACATCTGCTTTGTTGTTTTCACAACTTTTTGTTGAAAAAAAACCCAGACGAAATGGTCCTTGAAAACAAGCAAACGGCCGTCCTCAAGTTGTTGGACTCTGTCCAGTCCCACAGGCTATCATGAACATGCTTGGGGTAAGTAGCACATTCATCTGGCGTACCAAAACAGTCAAACGTCAAAGAGACGGCCAAGACCACAAGGAGGCCTGGACAAGGAAAGAAGCGATCAGTGAAGACACCAAGGCTGACCAAGGCCGACGCCGGCAAGATACTTCGTAACCCGTCCACGCCATGAATAAGATGGCTCAGGAGTACGACCTATCTGCAAGGACCATCGGGAGGGTGGTCAATGCTGACTTGGTCATGAAGCCGTTCAAGTACAGGAAGATGCATCCACTAAACGAGGTCACCAGGGTCAAGAGGAAGCAAAATCAAAGTTGCTGCTCGAATGGTACGCAGACAACCCAAGTGCCATTGTAATCATCTATGATGATAAACTTTTCGAGACAACAAATAAATTCAATCCTCAGAATGATCGTATATTGTGAAGGGATGCCTCCAAGATCCCAGAGAACACCAGAAACGTCTACCAGATGCAGAAGCAGGCATCTGTGATGTCTGGGGGCAGTGGCCTCCAATGGTAAAAAATCACCCTTGTTAAAATCAACAAGATCGTGTACTTGGACTTTCTGAAGACCAAAGTATTCCTGTGGATCCATTAAGAGTTTGGTGGAATCCCTGCCTGCTTCCAGCAAGACGGAGCTCCGGCCCATACTGCAAAGATTGTGCATGACTGATGTGCAGCCAATTTTTACACCTTTTGGAGCAAGGAACATTGACCTCCCTCATCTCCTGATTGCAACTCCCTTGACTTTGCCATGTAGGGGATGGTGGAGAGGAGGCCAATGCTGAAAACAAGGACCAGCTGATAGCCGCAGCTGAGGCTGCCTGGAACAAGATTCCCGAGGAGATTGTGCGTAACAGCTGCATTAGTGTGGTCAAGAGACTTAAGACTTTAGTTCATGAAGTTGGTGGTCCGTGGAATAATTTTATATAAATAATTTGAAGTAGTTTGTTGTCAACACACTTACAAATATTATATTTTCTAAGTTACAAATTTTAGGAGCTATTGCCTTATACATGTTTCACTAATTCTGCTTAACCCTGTATATATATATATTATATATTATATATATATATATATATATATATATATATATATATATATATCTTATATATATATATATATATATTATATATTATATATATATATATATATATATATATATATATATATAGAGTGTGTGTGTTACAACAGAGATGGAGATCCAGTAGAATCGTTGACGATTCAAATATGGAGATAATATTAACAATTTGTTTGATCCATTTATTACCTCCGCCGAAGGAGGTATTGTTTCACTGGCGTTTGTTGGTTTTTTGTTAGTTTGTTGTTTGTTGGTTTTGTCAGCAGGATAACTCAAAAGTACTGAACGGATTTGGATGAAATTTTGTGGAGTTGTTTGAAGTGCCAAAAGGAAGAAGTGATTAAATTTGGCATCTCTGAGTGCAGAATTAAGGCGCCAAATGAGCTAAATACTACTAAATTTTTCAAGTTAGCCTACTCTGCCAATAGATGTCGCTGTGCTGTGAAATTGGGTGCCGGGAGCGTGTTCTCTCGAATTTCCGTCTAGGGGAAACCCTCCCCGTCTCTCTATCTACTCCCCAGTCGTGAAAAATCCGCCTCGAAGGCTCATGACGGCGGAGGTTTGCACTCTCTGAGTGTATATAGCTCTCTAGTTTCATTTGCAATTAATATTCTATATTTTGGTGGAAATGATTTCTTTTGTGAGTCAAGAAGAGAATGCGACGCAATGTTTTACTTTCATTTATGCAAGAAAAAATGTTGAAGAGACTATGAAACATTCGATTCCATTCTTTTTTATTTGTGTTCGATTGAATTGTATCAACTAGATTTAAATAAACGTTATAGCATCCAAATTAGTATTTTAACCTGGAATACTTTTTTCAAGAAAATTGCTCTAACTGACCTTCTTGTCGCTTTCGGGATGAGACGAACTTATCCCTTATCAACAATACATGCTACCTCCACTAAGGAGCCTCCTTTTACCATTCTTTGTTTCTTAATGTTTGAACCAGTAGATATATTATAATGCAATATTAACAGTAAAAAAATCATTCCAAAATAGATGTATCTATATTTTTCAAAAAGGCATATGAATTATGAAAGATTGGAGCTTCTTTTAAAGAGTATGTTAGCTCAAATGTAAAAAATGACTTATAATGTGTTCAACTCTCAATTTAGGGGCGCAGGTTCATCCTGTCGGGATTGCAATTCTATCAACCATATAGGCAAAAAAACTTTACTTTAAGAAATGCCTCCTTCAATAAAATAAGTAAAATTTCATGACGATTAGTCCGATTATGAACTTAGAGTAATTTATATTTTTTTTAGAAATATTTTCAAAAAGAATTTGTTATAAGAGTTCGTCAAAATAATAATTATATCTAAAACTCTCCACTCAGGGCTTAATTTCTTTTATACAAATTATCCGTGGTGAAGTCAATTTTTATTTTGAACAGAATACCATTTTGAATAAAACTATCCATGTCTTATATATCTATATATATATCGCTCAAACACATTTTTTTGGTGACAACTCAATTTTCTTTACTTCTCTAGGTCCTATCGTCAATGGATTGTCCATATACCGTTAATAATACGAAACAAAATATAAGTTAATATTTCCATGTATGAGGAGCAGCTTGTTATTTGTTATTAATATGTGATTTTGAAGTATTGAATTAAAATTAATCGATCAATTAAAAATTTTAAGAATTATACAATTATCTCAGAGCTCAACTGCCGTAAATAAAGAGATTACACCTATTTCATTAAGCCACACTCCTTTTTCAATATTTGTCACGTCTTTCCTCTCCACCAATCAATTTAAAGAAAAGGGTCCCGGTTGTTAATCTTTAATTACAAGATATTTGCCTCTACGATTCATTATCTTTTGTTATGTATTTTTATTCCTTGCTATAGAAGGTCCTCTTCTTCACTTTGCTTTGACATGCTTAGTTTTATCATTCAAGGCATTCTCTAGAAAAGAAAAGAAATATTTATATATTTGTTTTGATTCTGTGTGAATCAAATTTGAAGAATTTCACTTCATTGGTTGGTATGATTTTCTACCTGATTAAAGATATACAAGCAAGCAGGCAAGAATGCTTGTATTTACGTATTATGTGGGCATTAAGTCCCCTACGTCGCTTCCCATACACGATTGAATGGATTCAATATATATATTTAATCCAGTGGAAACCCTAGGCACATGTAATCTTTTATATAACATGCAACGTGGATGTTACTAAACTTACTAGATGTTATTTAATTATCAAAGAATAATTTTAGAAAGGAATCCTTGATGGAATAGCTAGCCCACGGCAAGGGCTTACTGTAATTTCATCACGCGTAAATTCGTCGCAACCTTTTTATTTGCCGTTTTTTGTCGCGGGTAAATACATCGCTTGCTCTTTTGTAGTCATGGTACCACCGACTAAGCGAACAAGATTAGGTCTACAAAGTAAAAAAATAAATTGCGCGGAAAACGCTTCACTACAAAACGCTATGTGACAAAAATACCCACGAGAAAAAAACGAATGACGAAAATACTTCACAACCAAAAAGCTTTGCGGCAAAAATACTACGACAAAAAGAAGAACGACAAAATTGGCAGACTATAAAAGAGCAAGCAATGTATTTACCCGCAACAAAAAAAAACGGCTATAAAAAGGTCCACGACGAATTTACGCACGATTAAATACTGGACTCCCACGGCAAGGTATGAAGTGTTGCCACTAAACAAGACGGTTTTTTTTTGGAAATTATAATGAAAAATATGTATATCTTGTAGCACAAAACAAATTTATATTCCTCCATTGAAGACAGTTTAGCAGGCCAATGCAACTTTGTTATGTTGCTTTTCCTGGTATTGTAGGGGTTAGCAGAGGCTTCTGTAACCTCACAAAGAAAGTTTAACAAAAGCCCTTCACAATTTTCATAATTGTCGAAGTTGACTGCAACTCCTTGGCTTCTACCTCCTCCAAGTCAAATATTCGTTTTCTTCCACCCTAGGTCGCCTGTCCCTCTAATCACTTCTTCACTCGATAGACCGTCTTCTTTATAATGTACAAACCCTCCGCAACGCCCTTCATATCCTTTCCCGAACGCAGTAATAAAGTCGCCTCGATTTTTGTGTCACGTTACTCTGATATGGTTCATTTTTCACTGATTGTTTATTTTAAAAAATATCAAAAGAATGTTATAATGTTATATTAATTGAACTTCTCTATAAAACTACACAAGCCTCTCGAAAAGCAGTTTAATTTTTAAATTTTGTTCTTACCATCCGGTACTTTCTAGGAAGATGTCGAAAACCGTCACCTAGATCAAAAACATTTTTGGGTGTCGCCATAGATGCTAGGACCAGGTTGGCCAATACAATCTCCTTCAGAGTCATTCAACTCACCAACGGCAGCAATCTAGTCGTGCGGTGTGAAAAGTCAATAACGAACTGTGCGAAGATTGTTTAAAAGCAAGGGCGAAGCATTACTTGATACATTATATGGCAACATCCATTTTCATGTTTTATATTTTTTTAAATATTTGCTTATTCTATCTTTATTATTTTTAAAATTACTAATTATTTTAGAAATTGTTTTAGAAACAGTTTCTCAACTACCTTGTACTAGGTTTTATACCTAAAAAAAATACGATTACACTCGCATTCATAATTATATTTGTTCTCAAGTTTTATTATCTATAAACTACATTACTCTATATAGCTGAGAGATTAATTCAAATTCACCACCCTAAGGAATCAAACACTTTCATTAGTAATGATCTAGTTGTACAAGCAGCAGTATTTATTTTCTAAAAATAGGCTCTCAAATATAATCTGTCTTAAAAGTACTTTAAAATTATTTCTTATATTAAATATACACATTTTTATCAATTAGTAAATAATTCAAAATGGGGAAAGGTAACTTTCAGTTATAATATTTTTTAAAGCTAGTCTTAAAATATAAAAACGTCGAGAAAGATGAGATTTGGAGCCAATATAACATTAATCATTGATATATTTATGACTGATTGATGCAAAGATATGTAACGAATTAAATTGTATGTTTATTGACAATGCTAAAACCAATTGTGAAATAAGGATTTACATTTAATATATATGTTTTATATACATATATAAAGCATTAATTTCGTCTCCTTTAAACAAAAATACAGATAAATAAATAAATACTATTTCATTATGATTTCCTTTCCCTGTATATGTCGCAGTAGAGATGGAGATCCAGTAGAGATCACGATCGTATCCTCTCCTAGGAATGACTACGATCGCGATTTATATTAGAAGAATCACCGACTCTGCTAGAAGAGATCAGGTTTTATATCTCTTAAAAGGGATGACGACTTAAATATGGAAAAGATACAACAAAGTTATTCAAACTATTTTATTATGTCCAATTTTTTTCAGATGAGTATCAAATTGTTATTAATATATATAATACATAAATACAATGTAAGTAAAACATTGCGTTGCATTTACTTCCTTGAACACACAAATGAAATCATTTCCACCAAAATATAAAATAGAAATTACAAGTGAAAAAAATAATTTTACAACATCGTAAAATATTATTCCATATTTAAGTCCTCATCTCTCTAGAAGAGATAAGGATCGTAATATCTACCAAGAGTGTCAACGACTCTGCTGAATTCCATCTCTGCTGCAACATATATATGACGTCATTAAAATTTTATGCAATAGTATTTTGCCAAAGAAAGTCTCCAATACTAGTAAATCAGTAATTTATTTTGAATTCTATCGTGGATTTGTAGTAAGGGTTTTCTTCATATCCTCGTATAAAGCACGATGCAATGTAGTTGTTATATAATCTCAGTTACCAAAATAACAATAAAAGATTTGGAATTCCTCCAATTCCTTGACAGAGACAAGCATTCCACCGCTGTGTTCATATGTAAATGATACACATATGAGATATATGTAAATTTGAAAGAGGGGGGGGGGGGGTAATTATACGATTGAATTATAAGTAGGTCTTGTATCCATAACAATTTAAAAAAGAAATAAGCACCCACCGAACCCAATTCAAGAATGAATGCTTTGCAAATATCTGCTAATATCACAAGTTTAATTTTTTATATAATATATAACATGCTACCTCCACTTAAAGCGTTAAAGTAAAGTAGCGCATGCAAGGAAAAAGTAAACAAAAAAATTGGCCAAAATTTTGGTTGTTTTCTTTAACGTTAGATGTCGCTAGTCCATGAAATTACGTCTCAATCCTATTTAAAACTGGTTTAAAGGGATTAAGTTGATGATTTGAAATATATCAAATCACTGTGCGAGATTCCAAATATAAATAATAAAAGGACTTGTTATTATTTTCTAAACAGCACTAGCATCAAAGTGCACTTACGGACCAAAGAAGAACTAAAATTTTGGCCAATTCCTTTGGGAAAAAGGAAGAATTTTATGTTATGCATACACTACTTTACTTTAACGCTTTACCTCCATTGAGATAAGAAGCCCCTTGTGTCATTCTTTTGTTTTTTAATGCATGGATCAGTAGATATATTTGAATATTAGTTGTAACAAGGAAAAACTATTTCATAATGGAAGTATCCATATTTTCAAAAACACATATGAACTAGAGGCATATATACACTCAGAGAGTGCAAACCTCCGCCGTCACGGGGTCCTTATGAGCCTTCCGAGGCGGATTTTTCACGACTGGGGCGGCGTAGAGGACGAGATAGGGTTCCCCTCGACGGAAATTACGAGAGGAAGACGCTACCGGCACCCGATTTCACAGCACAGCGACATCTATTGGCAGAGTAGGCTAACTTGAAATATTATTAGTATTTAGCTCATTTGGCATCTTAAAGAAGCACTCAGAGATGCCAAAATTTAATCACTTCTGGCTTTTGGCATTTCCAACAACTCCACAAAGTTTCATCCGAATCCGTTCCTTACTTTTTGATTTATCCTGCTGACAAACAAAACCAACCAACAAACCAACGCCAGTGAAAACAATACATCCTCCGGCGGAGGTAATTATGGAATAATCGAGCCACTTGTAGGGAGTGGGATAGCTCATTGATACAATTAAAACTTTGTTTAGAAGGCATTTCAGTGCCATAAATAGGATTTCATGACGAATCACGGTCCGATTTTGGAGCTAAGAGGGATGGAAAAAAACTGTTTAGTGATATAAAATGAACTAATCAATGTATATAGAATATCAGATACGTTTATTTCTGTTTTGAAACGTCAGTAGTCTTATTATTATTATTAATATGTGTGACGTATTAAAATAGTTTGAGCAATATATTTTGATTATTGTACCGGGTAGAAACACATTAATAAATGTTTTATTCTCGTTTGTCATGCCCAACGCCGGCTAGAGAAAGTATGCTTCTTGGTAATATGGACTACTTTGTTTTCGACGTAGCTTGAAAATAATGACAAACGCAAAAAGCCCAGTCAAAATACATGGAAAGACAAGTTTCGAATGGAAAAAGTACACCTATAAATTATCAAAAGAGTTTAAAATTAAGACAATTAAGGTTTTGTATTAAGCAATATATATATATATATATATGATAAACTTTATTTCAATCAAATAGTTGCCATCCATCTTTTTTAAATCCTTTTTACGTATGTCATTATTTTTGCCTACTAGACCATTTTTTTTAGGACATTTTTTGCATAGATGTTTTTTCAGTGTCCAGTACTTTCATTGCGCGTAAATTTGTCGCGGACCTTTTATAGCCGTTTTTGTCGCGGGTAAATACATCACTTGCTCTTTTATAGTCAGTCAATTTTGTCGTTCGTTCTTTTTGTCGCAGGTATTTATGTCGCAAGAGTTTTTGTAATGAAGTATTTTCGTCGTTTCGCTTTTTTTCGTCGGTATTTTGTCACGTAGCTTTTTGTATTGAAGCGTTTTCCGCGCGATTTATTTTTTTACTTTGTAGACTAATCTCGTTCGCTTAGTCGGGGGTACCCTGGGGTTTTAAATCATAGAGATACAATTTAGCGAGCTTATTCCCTTTAGCTGTATTTTGTGTCCAATATAAACAAAGTAATTTTTACAACAAATTTTCGCGCGATGAAATTACAGTAAACATGTTTTTTCGTAGACTTTTATTTCCGTATAGCATCTATATATTGTTAAATATTACTTATTTATTGCTTTATTTCTTAGGCGTTGGCACATAAACACAAATACAATGTTAAATTAGCAACTTAGCAAAAAAGAAGCATTTTATCATTACTGAGCATTTAACACTTTAATGTAATATAAATAAACTAAACCAAAAATGGGGACCACTAAATTGGATATTTTTTGTATCTAAGCCATCTAAAATCGTGCAAAATATATTATAATATTTCACACTTATTTTCTAATAATAATTATATTGTTGGGTTTGTTCTTAATGTTTTATAATAATCATGATTTATTTGAGATGTATAAGAGAGTTTTGGTTATCAATAATACAGATATATAAATATATATATATAGGTATATATACATACATATATATATATATATATATATATATATATATATATATATATATATATCTATATATATATATATATATATTATATATTTATTTATTTATATATATATGCTGTTAAAACTTAATTTTTTCTTCTATTCGTAATTGAATTTCATTTATTTTTAGCGTTCGCCTCATTTAGGCCAAATCCAAAGGGCGTGAGGTTTGACTATCATGTCTCCATCAAGTGAGGTGAGCAAAATATTGATGTTCCGTGTAATAAATAAGTTTATGAATTATATTTTTGGCTGATATAGTTTGGTTGTATTGTACAATAGCATAAAATAACTCTATCGACCCTATGATCTTGAAATGACTGAAAGAGCTATCTTTTGTTATAGTAACAAATGACTCGAAATAATAAAGATTTCTTGATACACGTAAGAGTGTATCATTCCTTCTTTTAGAAATCAAGAAAAAAATTGCTTATAATCAATGGATAGACAGACTTACAGAAATGGTTTGTAATGAAGACATGAGGAAATTCCTAATGCACAAAACAAAACAAAATGAGTATAAATATTATATATATATCAACCAAAATATATTATATGTAAAGGAAAAGAATGAAGAAAATGATAAAAAAACATGACCTTTTCTAGAATCAGCGATTTGTCGCAGAGGATTTATGTCATGATGTTATTGTTTTTTTTGGTTTTTTTTAAGACTATCATTAATAGTTGGGACATAACTTTGTTAAATTATTTGGATGTATATGGGCATGATATAGACACAAAAGTATTTACAATGAATGCCATTTGACATAGAAATACAGAGAAATTGAATACTGCGCAAATTCTTTGTTTTTCGAGGACATTATTACTAATGGGTACAAATAAAAAAACAGTCAAAATGCATAAAAACCTTTTGAGTGATATATTTGATATGGATAATATTTTTTCTAATTTAATTGGACATTAATGCTTGTAGATGGCTATTACGTAAATAAAATATTGGTTGTTTGTTTGACTTCTAGGTATACCCATTAAACCGTAACCAAACTGAACCTTTCATTGATTGAGGGAGTTCTAAGTAAATTGATAGTATTTTATGTAGATATTCTTTTTTTAAAGATGGTTTACAATAGAAAATGTCAAATGTTATAACAAAGATATTTATTCATATATATATATATATATATATATATATATATATATAGAGAGAGAGAGAGAGAGGAGAGAGATGATAATGTCCCATTCGATATAATATTTGCCATTTTCTATCTTAAATCATGTGGAATGTAAAATGTTGTATACATTTGACAAACTATTTATCACTTGAGTGATACATCCTAATATATAAAAGGTTTTGTAGATACATGTTCATCATTAATCCCGATTTATTAATCACAGTTCAATGGTACGACCAAGGTAGTTAAAAGTAAGGTAGAGCCATTTAACACTAGAAAAGACAGCAAAGTATTCTACCTAGAATGACGGAACAGTCATTTTGATTCTCTTTTAATTTTTCAATTTGTTCTTAAACTATACTTGATATGGGAATGAATAATAATAAATATATTGAGACTAAAAAATGCGGTCAATAAAAATGGTCAAATAAAAAAATTAACTAGATTTATTATTATTATTATAGTAATTGGTTACATTTTAAGGTGACAAATTTTATATAATTTCGATTTTCCATTTTTGCAGTACATTTCCACATATGATTCTTTTACGTCTAAAGTATTGATACTAGATTTATTATTCTTGCATTTTCGCACTTGGCAAGCTTTTCTCTTCATTGGGGTCTCTCTTCATTATCATTTCTACACCACTAACATCTTCATCGTTTCCATCATACTTGGCTTTGTTCATGGATTGTAGTTCTTGTATGGTTACAAGATGAACACCTTCGACTTTTTTTTGTTCCATTGATCTCTTTGTATATCATTTTAGTATTGATGACCGCTATATCTAAAATATTATAGAAAACCTGTAGGGCCATCGTCTTGATGCCACCTTGATGGTATATAAAGGAGCCCTCTCATCTATATTGTAAGCTCCAGATTTGGTCTGGTTGTAAAAGAAAACGCTTGCTAAATAAAAAAACAACTACTTGGTCGAGGATACATCATGCGTTTCCTCGCATCCGGTAGAAGGACCAATGTAATAGCAATATAATGCTCTGTGACTAGCTGCAAACTCCTTTAATATATAAATATTTTGCCTAGTCTCCTGACATTGTTTGTTTAGCTCCTAGATCAGCCACACCACACCGGAACTTAATCCGGTATCAGCTGTCGTGAGCTGTCTAGGAACTACTAATTTTATTTTTAAAAAATTAAATTTGGACAAATAATTGCAACTATTTAAAAGAAATTCCTCCAGCTGATTTCTTCCTCTCTCTGGTTTCCAATATAAGTTCGTCCATTCCAATCCGTGTCGTGGACAATCGTAGATGAAATGATTGGAGTTTCATCTTCCTCCTCGCATAATTCAATTTATTTAATATTTAAGAGTATGTATTATGATTTCATGACACATGAACCTATTGAATATAATACCTCCGCCGAAGGAGGTATTGTTTTCACTGGCGTTGGTTTGTTGGTTGGTTGTTTGTCAGCAGGATAATCAAAAAGTACGGAACGGATCGGATGAAACTTTTGTGGAGTTGTTGGAAATGCCAAAAGAACAAGTGATTAAATTTTTTGATCTCTGATGCAGAATTAGATGCAAATGAGCTAAATAATATAAATATTTCAACTTGCCTAATCTGCAATAGATGTCGCTGTGCTGTGAAATCGGGTGCCGGGAGCGTCTTCCTCTCGGAATTTCCGTCGAGGGAACCCCCCCCGTCCCTCTACGCCGCCCCAGTCGTGAAAAATCGCCTCGGAAGGCTCATAAGGACCCCGTGACGGCGGAGGTTTGCACTCTCTGAGTGATATATGCCTCTAGTTTAATATTTGTGTTGCAAAAATTCAATTCATTAACATATTTTATTTCATAAACATTTAGAAAAAAACTACTTAGGGGTCTTTCATCTATTTTGTAAGTATTTTTTAATAATATTCTTTATCCACTTCCTTGGCCAAACACTGGTTGCCTGATACACCATAAAAGTGAAGTCTTCATGCTTCAATACTATTTTAGAATGCAGACGCTGTTTCATGTTCTTGATCGCTTTGAGCACACCTCCCTCCTCATTCTTTTCATAGTTCCCACAATACTCGTATTCTTTTTTTCCAGTGATTTAGCCAATTTCAGTGAACTGAAGAAATTTTCACTGGTGATGTTTCGTCTTGCGTTGAGATATGGCTCTGCAAGTTTCATTACAACCTACTCTGAGAACGACTGATTTTTGGCCGATGGTCACTTTTTCCTAATCCATTGACTAAGTAGTGGGACTCAGCATCTACAACCAACCAAAATTTTATTCCAAAATTATCGGGCTTGTTGCAATGTATTGTGTAAATGGGGAACGTAATTTCGTTGGAAATAATTGCAATAAGAAGATGCATTGTATTAATTATAATATAAGAAGATGCATTTTATTATATGCTAAGTTTATCATGCAACGATATGTTTGGCATTCTATCAAAGAACCTATAAATCTATAATCTATTTTATCTGGCAGAATAGACAGGCTATCTATCTTTTAGGGTATGAAGCACGAATGAACATGAAGCATGGAGGGGGGGGGGGGGAAGGAGTTGATTTCAAAATGGCTGCCTCCGTTTTCCCGGACCAAAGTAATATAATCTATGAAATACTTTAAATAAAACGAAATACAACGAAGTAGGGTCAGGTGTTCTCTTTATTGAAGATCGATAATAATGATCATGAAATGATAAAAAAAGAATAACTACCCACTCCTTCCCGCATAAAATGCTCATATTCAGAGAGCAGCCACCTGTCTTCCCTCCTGGCAGAATAGGCAGGCTATCTTTTAGGGGATGAAGCACGAATGAACATGAAGCACTGGAGGGGGGGAAGGAGTTGATTTCAAAATGGCTGCCTCCGTTTTCCCGGGAGATGTGCATACCAAAGAACAAACACGCTAACTCCTGGCGCCATAAAGTAAGTTGCTAGGATGAAATGCAACAAATATAAGCTTGTAATGATGCTAACATTAATGATATTATATTATACTAAAATGATAGGATTGACGCGACAGCTACCATACGCTCTGTGACTCTTTGGTCCAAGGGGCTTCAGGTGTACTGAACTTCCATTCAATAAATTCGCCTGAATAGCTTTCCTCTTGAATTTTTTCGAAGTCTAATTCTCTTAGCGTTTGGAGTTGTCTTTTAGCTGCTATAAAATGTCGAGCATTATCTGAGTATATGATTTTCGGCTTTCCATACCGACCAACAATCTCTTAAGAGTTTGTAAGAACTCTCGTGTTGAACAAGATTCAATGATCTCAACGCGGATGGCTCTCGTATGTAGGCATGTAAACAAAGCCATCCATATTTTGAACGTTGGAGGGTGAGGACAACGATTCTCGTAGCTTTCGCCACATAAATGCTTACATTGCAACGGTCCAAGATAAACAATCCCTACGTTTCGCCACGGAGAAGGATTATCTATTCGGAATGCAGGCAATGTAGCCATTTTCGGCGACTCAAACTTTACATATCGACACCTAGGTGCCTTACATAACTTTCTAACTAAAGCTTTGACATATCCAAATTGGCAATAAACCAATATCTTTCACGAAGTGTATGGAATGAACAATGAAAAGCTTTTGATGCGGATCAAGTACGAGTCTCTCGGCCAGAGTTCCCCTTGGGACGATTATAGATTATAGATATATATATATATATAAAGATTCATTCTATCCCACTTGAGAGTAGGTATTAAAGGCTGTATGTATCAAGAAAGAAGATGTTCAGGTTATTTAAGCCTTGTTTTTTAGCAGGGCATCTCCTTATTTTGTAATTTAAATAATAAGTTTGCCCTGTGGACAATAACTAATAACAACACTGGAAAATTGCCAAATTAAATTATGCATGAGACCAAGAGACAACATAGCCTATGGGTATATTAGATTCCCTTTATCCGCCCCTGGTTGCATGTGAAAAACGTATGATTCTTATCCTAATGGCCATACTTCTATGTAAATAAAATTATACATGCTAAAAATATATATATTTATCAAAATATACCATTACTATTAATAATACACTCAATGTAAGGATGAAGGCACTCTCAGGCCAATTGTAGTTAATTTAACTTTTTACTTTTTTCCACCATAGCCATGGTTTTGTATACCTTCATGAGCTTGTGGGCGTTTTAAGACATGTGGAATGTCCGTTAAATATTTCATTCAATTCATTATTTGTTCTACAACAAACTTACTTTGTGTGAACATACTGAGTAAAGATGTTTGCTTTAGGGAATGCCTGTATTTATAGCCTTGAATAATAGCACAAAAAAGTAAAGATATTGTGTGTAGATCTAAATCAAAGCTGTGAATTACAAGATTAAATATGTTTCTTGAGTAATTGTTCAATATATATATACAAAATAGCTGTAATAAATAACCATGGAAAAATAGAGAAACGATGGAAAGGTCAAACTTAATGGGCTAAGGAATTATTAGCTATTTTTATAAGTAGTCCTGTCTTCTTCATCTCTAAAGTTGTAATTATATACTAGAAAAAACTCTATTCAAGTCTCAACATTTAAAAACTACTTCAAACTATTATTACTAGGAATGGAAATCTGGACCTTAGCCTTAGTGCTTACAGATTCTATGACTGTTTTTGGCCGTGAAAAAGGGAGAGAGGGAAAAGGAAAGAGAGAGGGAGAGAGAGAGAAAGAGGAGGAAAGATAATTGTTTTTGACCGTGAAAAAGAGAGAGGGCAAAGAGAGAGATAGAAGGAAAGAGAGAGGGAGAGAGAGAAACTTTTTCTTTCTCTCTCTCTTTCCTCCTCTTTCTCTCTCTCCTCTCCTCTCTCTCTTTCCTTCTAAATCAAATCAAGTTAAAGAAATGGGTAAAACCATAACTATCAGTAATAATTAGGACATGGAAATCTGGAGCCTAACCTTTGTGCTTACAGATTACTACTGCTAATTATGGTTTTACCCATTTCTTTAACTTTGATTTGAACCCTTAAACCTCTTAAAATGTGGCAAGAGATTTTATCGACCATTTCAAAAAGCACTTAAAGCCATTATAATTAAATAGAAATATAGTCAAATCTCTATTGAATGTCCCTTGTCTAAGGCAATCACCCTTCACTACCGGCCAAACAAACTTTTCCCATCAGAAAAATAGTTGTAAAACCTTCTGTGTACAGCGCACACATATCTCTAACGGCCATGCTTGAGTGGCAGCTATACATATATTCGATTGTATATTCATTTAACTCTTACATATATATCTAAATAAATGCTCAAAGTTAAAATCCAAAATTGATTCAACATTGATCGACCTTATCGAAGATTTAAATTTCTTAAAATTGTATTTTTACATATTTTCTTAATTTATCTAACTTATTAAACAATTGTAAAGAACGCGTAGCCGATATATAAAAAGGATGTTTTCGCAACAGTTTCTCTGTTTATCTCTATTCATCTCTGTCCGTTTCTCTGCTCCTATCTGTCCCTCTCTCCTTTCTTATATAGAAACGTCACCAGACGTTGCTTTCTCTTTTCTCATAGAGGCCACGTAATATCTTTGTACATAAATATTACAATTTTATGAAATACATCTTGCTTAAGTTCAGGTAAACGAAAGAATCAGTTATTTACACTTTTACTATATTTTTCGTAAAGTTCCCAACGATCATTTTTTCCTTGTTGACAACATCTTTTTCTGTCCTTTATTATCCAGACTTAGATATATTTACCACTAATGTTAAGTAAAAAAAAGTAACCATTCACTTATTTTTTTCCTGCATTTGAACAGTGGTTTTGTTTTATAAATATATTAAAATACGATAAAGAACGTATGTCTACCTTATTCTCATGTCCATCGAGGAAATCCAGGTTCATAGGAGATGATGGGTTTTCGATTCGGAATTCATGTTCTCACAAAAACTATTACTATTAGTCAATGATAAGATTAATATTTTTGTTATTATTTATATTATGTTTTTCAAGCCAATCACGTTCAAGAAGGGCGTATAAGTAGAATGTCCAATTCTTTACAATCTATCTATTATTAATACACATATTTAAAAGCTACCAAAACTCATAGTTATTTATCGACATAGATTTTACATTTTTTGAATACGTTGTGTATAGTTTCGATTTGTCTCATGTGGGCAAATACTTCGTTTTATCACATGGCATAAGATGTGGATCTCATATACTCTCTGAATTCATTGAATGTATTGCCTATACCAGTGGTGCCATGGTGGCGGCCCGTGGGCCGGAACCGGCCCGAATGGACATCTCATTTGGCCCGTTACGTTAGTGGTTGAGAAGTGTTTTTATAATAAATAATATTATGATACAATATCAACAAATTTAAATCTACTTTTGTTTAGTGTTTAGTGTTGCAAGGCCAAAATGTACCGGTAATTTGGCCCCCCGAGGTCCCACTTGAAAACAGTCCGGCCCCCTGACCGATTTCACCCTGGCATCCCTGGCCTATACTATTTAGTTCTCTTAAAATGGTGATTAGAACTTGTAATAGTGATGTACATAGAAAATAACAAGATCACATAACTAGATGTCTGTTTTTATCCAAAAGTATACCTTTTCATATATATATATATATATATATATAAATTCATTATTTAAAAAATATACATACAAATTATAAATAGCTTAGATACATTAATTTAATATTTATATTGTGTTTTTGATGCTATCAATTGACCTCAACTAAGAGCACTAGTCGTAGAAGGACATGTATATTGCCCTATGCTTTTGCATTTCAACTTAAATGACACTTTTAATAATTTTTGACATTTTATAAAAGCAGCCTCTTTATATGTCTAACGTGCCCTAGTTAAATCATGAATGTCATCGCGAGCATCTATATTGGTTTTAACGAAGCAAACACCTCATCGAATGTTGTATACTTTTTTTGCATGATTTGGATAGCTTTTCATAAAAGAGGATCTGCAGCTGCCATTCTCTAGTAGTAAGTTATATCAATTGCTATTCGTAAGGAAAATCAGGGAAGTCCAAGACATAAACATGTTTTGTTTTTACATTCTATTAATGACACCAAGTGCTTGCCTCCAAGAGCCCTATAGTCAATAAACGTATAATAATCTTCTTCGTTACTCATACAACGCTATTCTGTTACATAATTTACCAACATAACAATAAAAAAAATACTGATACAACACACAACCTTCACATTCTTAAACTCAAAAATGGAGCTTATTCAAGCATGCTGCATGGGGGGGTGTCACATAATATTACTTTGTCTATGTGTTTGCAGACTTGGGAGCACAAATGCTCCTGACTAAAATTTGAAACTCATTGCCCCGGAGTCTCTCGGTTCAATGGTTGCTTTTTTAAATGAAATATATTTATTGTGACCTACATTAGAGGGGCGCCTCGTACAATCACAAAATGACTTCTTGGCTCTACTTGCTCGTATATGCAAATATATATAATATATATATATATATATACATATATATATGTAAGGAGTATAACATATATATATATTATATATAATATATATATATATATATATATATATATATATATATATATATATAAAGTCAACTTCGCTTAAGTCGAAATAGCATAAGTCGAAAAGTCGCCTAACTCGAATATAATTAAAAGTCCCATTTTTTCTCCATTGACATGTGTGTAATAAAAATCGTACAAGTAGATTTTTGTAAGTCGATATTGTTGCCTAAGTCGAACAGTATTTTGACAGTAACACATACATAACAAGAAAATAACTTCGCATATGTCGAAGAGGGCGCTCACTTTCCAAAACACAGCCCGCATGCACTGCGCCTGCCGTTCACACTGTGTATTACAAGGAAGTAAACACAGATGGTTGAAGTGGGGAAAAATATTGAAGACTTAAGAATTTGATTCGCCGATGATTTGCGACTGCATGTGAGCGAGTGCACACACACACACGCCTACCTGTATATCGAATTTTTCTTCGACTTAGCAATCAAAATTTGTGACTCGAATTTCGGCTAAGTCGATTGTTTTTGCACAGTCCCGAGAGAATCGATTTAGGCGAAGTTGACTGTATATAATATAAACATTACAATATAATATTCATCATTGAACTTTAATAAGAAACTAACTTCTTTGTCAATCCCCCCCCCCCCCCCCAGGAGTATATGCTATTAAGCATCTCATAGCGTAACGGAACCTGCAATTCCATACAGCTACCCGTTAGGTATATAACCTAAAGGTGAGGTATATTTCATTATATTCTATACAAACGGTGGACAAACAACAACAATAAATAATCTAGTATGACATATTAAAATACATACTAAAAATGTTTAAAAGCACACAAGAAACTAACCTACTTCTAATTAACTCTAATGTATAAAATACAATTGAGCGAAGTAGGCCGACGAAATCATATCGTTTGGGCTTTTTGTCCACCTATTACGATGATTTTGGTCGGGCTCTGCTTCACTGGTTAAGCCGGGATTATCAGTTTGAGGTATTTCTCCTTGTTATTCATAATAAAATAGTTTCTTCGTTCTAGTTAAATGAGTATCTAAAAAGGTGTTTATTCAGAATCATTGTACTTTCAGTCATAGGCGTAGGAGAGATGTTTGGTTTGGGGGGGCAGCATTCAATTTGCCCGAATTTTAACAAGAACTGTTACACCGGTGAAAAAATAATCAAATGAAGAAAGCTATGTTGATTATATTTTTTTTTAGTAATTTCTTACTATTCATTACATTATAATTATTTTGTTATACTTCAAAATCCGATTGCTTTCATAATTTAATATTTTTTCTACAACTTAAATGCCCAAACACATCAACCAATTTGCCCGAATTCGAGAACTCACCCAAATAGGGGGGGGGGCATTGCCCCATTGCCCCCCTGTCTCCTACGCCTATGCTTTTAGTGATAATTATTTGACAATAAATATATTTCGTCGTAAATAGACCTCTATCGTCTTATCTTACAGGGTTAGGCAGAATTAGTGAAACATAGAAATGACGCAATAGCTCCCAAAATACTTAATTTAGAAAATATATTACTTCAAAAAAATTGTTGACAACAAATTGCTTTAAATTTTTTATAACAAGTTATTACACGTATCGACCATTTGCTCGAACCACAGCCCTAAGTCTCTTGACCACACCAGTGCATCTATTACGCACAATCTCCTCTGGAATCTTGTTCCAGCAGCCTCAGCTGTGGCCATCAGTTGGTCCTTATTGACCCTTGTTTAGCATTGGTCTTCGTCTACACTATCCCCTACATGGCAAGGTAATGAGGGTTGCAATCAGGAGATGAGAGAGGCCAAAGCTCTTTGCTCCAAAGTGATAAAAATTGGCTGCACACCAGTCCTGCACAATCTTTGCAGTATGGTCGGAGCTCCGTCTTGCTCGAAGCAGACAGGGACTCCACCAAACTCTTCCTGGACCCACGGGAATACTTTGGTCTTCAGGAAGTCCAAGTACACGTTTCTGGTATTCTCTAGGATCCTGGAAGTATCCCTGTACAATATACGATCATTTTGAGGATCGAACTTCTTTGTGGTCTCGAAAAGTTTCTCATCAGAGAAAATCACAATTATACTAGGGTTGTCTGCGTGCCATTTGAGAACCAACTTTGATCTATCCTTCCTCTTGACCATAGTGGCCTCGTTTAGTAGATGTATCTTCCTGTACTTGAACGGCTTCATACCCAGGTCAGCTTTGACCACCCTCCCGATGGTCCTCGCAAATACGTTGCACTCTTGAGCCATCTTATTCATTGAGCGGGCGGGTTACGAAGTATCCTGCCGGCGATGGCCTTGGTCAGCCTTGGTGTACTTCTTGATCGCTTCTTTCCTTGTTATGGTTTCTTTGTGGCTTAGCCTCTCTCTGTGATAACTTTTTTGAAACGCCAGATGAAGGTTCAGCTTACCCTAAGCATGATCATGATAGCCTTGTGTGACTGGCCAGACTCCAACAACTTGACGATGGTCGTTCGCTTGCTTTCAAGGTCCATTTCGTCGTTGTTTTTCAACAAAAAGTTGTGAAAACAACACAGCAGATGTACAAATGTGCGCAAAACATAATTGTATATCATTACGAAACCTCTCAAACTCACATTTAGAAAGATATTGCACTTACAATTCGATGTTTCACTAATTCTGCCTAACCCTGTATGTAGATTAAGTTATGACGGAAATAAAACAAAGAAGCAAACTTACGATGCGCTCAATGCTTAAATGTTATGTACAAATTTAAAACTGACACATGCATAAGATTCAATATGTTATACCCATTTTGTTAGTTGCTCTCGTGAGATGACGAAATGGCCAGACTTACACCAATTGTGCAACTATATTATTCACATAATAGCTCTGAAGGTGATACTTTTTCTTGCATATATGGTCATTTTATTGCCGCTATAATTAACCAAATGAATTGCAAATGTTACGAATAGAGGATCGTGACTGCAATATATGTATTTTCTTTGGGTGATACTGTCCATCCAGAAATATGTAAGACCCAAAATACAATTAGAAATATCAGTCAAAGTTGTGAAAGTGATTCACGTTTTTCCTTTTTTTTTTTTTTTTTTTTTTTTGAAGACGTATTGATCCTCCTCAGTCGAAAACAATCAACAGTAGTATTTGATTACAGAAATCAACACTAATTTACTTAAGAGAGACTTCTAAAATTGAACTTTAAGATTGCAGCATATAAAGTGACACATGGAATTATACAAGTCAAGTTTTTATCCCTCTTGTGCCGTCGAAGACATGACATTTTTAAATATCTTATAAAATGTCATTAAAAAGTATAAAAAATATCTTAGTTCTCTTTTATGTTAAGGTTGGCGATGGGATTTATCCTGAATGTTCTTTGGTGTGGGCTGAAAATGAACTTCAAAATTATATCAGTTTTTTGTCTTTTATATTTATCATGTCATATTATCGAATTAAATTTTTACTAATTAATTGTTTTAATGTATATTACAAGGGGATGTCTTTTGGTTAAAAGGTATTTTTTATATTATTCAGCGTTTTTCCTTTTATTTTTTGTTCAGAAATATATTTTTTAAATAATGGTCTTTATTAAAATTGTATTACATAGAATACTTAAAATACAATTTAAAAAGTAGGTAGAATTGCGTAAAAATACATAAATAACCATTATAATGATATAATTTTAAACTGAAATGTTTTTTTTAATTAAATCATTTATTTAAGTTCTCTAAGAATATAATAGTTTATCAGTAAATCGACTAAAACACAGATATGCAATCAATATAGATATGTAACCAATGGGGACATAATTATACACAAATATGCGTAAACATACATATCAACTGGAATTTATACAAATGGCATTAAAATTAATCATAAGAAATACAGGGCACGATAGACACGATGATAAGATAGAGAAACTGGTAAAAAAGGTGTGATAAAATAATTATTAAGATCCCCAGTCTTGAGGTAGAGTTTTTCTTTTATAACTGAAATGTTTATTTAAATATTTCTAATATTTAATTTGTCTATGCCAATACAGTTTCTTACTAATAAAAAAATCAAATGACAAAACTTATCATTTGAAATGATATCATAAACATGACTACTTGATGATAGTTTGTTTATAACAATGTAATATACATATTTGCCCTATGAACAACAGAATGTATCACAAAATATCTAACAAAGAAGTAAATTTTGTCTGATTGATCAAATAACATATGATGACTAAAACTTAACTTTATAATATTATTTATATATATTACAGAGTTCAATTATAATGCATAAATAAATTTGACCACACCATCGTTCTTTGGTTTTATTTATCTCTCTTCTCATTAGTCTGTATTTAAACAACTCAGTATTATTCGTTTTTATTAGCTCAAGAAGTCAAAGTGGCTGTAATTCAAATTTGTGATCTGTACCTTTCAATCCACTTATTGGCAAATCCAAATCAGATGCGTACAGCAGTAAGAAAGTACAGCCATATAATAATACATGAATATAAATCGGCAAAATTTATTTTTTTGATGAACAAAAACGAAAAAAAAAGAAATGGTTGTGGATCATGATTATTCACTATTGAAAATGAAACAGGGAACTCAAGGAAGACGACAACGAAAAGAAATGAAAAATAATAATCTCTTAAGCGGGATTTGCATTTGGTTACGTAATATATATATATATATATATATATATATATATATATATATATATATATATATATATATGTATATATATATATATATATATATCATAGAGATATAAAGATATGAAGAGCTTATTCCCTCCAATTACACTGAACAACAAAAAAAATACTCGAGATGTGTAAAATGATTTACACTAATTTGGGTACGCTGATTTCAAAAATCATAACTGTTGTGCTGTATCACGTCAGGATTTTCAGTTACAGAAATATTCCCATTGCCTAAAAGTCAGGATTTCAATGAAATTTACAAAAATTCATTTATTCTTTTATTACATTATGAATGCTTCAAAATTATAGAAATTGCAGAAAAACGCCATTAAAATGTAATTAAAAAGCTTTAGTTCAAGTAGATTCCACTGCTGCAGCCTTGATCCAAGCAGCTCTGCTTTCGCCTTTGACAGCGAGAGATCTCTTACAAGATCATTTTAGTCTCCCTGGTTCAGAAGATGTGGTTCTTGAGTGTCGGGTTCAAAAGGTTCATCATCACCATCCTCTTCGCCACTGCTTACAGGTATTTTCTGATCAGCTGGAGGTGTTGGAACGGGGTTCTCGTCATCATGAGGCACAGGTTTACGAGCAGAGACGCAGTAAGCGTACTTGATGTGGCCTTTATTCTTCTTGTTGAAGCCGGCGATGCTTGTGCAGCAGAAATAACAAACATCATGATGATTCTGTTGCTCACGCCATATCATGGGCACCGCAAATGGCATGCACGACAACCACTGAGTCAAGCCTGTGTGGCAGCTTGTGCAGCAGATGTGTGGTGCCCAGCTCTTTTCTTTGTCTCCCACCTTACACCCGAAGTAGTGAAAGTAGGCGGCCTTCATTTTCACTGCTGTAGATATACGTCGCTGTTGATCTTTTTTGGTATACCGACCACAGACATAACAGAAGTTGTCAGGATGACTGGCACAGGAACGCCGACTCATGTTGACCTGAAAGAAAGAAAGAAAGAAAGAAAGAATCAAACATTAGTATTTTTTAATCATTTTACTAAAAACAAGTATTCTAATGGCCAACCGTTGACTAGTTGACTAGTCTAAATAAGATTTCTAATAATTATGACTTTGTGTTTAGCTTAAAATTGAACTGATCTGAAAGCTAAAACGCTCTGATAGTTATATATATTTATATCACTGCAAATATCAGACCATGCTTTTCTTGTGACTGTTCCCTCAGAAGCCCGTCCACAGTTAAAGGACATTCTCCCAACCTCCCATGTCATTCATTAAATATATAAGAAAAATGGCAAGGAACATAAACATTTAAAGGCAAGTGAAAAAAACTTGATGGTCATTCATTTATGAGAGTCGAAGGCAATAATATAATAATAATAAGAACTTGGAGTGATGATGGCATTTCTTCTTTTTTTTTCTTCGTCTTTCCTTGGTCACTCACCCGTCGTCGTCGTCTCATGTAAGATGGTTAACAATCTTGAAATACGGGTTTCTGTGGCCCTTACTCAAAAAGCAGCAGCATTCATCTAAATTATTATTATTATAAAAGTAAGATAATTGTTGTCTTCCCACGGTATACTTTATTAATTATTATTTTATCACTACTTGCACAAGTTTATATTATATATATATATATATATATATATATATATATATATATATATATATATATATATATATCGGTTAAATCTGTGAAAAAAAAATTCGAAAGAAGAAAGCTATGTAGATTACTTTTTTTTCTTTTTAGTAATTACATACTATTTATTACATTATATTTATTTGGATGTAATTCAAAATCCGGTTGCTTTCATAATTCCATACTTTTTTCTTCCACGTAAATGCCCGAATACTTCAACCAATTGGCCGAATTAGAGAACTCACCCTAATTTTGCCCCCCTGTCTCCTACGCCTGTATATAGATATAAATATCATATATATATATGGTATATATATATATATATATATATATATATATATCTTCTATTGCCTGAGGCATAAATTCGTGTAATAAAACTTGTCATTTAAAGAGACTGCGATAGCTCGAAGTGTTCAACTCTCAATGATCAGGGAGCAGGTTCGAATCCCGAGAGGGGAAGATGGATATTGTTCAACCTCATTGATAAGGTCATATATTAGATATTTTAATGTCTATGGTATAATGTTTATTCACATCTAGAAGGATGCAATTCTATCAAACCATATATGCAAAAAAATCTATAATAGTTTACTTTTTCATTTCTATAAACTGATTTTATAATTATTACAAATTCCTATAAACAACAAAAGATAGCTCTATAATTGTGACCTCCGATATGATCTTATCTGATAATTTATTTGAATACATCAAGCTAAAGATGTTCTTTGTTGAATGAAATTACTTTTATAGTCTGTTTATCTTAAAAAAATAAATGTATTTCTAGATAAAGGCACGAAAGTATGAACTTAATATACTTCAAAATATATTCAGACACTTTCGATCGTTTTGGTTGGAGTATATCAGATTATATTTAGATACTGTAAGATCTACTAAGACTACAAGATATTTTAGAATACTAAGTGAGTTTGTCTATGGCGGATCAAGAATCTGATAGATGCAAATGCTATAGACTTTTTATCATCTCCAAACGTCTACCATTCACTGTATCCCTGGACACCGTGACTGTTGAATAAAGATAAGCCTACAAACCGAAGAGTTATCATCACTCAACTCTTCCTATTTACCAAATAAACTTATAGAGACAACTTAGTTAAAATTAGAATTTGAAATATGCTGATCAATTTGTATACCAAAATTACTATTGCATATACCAAGAATAAGTTTTTGCTTCCTATTTGAGTCGATGGAATCAAATAATGAGAATATAAAAGATCATTTTATGACAGTAAACAGTCAATAGAACCTTAAATATTTTTAATTTACTGACTAAACGACTTCTTATCCTAGTTCCGACTCTATAAAATACAAGAATGTTATATTTTAATATGTTGCACATTAACCGTATTATATATTCTGGAAATTGTCTTATATTTGTTTATATATATATATATATATATATTCTTACGTATATTATGAAATCATTAATGGAAATAAAAGTTTTAATTAGTCCATCGGACTCAGGCCCTTTTATAATGATATCCATCAATATTAACCTCCCCCTCTCGGAAGGAGTCGATCCTTCTAGGTCCTCCACATACCAATAGTGGAGCATCTTTCCACTGAGCTAGCTCAGTGAACTCTCTTTCATTTTTTTGTTTATGTCTCTCAGTTAGTAAATAAACTTACATGATTAAACATAAAAAACTTTCAAAACCCATAGAGATACAAAATACAGAGAGCTCATTCATAGAAATACGTGGGTCTGTATGCATTCGAGGAAGTAGCCTCAAAACATACAAATCTTTATATTTATCACCACCCTATATTTTGTAATTATAGGATAAATAGACTGAAGGAAGGGAAGAGCAATAACTGAGTATGCAGCTGTTGGGAGCCATTTTATATCCCCTTTAATATGAAAAAAAATATTATTCAAATCAAAGTGACATGGTAAAGAAGGAAGTCAATATTTTTTTTGTTATACCTTGAGCAGTCTAAAAAGGGAGAAGTGACGAAAGTAATACTCCAGTGACGTCATTGTAAGTAACTTTTCTATTTCCAAGACAACTAATGATTCCCCCCTCTTTGAGGCCGCCATCTTTGTTATAAAAGAGCTCTTTAAGTTATCATAATATTTCTTCTTTGTTAATAATATATAAGGTTTTTTTATATATCTAGGTCAGTGAAAGAATCATAAATCATAAAACCTTTCAATTATAATGTAGTATTGATCAATTTGTTTTTATGGACTTCCATTCACAACTAATGGATTCATATTAAGCTGTTATTCAAAGATAGCAGCTCTCTCGTTCTATATTTTTTATTTAAAAGAACAAGATTTAAATAAAGCGATTCTTTCTCATTCAATCCTCTGCAAAAAAAAAAAAGTTTTGCAGAAAAAACCACACCATTGTTGTTATTATTATTATTATTATAGGCGTACCTGGGCCCTTAAGCGACCCATGAAGGGAACATTTTTTTATTTTGTATGTGTAGAAGTCTTCTATTATATTTTATTCCCTCTTTTCTTATTATCCTTCCTTGGGGGCCTTGCAAAAAAAAATGATTTGCTGAAAAGGGAAAGTTTTGGACAGACAAGAAATCATTTACTATATTATTTGTGTGTGTGTCTACTGAAAAGTTGCGTGAATTTCTATCTTGTGTAAACCTCTTCTTTTTCCTTAGTTCAAAGCGCAAGTCAAGGATGTGGCTCACACAACCTCACCCCTAAAAAATTAAATTTCTTTTCAATTGGCTACTCACTTTCTTTATTTATCTACGTCTCAAAGAGATTTATGACATAAAAGATGAAGTACAAATTATTCATTATTTTGCCTGTGTATGTGCCGACCAAAATTTAGAGTGCCGAAGCAATGTATAGTAGCGCTGAATATCGAATATTTGATATAATGTCAATTGTTGAGAGAGACAGCGACACAAAACAATCATATGCAAGGAAGATTTCATATTAGAAATAAAGAGTTTGATGACGTCACTAAGGTCATCACATTTCCAGAAAAAATATATATTATAAAGTCTTCCTTGCATTTGCAAAGTTCCTCTTGCAACAACGCCTCATATGTAGAAGTAGCAAGGTTTACAGTCGGGGTACTTAGTGGGGCAAACTTTGGGGGTATTCCTTCAAGTTCTCCAATGGTCACTTCTGGCCTTTTGATTCAAACTTGGGACCTTGTGACCCTTGTAGAACTTGTGTCTGATATCCTCACTGATAACATTCGATATTGTCCGCCTACAAACACCCATTTACTCGATTAGCTACGTGAAGGACTTGCTGGGCTCGTTTTCGATCTTCTTCCGCAAATTCTCCACGAACTCCAAGGTTCACAAGGTGTCGGAGCATATTTTATTCGAATTTCGTTCCTCAACATCTTCATAACTATGATCAGTCTCCTCCAGCTTGGCCCTGGTTGTATTCGCATTGCTTCTCACCGTACACGATGCCATCTAAATGTCACAATCCTTGAATCCGGGGCGCATCATCATAACCGTAGTGATACTTTTCCAACTCTCAGGGAGGTTGGACTCGATTGAATTCCTTGTTGTCACTACCAACTGTTCTATACTTCTGGCACAACTCACAGAAACTTATATATATATTCCATTTATCGTCAGTTGTGATGAAACAAATAAATTTAATGTCATGCTTAAGGATTTGCTCATCTAATGAATATGAAAATAGGTTATTTGAGGAGTCACTTCAAGTATAAATAAATGATTGGATGCAGATTCATGACAATAAATTATTTGTGTTTATAAGGATGGTATTATTTCCTCTGAATTGATTTTCGCACCTCAATAGCCGCGAATGAAGTGATGTGTGTTATATCAGTATGCAAACTAACTTCTAACATAGTTCTCTCTTCTTTTATTTTAATTAATCACGTTGAAAATGTATTCCCTTTTTTATCGCTATACTTTTCATATGATATTTTTTGTAAGCCACAATTCATTTTACCAAAGTAAATCACTAAAACAAAGAAATAAAAAATCCAAAATATATATTTCAAAACTCTACCAAATACACTCATAAGACGAAATGTATTATATAAAAGACAAAATGCTATACTTAAAAGAAATAAACAAACAATAAACTACCAAACTAATGCTTAAGTATTAAGAAGATGTAAAACAATCTTTAAAAAAGACTCTATATATATATTCTACAAAAAATAATGTCTTTATTTCGTTCTTTTGTTCATCTGTTCATTTCCCTGTATTCCCAAAAACGATTTATTAGATTTTTTTCTTAAATATATACTGTAAGATAATCAATAAGATATATACATTCAGCTGGCACAACTGCCTTCATTGGGATGGGCATCAGATCTCCCGGAAAGCGAAAGTCATTAGGAGAATAGGATGTTGTTCTTGGGGAAGCTCAATGTATAATATATGATGTATGTGTGTGCATTGGGCAAAATCTTCCTTACATTACCATTATTTTGAAGAAAACTGATCTGGATGAATGAAAATAACTTTTGGTCAGGACCTTGATGAAGTCAGCAGAACTTAGCTCAGCATCATGACCTTTTGACAGCATAGATCCTTAAAAAGGTTTATTTACAGAACGTTTTACCCTCAGCATTTAATTGTATTAATTTTTTTTTTGTACATTACACCTCCAGAAAGTCTTCATATCGTGCCCAACTTTTTTTGTTTAATTACTCATATCAAACTTCCAAAAGAAGTTTAATATCAAAGTAATGCTAAGTATTATTACTTAACAAATAAACCATTCCGTTGCTTGCAAAATAATTTCACATTAATTTATTACATTTTCCTCTTTTTGTATATCAATCCCCTAGAAATATTATAGTTATATATATATATAGCTCATGCAAAATATTATATCTGATTAGAGTAACTTTTTGCTTCTTTCAATAATTTCCTAGACATTATAAATAATACGAATTTTAGATTCATTCATTCAGACATCCTATTAAAGAAGCCCATTTGTATGCGTTAAAAGAACAATAAAAAATAATATAAAACCCATTTGATTAAGAATTCAGAAGTAGCTGCCTTTTATGGCCCCCCCCCCCCCTATGTACGTATTTGTTTGGGAGTCACGTATTTTCCTTATTAGTTACCCCTCTTCTGCTTCGCATAAGGCCTATGTATCCGCCATGCGGAGGCACTTTTAGAACGCTAACCTGATTTCTATCAGAGGATAATATAAAGCTGCTTTCTTGATATGCTTATCTCCCCATGGTAATGGACCATACATGACGTTGTAAAATGAATGTAGATTATACTATGATATTGTTCTTCAGTTTGATCCACAGTTAGCCATTTACTGAGAGGTTTTTTTTATTGAGTAGAGTCGTACAAGCCTTGTATGTATAAATTTATCATCATGGTTGTGAGTTGAATGAATACGAAATTATTGTTGTTGAAGCTTAGAAATCAAAGATTAAGTCCTATATTACCCGTATTTTAGGGTAAATTGAATATATATATATATATATATATATATATAGGAATATAAATATATGGCACCCTCATAAGATTATAGTCCTAGAGATATAAAGACATATAGGGCTTATTGGATTCTTCAGGTGAATACGTTTTTGTGCCCAATATAAACACAATTATTTTACGATGACGTAATACAAATTACTTTGTTTATATTGGGCACAGAATACAGCTGAACGACTATGTTTCTCTGCTATTGAAGGGAATAATCTCTCTATATCTGTATGTCTCTTTGATTCTAGTAGCCAGGGATATTCATACTTTGAAAAGGATGTAGGTAGCGTTGAAAAATGTTCACGTGAATAAAGCCTTATTTGCTACATTTATGACGTCATATCAGCTGTGACTCACTCTTTTCCTCCTCACCCACCCATATAATAACAGGTCGTCAGTGTTACCCGCATTAATTGTGTTATTTTTTATATGTTACAGTCAGATTTCCTGAATAACTATGATAATAAAAATATTTTAATTCTTAATCAAAATACAATTTTGATATGGGTGACAAGAAAGATCTCCGTTAGTAAATATAAAAGTCAAGAAGATCACAGGTCTGGTTGGATAATGATATTGCTATAATTTTACTTAAACCTAAAGAAATGCAACTCATTATAGACCAAAAAATGTATCATTGTTTCATTAATTTTAGAGTAATCGGTTATCTCAACGAATACAACAGAATTGAATATTGGCAAAAATAGTGAATTCCCAATTCATCTGCGACATCATGGACAGGGGCCAGAGATTTGATAAAGTTATTCCTTCAAATTATCTCGAATACCTCAAACTCATCAAATCGACAATAAGACGACATCAACGTTTTATATTGAATAAGAAATAGTTTTTAATAAGTCATTTTATATTATGATTTTATCTTTAGACAGTAATTTTGAATTATAATGTTCATTTATGTTTTGTTATTAAAGTAACTGTCTTAAGATGTGTTTTTTAAATCTCCTACTTTCTAGTGTATTCTTATATTTTACACTGTATGGATTTTAGCTAATAAATAAACATCTCAACCAAAAAAAATAGTGGCATGCAATCCCAAAATATAAAGTTCCATCTTTTTATAATTGAAAACTGATCTATATCATTAATGCCGATTATATCGGTTACACACATATTGTATACAGAACTTAATGTGATAATTAAGTAGAGTTATTTTTTATTTATGTGATTAGGCTATGTTAGTGTGTTTCAATTAATGTTAAAAAGGAGATATTCTTATTCATTCAACAGTTAAGGTATCATAAAGTATCGTCTGATGTTTTGTGTATAAAATAAAATATTTTTTTGGATTTAAGTATGTTACATAAACATTTAATGTGCAACATAAAAAGACGTTCTTAACAACAAAGTATCTCATGTTGTATTTGTAAATTGCCCGGCTCTTGACATCTTGAGAGAGTTTGTGTCTCTAAATGTCAGGGGGATATGTGAAAAAATATACCTTCTTTTCTTCTATTTGAGCTTCAATCAAACCATAAAAGTTCTCCAACAACGCGTGCCTTGGATATGTCTCTTCTAAGTTGTCAAAGTTGTATTTTGGAACAGCTAACCAGCGCCGATTTCATATCTAAGTATGACATCAAAACTATTGCGATCTCTACTGCAGCTAGTTACTCAGCCTTATCTATGAAGATCCATGATGTAAATTGTTCCTAATGGGTGCAAACAAGTGACTTAGTCAAGTTTTATCCGTCCTGCTCTTTATCTCATTCTTTAAAAAACTAAATTATGTTCAACAAAAAGTTCATAAATTATATAAATAAAATTACGATTATTCTCTTCTGGGAACTTACAAATTTATTGTACAATAATCATTATAATTATTTTGTTAATTTTATTTGAATTTAAGTGATTTTAATGAAAAATTTAAAAAAATTGTTACTCTCTTGTGTATTCTTCAAATATGATGAACTACTTTTATATTTAGAGAACTAATTTTTAACTACAATGTTTATTTATACAATTTATTATGTGTTTTTAGTCTGAATAATTAAAGTTTTATAATTTTTTTAAAAGTATTTTTCATTATCAAACATTGATGCCAAATATTCCTCCTATCTTATAAGCCTTAAGTTTACACCCATAATATCAACATATGAGATTCATTGCGCAAATTATATTGGTTTTTCGTACACCAATAAATAAAATAAGAGGTCCAGTATGACGGCTGTTGGTTCAGCCCAGACGGCGACGGAATCCACACTCGTCGAGTATACCAGATATGACTTTATTAAATACTTTGGATGTTATAGCATATTAAAATATGTCTGACTTTTTTAAGGTGGAGAGCCAACTCTATATTTTATATAAGTATATATTAACAAACAACTAGAAACAACACATTAAAACCATTAAATATGTGTTTCATTGATTCCTGCTAGGCCTGTAACATAGAATGAAATATGGTAATTTTAAGCAGTGATAAATACATATTTTTGGCAAGATATAATATATTCTTCATATATATTAGTGAATAAAATATATATTCTGCAACATACCATATATTTATCTTGATACTAAGTAGAGAATTTGGATTTTTGTTAAAACTATATTCCAGAAAACATTATTCTTCTAACGATAATATAACTCATAGATGAGATGATATGTCAATCAAAAAAGTAATTACAATTATTTGGGGACTTTTCAATATCTTATTGAAATATTGCTTATAAAATAATTGAAAAATGTCTTCAGATTTATCCTTTATGCTTTGACTATTAAATTTTAACAATGCCTCAATTTTAGAAAAGTTTATTCGTCTCCGCAAGTATAAAATGTCTTTTCTCCATTAAGTCCGAATACTTTTAATGAAAACCTATATGTGTTGTAGAAGAGCTAAATTCCTTGTATTTGTAAATATATCGTTATAGAAAAGATGGAACCACCGACAAAGGATCATGTATGATATTGGTAAAGTAAATTTAGTCACAATTTTGAATAAAGTATATTGATAGGCATCATTTCCTTCCTTAAATGTATTCCTCCCAACAATATGGAGTGTTGAAATAAGGCAAATGATGGATTTTCTTAACTTTATGTAGTAAATACCCGAATAAATCTTAGTGAATAATGGCATAAAGTATGTGCACCAAGGTAGATAGAAATGCATGGTATGCCCGTATTGCCAAGAGAGCTGACTAGCCTCTGTGACGTCATTAAAAACACTGTTAAGTGAAGACAATACAATATTTTGATTAAGCCATAATAAGAATAAGATACAAGGTATATCCGTTTTGCCTCTGTGACGTCATTAAAACCATGTCAAGTGAAGACAAAACGATATGTTTTGATTAAGCCATAATAATAATAACATTAATACATTTTACTATCCATAATATCATAAAATAGGCATATGTTATATATATATATATATACCTTTCTGTTTACCACATATTTTTACATACAAAGAAGCACGATACTATATATCCTTCTATTGGGCATCAAACGTACTTTATTGAGGATCAGATATCTGCTATATATAAGACATATACAATTCAGACATACAAATATTCTTCTCAAGCTATATTGAAATATTTGCAAGACCCTCCTCATGTCATCTGTACAAACTAAAGCCCTCTTTTTCTTTTCTTTTTTAAAAGAAGAATATCTTATTACACTAAAGGAAAAGACGAATGGTTGATGTATTTTAGATGAAAAAATACGCTCATATAGCTCACATTACGTAATGTTATCTCCATTTTTTGTTGTAGTTAGAATAAGTTCGTGTTGAGCTGGTGTGTGTGTGTGCTTAATTAAAGAAGGTCTTGAAACATCACTTTATATTCATTATTGTCCATTATGAACATTTACATGATAATAAATAATAATTAAAAGATATGAGGGGCTACAACCATAACCCAATGTGTATAGGCTTAAGTGGACATTTGCTGTGTAGAATCCAGTTACTAAATTGGATTCTTTTTTATGAGGGGTGATGAAAGCTTGAAATGATTTGTGGGTTTGTAGGATTACCTAGGGGTTGCTCTGGGCTGTTAGAAGGACAAAAGAAGTTGATTAATCATGAAAAATATCATATTTAAGGATAAAACTTTATTCTTGAATGTGATGGTTGAAAGAAAATAAGAGGAAATAATTTAACAAAAGGAGACTTCGTATTATGAACTTAACCATTATTTACAATCATCGATGTTGAGATGCAAACATTAACTCACAGAGAGAAGAACACATTCTTAAAAACACGATTTGTGACTTCTCAACTCGATTCGATCCGTACCATTAGCAAATACTATATTTAGGCTAATTGTGCTACATATATGATCCCCCTTGAACTTCTATATCAAAAATATAAATACAAATCCTTTAAAAACACCCCTAAAATGTGAATATTTAATTAGTCAAAAACACATTTTGAAATTAATTGCAAAAAGCTCTCATTTATTACGTAATACCTCCATGTAACTATAAAAAAAGTATTTAAAGAGCTGACATCAGATAAAGACGGCAATGCACCACCTAACTATGATTGAATGACGCTTGATGCAATAGCGTCTCATATATGAGAAGTAAATTTGTTATTTTAAGGAGTGCTTATTTGCATCTTGGCTAAAACCATTTACACTTAATTTGTCAATATCAATAAGCCATAAAATATAAATAGAAGCAATAAAGATAAACAATAATTTAAAAAAGGACATACAGTTAAACGCTACATTTTTGTTGTTGTAAAAATAGCTTTTAACTAGAGGCATATATACACTCAGAGAGTGTGTACCTCCGCCGATCCCCACAACATTCCCATTCAAACATTCTCCCTTTCACACGCCCGATTTTCTATCTCTAATCATTGTTTCCTCTCTGTTAGCTTATTTGCATATTAAAAAAGCACTCAGAGATGGGAAGACGGAAGAAGTTTAAGCTACGTCACTGGGTTAATATAGTCCTGAGATGATATATGAACAATAATACGTCAATGAATATTTTTTTAGCGTTTGTTCTTTCCTACTCCCTGAATAGAGACCCCATTTCATTATTATATTAGTAGATTTTGCTCATTTGCATATTAAAAAAGCACTTAGAGATGCCAAAATTTAATCACTTGTTTCTTTGGCATTTCCAACAACTCCACAAAGTTTCATTCGAATCCGTTCAGTACTTTTTGAGTTATCCTGCTGACAAACAACCAACAAACCAACAAACAAACAACGCCAATGAAAAACTAGAGGCATATATACACTCAGAGAGTGTGTACCTCCGCCGATCCACAACATTCTATTCAAACATTCTCCCTTTCACACGCCCGATTTTCTATCTCTAATCATGTTTCCTCTCTGTTAGCTCATTTTGCATATTAAAAAAGCACTCAGAGATGGGAAGACGGAGAAGTTTAAGCTAGTCACGGGGTTAACATAGTCCTGAGCTGATATATGAACAATAATACGTCAATGAATATTTTTTAGCGTTTTTCTTTCTACTCCCTGAATAGAGACCCATTTCATTATTATTAGTAGTAGTTTTGCTCATTTTGCATATTAAAAAAGCACTTAGAGATGCCAAAATTAATCACTGTTCTTTTGGCATTTCAACAACTCCACAAAGTTTCATTTGAATCCGTTCAGTACTTTTTGAGTTATCCTGCTGACAAACTAACAAAACAAACAAACCAACAAACGCCAGTGAAAACAATACCTCCTTCGGCGGAGGTAAATAGGGATATATCACTCAGAGAGTGTGTACCTCCGCCGATCCCCACAACATTCCTATTCAAACATTCTCCCTTTCACACGCGCCGATTTCTATCTCTAATCATGTTTCCTCTCTGTTAGCTCATTTGCATATTAAAAAAGCACTCAGAGATGGGAAGACGGGAGAAGTTTAAGCTACGTCACTGGGTTAACATAGTCTGAGCTGATAAACGAACAATAATACGTCAATGAATATTTTTTAGCGTTTGTTCTTTCCTACTCCTGAATAGAGACCCCATTGTCATTATTATTAGTAGTATTTTGCTCATTTGCAATTAAAAAAGCACTTAGAGATGCCAAAATTTAATCACTGTGTTCTTTGGCATTCCAACAACTCCACAAAGTTTCATTCGAATCCGTTCAGTACTTTTTGAGTTATCCTGCTGACAAACTAACAAACTAACAAACAACAAACGCAGTGAAAACAATACCTCCTTCGGCGGAGGTAAATATAACCCACAGCGAGTGTGTGATAATAGCATTGTATAAAACTAGAGGCCATAATACACTCAGAGAGTGCAAACCTCGCCGTCATGGCCTTCGAGGCGGATTTTTTTCAACGACTGGAGAGGAGTAGAGAGACGGGGGAGGTTTCCCTAGAGGGCAATTCCGAGAGGAAGCCGCTTCCCGGCACCCAATTTCACAGCACAGTGACATACTATGGCAGAGTAGGCACTTGGAAAATTTAGTAGTATTTAGCTCATTTGCGCCTTAATCTGCACTCAGAGATGCAAAATTTAATACACTTTTCTTTTGGCTTTTCAACAACTCCACAAAATTTCATCCAATCCGTTCAGTACTTTTGAGTTATCCTGCTGACAAACCAACAAACTAACAAACAACAAACAACCAACAACTAAACAAACCAACAAACGCCAGTGAAAACAAATACTCCTTCGGCGGAGGTAACTAGAGGCATATATACACTCAGAGAGTGCAAACCTCCGCCGTCACGGGTCCTTATGAGCCTTCCGAGACGGATTTTCACGACTGGGTCGGCTAGAGTAGAGGGACGGGAAGGGTTCCCCTCGACGGAAATTTTGAGAGGAAGACGCTACCGGCACCCGATTTCACAGCACAGCGACATCTATTCGCAGAGTAGGCTAACTTGAAATATTTTTAGTATTTATCTCGTTTTGCATCTTAATTCTGCACTCAGAGATGCCAAAAATTTAATACTTGTTACTTTTAGAATTTCCAACAACTCCACAAAGTGTCATCTAAATCCGTTACGTACTTTTGAGGTTTCCTGTGACAAACAAAACAACAAACAAACAAAACCAACAAACTAACGCCATTGAAAACAATACCTCCGGCGGCGGAGGTAATAAGTAGTTAGATTGTATTAAGATTTCTTCAATCTTTTTTTAAAACATTATTTTTAACTATCATACTTATCAGTGATACAAAATTTGTAAGTTAACTTTTTTTTTTAATATTTTGGTCGACTCCATATTTAAAGAACTATTTTGTTAAGTATAAAATATCTTATTACCATCATGGTATTTATACTTAAAAGTCTTTACCATTTATTCATCAGCTTCTTCATTCTTCAGATGTACTCTAAGTATTGACATTGTCCGATTAGGGTATTATTCCCAGTACCTTAAAGTAGTAGAGTCTGAACATATCACAGCTGATTCAGAACATGGGGCTGAGAAAAATAATAACAAGAGAGATTTCATCATCAGTTTATGGTACAAAAACTGTTTCTTTGAGTTTTCGTCAAACAAGAAGTATTGGATAAGCTGTTTATGTCCACATCTCCTCCTCTAGGGCCCTGAGGGTATCCAATTGTATGAAACATATTTAACTTGAGCGATGTGACATAAGGCATTGTTGTCCTTTATGTAAGGTCTATTATATTAAAATGAGTAAGTAACGACACGTTACTTCACTGGATTCCTGGTCTTCAGGAAGGACTGAGGGACAACCCAACAATCCTTACTTTTATTAGAAAGGAACTGAGAAATAACATAATTAAGTCATATCTGATAACATACTATATATAACCAAGCATAGGTATCGATGAAGGGTCTCCATGGATCCAAAGTAGCACATAAAACATATGTAGCGAATTCATATTCACGAGTCCGTCACGCTTGAGCAAGTGAAGGACAATGCAATAAATATACAAAAAAAACGAGCTCATGAAGCTCCATTGACGTCAGACTTGGAGGAGGAACTATAGTGACGTCAGACTTGAAGAAAGAACCACCAATGACGTCAGACTGGAGAATTCATCGAGGATCATCAGCACAATTGGATATTCTTCTAATATAAATTTATTGCTTTGGAGTGTTCTTAAGGCATTTAAAAGAAGACGGCAAATACTCAGAAACACCAGAGTCTCTTATGGTTGAGGTTATGTAATGTATTCACATCATAACAAAGTAATGAGCCAAATATTGTTGTATTTGATTATTTTTTGAGGGATATTGTCAAGTTTGTTTTTGACAAACAGGCACTCAAGCACACACTATATTAGATAAATAATGCTGAGGATGAGGTCAAGAACCGATTAAATACTTTGAATTATAAATGAGAAGCAATTATCTGACTTAATTATAGTTATTGAATGTTGGTGTTTGTCGCATATGTTATGTACTAAGGAAGAATATTGACGAAGAATATATTTCAAGAAATAAATAAATATTTTTTCCACAAAAACAACAATGAATATATATAAGTAAATAAATAATATACGGCAAGTAACAATAAATAGACAATAGATTGTAGATAAAAAGTATTTAGCCCCAATGAACAATTATATTTTGGGATATGAGGTAGTGTTGTGTCGGTCCTATCAAGGACCGAGGACTGCAGTCCAGTCCGGTTCGGTCCAATCAGTCCTTCTTGTCGTTCCTTAAGAAAATGAAAATCTTTCTTTATGACGTCAAAACCTACGTCATGTTGTCAACATCTCTTACTGCTATGAAAAGAAAAAAATACTTATATGAGGAAAGTAACATCTTCAATGAGCTGATGTCAAAAATACATTCTTTACTTGTTATTAATAAAATTAAATATTGGTTTATATTGTAAAAATAAATCGTTGATGCTTGATGACAATACCTAAAATTAGCCTATAGCGGTTTTGAAGGAAAGGGTTGTGAATGAATTATTTTTACGGAAACATTGAATGAGTATGACCGACGATGAGTATACTGAAAAACCTATATTATGAGAAAAAAATGTTTCCAAATGTCTAATATAAATATATTAGCCCTGTTATTGCTATTGAGTTAACGTCAGTTATAATAGAATATATATATATATATTTATATAATATTAGCAGTTCGACGTTTTAAATAAATACTCTTGGAACGTTTTATGAACAATTTATGGATTGAAAAAAGACAATCTCAAGGACCGACGGTCCTAAAGAACAATCACAAGGACTGATGGTCCTAAGGACCGATACCAAGGACTGACGGTCCTAAGACTGGCCGGAACAATTGAATAAATTGGGACCGACACAACACAATTGGAGAAACATTCCATCCCTATACACACCACTAGTATTGCTTTCCCTTAGATAAGCCCACATACCAGAACTTAATCTGATCATAGTCAGCCAAGTTAACGCTCATCAAATATGTTGCAAAGCAAGTCAGTGGTCTAAGAATACAGACGGTTTTGATGTGAACCTCCATTATGAACCACAAGGCTTTAAGTGATAAGTTAAGTTAGGACCAATCCCAAGGACCGATAGGACCGGTCCTAAGACTGGACTGGACCAGATTGAATAAATTGGGACCGACACAACACTAATGTGAGGTGAAGAAGACAAATGAAAGTAATATTTGTGCATGGGTCACTATCAAGCAAAATGCACATATTTAAACAAAAAATAAATGAAAGTGTGAATTTTTTTTTTGGGTAGTCAACAACTAAGATAATTCATTAATTGGGTTTAATCGACCATGAATTATGTAGTTGTGGTTTACTAAAAGGAATAGTTTTTATTGAGATTTTTTTAAATATGAAAAAAACTGTTATCTTTCAAAAATCGGATATATAAATTTATATTAAAAATAATATGGATATATTTTCATGTTTTTTGGCAATGTAAGAGTAGCTAAGGCATAATATGATCGATTCCTAAAACCTTAAAAAATGTTAGTAATTTTTCTGTCGAGTTCTACTTCGATTATTCCCGTCTTTAGGAATGGAGAGATATCCTTTTCGACTTCCAGTTGCTATAAATACAAACCAAGAAGTATTATTAGGTATAATTGTATGCCTGATTTAGTTATATTGTCTTGAGAAGTACTATAAATATTATATTCAAATGTATAGAATATAAATGTTTCGTCTTTGTTGTTAATCACTAATATTTAGTTCTCTATCAACCCAATTATTTTTGATATTTGGTAAACATATTTGAATATTTTTAACTTGAATATTACTTTTCAAATAGTTTTTTTTCTTCACAATTACATAACAATGCACATTTTTTATAGCTTAAAGAATTCTTTCAAAATAAAGTTATGTAAAAATGAAATAGTATAGTTAATTAGCACTAGAACGACTGGGAAGAGGTATCTCCTTACACGGAACTAGAGGATTATCAGTGATATTCCCTGGTTAATAGGGTCTTTATTTTTATGACTGAGAAATTGCAGCAACCAAATGAAACAAAAAATGAGAAGCACAAAGTATAGACGTTTAATTAATATTCAGTTCATATTTTATTCATTTCATCAGAAAAAAGTTATAGACGTTTTTAGAGGACTACTATTATTTATTGTGTACAGATTTTCACTCACTGAGTAGGTAGAAATGCAATGTGCGAATGAAACGTATATCTGTTTTATGGTCGAATGATGATTTTTTTTTTGCAACTGTACTGTACCTTTTGTGATAAATAGCAAAAATTGCTTTGACCAATTATATATTTTAAGGTTTGTAATTCACAAAAGTGAATTTGTGATCTCACATTAAATCACGGCTGTTGTGATGTGAGTTACCTATTCCAAGCCGATGTCAATTCAAATTTAATGTATTTTTAATTAGACTTTTGCCAAATCACACCAAATTATTCCAAGTTACCTACTCGTCAATAGATGTCGCTGTTGCTGTGCCCTCAAAGAGGAGAGCACAGCACAGCGACATCTATTGGCAATGACAAAACGACAAGTGATTATTTGGTGGGATCAGCGGAGGTTTTGACTCTTGCGGTCCTTTAGTTTTATATTTTATTTACTTTTTATTTTCAGTTCTAAGACATTTCAAAGGAATTGCCATAAAAAACAAAATGTTAATAGACTATTTTAAGATGTATATATCTTACTTCGGAAAAGAAAGACAAAAATCGTTTTAACAAAGCGATCTATCTAGCAATACAATGCACAATACCTACTTTAAAAACGACTCTCAACTATTTAAAAAGCAGTATTTGAAATGTTAAGAATCTGGCGTAAATTTTTTGCACGAACTAGAGAACTTAATTGGGAAATTATTGGTCTCCTCAGAAAGCAAGGATCCACGGAATCGGAAATTTTCAGTTTCCTGTATTCAGATGATTAAAAGAACAAATACTTGATTTTGAAGTTAAAAAAAGATATTTTTTATTTCAAGAGCCCAAAAAAGGATATAATATTATGGCACAAGATTTGTAAATAAATGAGATAAAGTATATACTTTTGAGAGACTTTGCATGAATCAGGACCCATCTGATAATTTGCTTTAGCAACCAAAGACATACAATAAGAGTCCCTCAGTGCAAACTAAAACAAATAATACAGCCATGCAGTTCCCTCGCGTCAAGTCTCTGATGCAAAAATCTTATCATTACTTTAGAGCAAGAAAAATATATAATAATGCCAAGATTTGTACTCGGCTTACAATGGGTAGATGAATAGATAAGACATGAGGAACCCTTGTCGCCTTGTGGATTATTGTGGGTTGATGTAGGTATACTTAAAAAATAAGATACATTGTATTGCTGATTAAAAACATTGTCTAAAAGCTTCTTTACAAAAGATGAGAATGCTGACAACTATTAGAGTTCAAGCGATGTAAAACTTAATTCACGAAAAGAATTACGGTTTATATGATTTAATCAAAGATAGGAAATTTGACAAATTTAAGTAAATTTAAATTAAACTAGGGGCATTTATAACACTTAGAGAGGCAAACTCCGGCGAGCCCACCAAATGAATCACTTAACGGAATTACATACCAAATCATATATGTCTACATAAGTAGGTGTGTCGGTGAATAATGAGTGAAGAGAGAGCCATCCTAAGAAATTGACGTCATACTAGTATTCGTCGAATTCAAAAATACGGCACTGAATGTTTAAACTCCTTCTTTTCTCCATAGCTATAAATTCGAGTAGATTTTATTAATATGATATTAAGAGGAAGACAGGAAGAGAAAGAAGTTTAACAACCAGTGACGTGTCCTTAGTTATAATTAAAATATTACGTCAATGAATATTTTAAAGTGTTTGTTCTTTCTAAACCTTATAGAAACCACATTTCATATTATTTTTTTTTTCTTGGCCAACAGGCGTAACTATATTTCATAGTGAGACAAAAATTTCAATTAAAAAAAGACAACAAAATATACAAGTACAACAATTAAAAAATACATTGCAGAATACTAGTAAAAATAATTAAAAGGATTGTAAAACTTTGGTATATAACTTAAAAATAGGTAAAATCGTTGCTACGTCAGGGTCCTCCGACGATCTCTTCGCATATATAATTTGTTGTACTTTTGTGATGATGGCGTTGACTTTGGATTCTTCTTCTCCGCGGTAGGAGGCTAAAAAGTCTTCCCTTCCGATCTCTACTCCGAATTTCTCCTTGAGAGTTTCTGAGACAGAGTTAAGGATCTCTCGGAGCGAAGTGCAACTCCAAAAAATGTGATCTGTCGTTTCGGGGCCTTCCTTGCAAAAGCGACACATACTCCTCTGCCCTTGGAAGAACTTGTCTCTCACCTCCAGAGTTCCCGAAAGGAGACGGTATTTCAACCATTTTTCCGGAGCGGAAAGATACGTGTTTTTAACCGCTTTGACACTATCTTGTGCCTCTCTTTGGATACTTCTTCTATTTAAGTAATTTTTAAATGGGCTCATTGCATCTGTTGTAAAGCTTTTTCTTATGTCAGCCGTAGAAGCAGTTGATACTTTCATTTTGAATGGTATTAAGGGTCTCTGGATAATTTTATTTTTGCCGAGGATCGTTTTAAATCTGTTATCCGCCATCTTGTCGATAAGTGAGGGTGACCACACAGATCAGCTGCTATGTCGCCAGATACTGTGTGTATATCAGGGAGACAAATACGCTGGGTTACAGGAATTTCCCATCCCAAGGAAAGTTCATACTTTGCTGCAACTTCTTTGGATGCCTCGCATATTTTATTCATCCTAGGTGAGTAAAGGGAAAGACATTTAAGGACCTTTTTAAAACTTGCACATGGATACTCGTTGGGAAAAAAATCCTTTTCTTTTAGAAATTTCTCCAAAATTAGGACCCAGGGTTCCCGTGACAACCATATTTTCCTTATCCAATAAAAGTTTTGAACTTTCCACATTCGAGACTCACAAATTACAGACAGGCCACCCCTGTTAAGATTGGTATGTAGTCTGTTATAAGAAATGTTTTTTTTTCTTCAACTCAAGTAGTGAGTTTTTCAGTTCAGATATTTCTTTGCAGGCTTCCCTATCGTAAGGGGTTATCCGAAACAGGTGAATCACAGTCGGAATTATGTATGTGTTCCAGGCAACGATTTTGTCCCACATGCACAGATTCAAGCTCCCAAAGAATTGACACGAGCGAGTTACCTTTTTGACTATTTGCTCAGTATTCTTCTGTTGAGCATTTCTCCCAATCCATGATCCTAGTAGTCTTATGCTTTCAGATTCTCGGAAGCTCGGCCAACCTTTTGCAATTAGTCCATTGTATTTGCTGATAAACTCGGTTTTTGCTTCATTGATTTTTAAGCCGGAGGTCAGTGAAAATCTTTTTAGTAGGAGCATTGTTCTTTGTACAGACTTTATTGTTTCTAAAAGGCTTCCATTCAAGACTAACGTGAGGTCGTCTGCATAGCAGAGACACTTTGAATGGGACGGTGTCGTTGGCACACCAACAATTTGGCGATCCGATTGAATTTCCTGAAGGAGTTTATCGATTCCTATGTTGAAAAGTATAGATGCCACAGGATCACCCTGCTTAACTCCTCTTCTTACAGAAAAGGAGGCTGCTACTGTTCCATAATTGATGGTTGTTTTGGAGCCAGCGAGAATGACACCGACCATCCTTATTACAAAGTCCCCGAACCCCTTCCGAAACAAAGTCTGAATTATATTGATGAGATAATGAATCGAACGCCTTAGCAAAATCAATCGCAACTATAGATGAGTTATTGTAGGTTTCAGTAATTGTTTGTACTGTAAAAGGCACAATATCCATTATTTTATCTTTTGGAAGCCGTATTGACAAGGATGTAGGTACGGGCTTGATATTTTTCTTATCCTATTTGCAAGAATATAGCAGAATATCTTATAAATGCAATTCTGCATCGTTAAGGGCCGATAATTGTCCAGGTATCCTGTATCCTTGTTCTTTTTTGGTATAAGTACCATGCGTCCCTCAGAAGCAAACTAGGAAAATATCCCACTGCCATCACTTTTTCGTAAAATATTAACAATATTGGGGAGAGAAGATCTTCATATTTTTTGTAAATTCAAACGTGAATCCAGAAGGGCCAGGTGACTTATTCAGTTTGGCGTTCTTTTGAATAGCAAGTTTTATCTCGTTTCTTGTCAGATGCGTTTCAGTGGTGGTTTTGTCTTCTTCTGATATTCTGTAGGCCTCATCCGGCTGGCACCGAAGAGCTTCACAGAAGGTAGCTGAATTGTACATACACCTATTACACTTTTTATCTACCTGGCAGTCGTAACAAGAGTATATTTTAGAGTAAAAACTTTTGATTTTACTACATATGAAGTTTGGTTCATCACACAACACGCCATTGCTATCGAAAAGTTGATGTGCTTAGATTTATCTTTGGCGTTTCCTTGACGTTCAAGTTGTAATCTTGAATGCGAGAGGTCGTTTATTTCGCAATTTTGCCTGAAATCTGTATCTCAGATCACTTTCTCTGTAAAGGTTATCCGCTTCGCTTTTTTTTCGTCATGTGTATGTGAACTTCTAGATATTGATTCGATTTATTTATTTGCTTTTTTCTGTTAAAGGCTATTTTTGCTCCTTCACCCCTGCAAATGTTTTAATTCTTGCAAGCATATACTCGACGAGTAAAAAAATATTCCTGCTCCGCTCGCAGGTTGTGTGATGCTTCTGGATGATGCTTTCAATTTTTGTTTATTTCAGGCTCTTTCATAGCCTTGAATTTAGGATCCATGTTTTTGTTTCGGACTTCTTTTTCGAGGGGTCTAAATCCATGTGAATAGCTTGTGATCCGATAGCTTTGAATCATGACGTTATACTTCTTGATAGCCTCCTGTAGGAATCCCTTGATTAGAAATAAATCAATTCGGGAGAAAACTGGTCTATGATTTTTGTCAGTGGAGAAAAATGTATGTTGTAGATCGTTGCTTCACAGGCCACATCCTTAAAGCGAAAAGAAGAAATTATCGACGATAATACTTTGTGGTCGGGAGGGGAATTATCTGTGTACTTGAAGTATCCCTGTAGAGTTTCAATTTGATTGAAGTCCCAGCATTATTGTAGGTCTGT
>CP045905.1:10876343-10909955 GCA_013387185.1 Caligus rogercresseyi | reverse complement strand
TTTGAATTTGGCACCATTCCTACACCATTAGAATCATTGACAATTTTCTTTCGTTTGACACTACTTGAATTACTCTGGTGTGAGTGAGAGCCATTGAACAAGAGAAAAGGTCCCCAATCATCGTTCTCGCACCGTGCCGAACGCACAGCTTAGAGATCATCAAGGCTACCAAGCTCCCGGTCGACGTCTTGGTCTGAAGGCCTTCAAGGAGGAGTGCAAGACGCGAGGAAGGACCACAAGCAGAGAATTGATGCAGAGGTCTCCCAAGTTCTTGCTGGCCTGAAGGGTCATTACGCAAATCCGACATTCCGATACCACCCTTGCTAAGAACCGTGGTGCGCATGGTCTCCACCCTCTCCAAGGCCATTAACAACATCTGGGGATGAAGTCGTATGTCAGGAGGACCAGAAATCTCTTCATAGACAAGGCCAAGGCCATCAGGGCTGAGAGGTGCCCCAAGTTTGAACCACCTCAACACCAAGGTGCTTCTAAAGTGGTTGTTTTAGTGACGAGAAAGTATCGTCGTTGACGCCGAGATCCACAGGCAGAATTCCAGAGTGACTGCCTTTGAGCCTTTGCTGTCCCTTCTGTCCTCAAGACGAAAAATCCGGCCATGTGATGTCTTTGGAGCCGTGGCCCCGCGACGGCAGCATCATGCCCCCCATTTCGTTGAGGCCGGCCTCAAGATCAACACTGTGGATTACGTGCACATCTTAGAGGAGCTTCTTTTCCCTTGGGTGGATGAAAAGTTTGGTCTGGACAATGTGGTACTCATCCAGAACTCTGAACCATGCCATGGGTCTAAGACCACACAGACCTTGTTGGCCAGGAAAGTTCCCAATTTCGTGAAGGCTCAAAAACTGGCCTAGTAATAACCCAGATTTGAACATTCTTGATTATTTTCTCTGGGCGTCCTTCAATAAAGGGTCAACGAACACTCTCATGGCAGCGTTGAGACCACTGAAGGCCTCCATCATCCAAAACTGCTAGAATACTATGCCAGTGATGTTGTGGCTGCTGCTCGGAGGTTCAGGGCCAGAATTGAGGTTGTTTTTGAGGTCAAAGGTGGGTGTATAGAATAATACCTACATATATCTTATCAACTTCTGTTAAAATTTCCATCCAAATAAATTAATAAATAACGTAATTACAGTCATTTTCGTTTTTCATTGTAACAGTCCCAATTTCCAGCAAAGCCTGTATATATATATCTATTATATATGCATCATAGTATGCAAATATACTCACCATAATATACTATTTTATATGAACTTTCAATTATATCAATATATTTTAGACGATAGTTTTTCTATTTTTAAAGTATGAATTATATGATATTTATTTATTTATTTTATATAAGCATTTGCTTAAAATATACATGAATTAATCTTATAGTTAAAATTATTGCTCCCTGAAAATAACCTTATTTTTTTCATTGAAAGACTTGCTATGGATCATGAAGGGAAGAAAATCAAATCCCATTATTGAACAACAACTTAATCCTATAATCTTTGAATTATCTTTAGAAAAATAGGGGGTCTTCACCACCTCTAGGAACATAAAGATTACTTTACTTAAACCAATCGCAGGCCATAATTACATTAGGCCATTGAACAGCACCTTTCTCAGGGGCAAATACAATGAGAAAAATATAAACTCTGTTTACGCAAATCCTCGCGTAAGCGAGGAAAAAAATGCATTATCTCCAGCTTGCATTTAAAAAAAAAATCATATTTATGCATTGCTGTAAATATTATTGTTATTATTACGAGAATAATGGTAAAAAAGGAACAATGCTTTGGATTATGCAGAGTGAAGGGAGGTTGTTAAGGTACAAAGGAAGTATTATTTATCAAAAAGTGACAGCTCAATCAAAGTCTTGACTTCACTTTTTTAGAGAGTTGAGGAAGATAATGTTTTGTATATGCAGGGTTCTATGAGCAGAGTTGAAAGGTATCTTGGAATATGATTGGTAGAGCTATCAAAAATGTAGTTCTTGCAACACATTAATAAAAATATTATTTTCTAGTTTAAAAAAATCCTATATTTAAGTTCTTATAGGTATAAAAGTCGAAGTAGTTGCGTACAAAATACTAGTAAGACATTTTAGTCTTAAATTAATACACGACAAAGAACGAGCCAAAAAACAAATTAGAATACATAAATACAATAATATCACTATGGTAAACAGACGTAGATAAATAACAACTAATGTTCTAGTTTTTGACATCACAGAGGGATGGATACGGGACCATAATGATAATACGAGGAATGAATATACCGATTTCCTTGTAAAAGAAGGCGCAGGTCAGGTGTACAAATGGTTGTGACTATATTCCGTCATCAAACAAGAACTGCCATAGAACACGTCCTTTAGAATGTTGATAGGCCCAATGCATGGCAATGGGATTCTGCGGGCAATCCATTTTTTTTGCCCAGAAGCCCTATATTATAAGGAAAAACGTTGCGAGGATTGTTTGCAACTGGCGACTGGACATATTGGGCAAAATGCACATCTTTACTAGTTTTGCCGGCTCGATGAAGAAGAAGACAACCCCCCCTATCCACCTATATGTGCGTGTCTCCGAACGAGGATAGAGATGGACGAGTAGATGGACGGAAGGAAAAAATCCTATGGAGGGATTACTTTCAAAAGCTTTTCTATTTTGTATGAATTTTGATTTATTTTTTATAGTAAATGATGGTTTCTAAAAAGTTTACTTACCAACTGATACCGGACAGGTTTCATGGTGTGGTCGCTGATCTAGAAGCGAACATGCAAGAAATAAATATGTTTTTCATTTGGTGCCACTGTTTTTCTTTCTTTTTTCGGCACCTGAGAATGATGATCCATTTATCGGCATCATAATGAACCAAAATAAAACAATCACATTTTTCTTGATTATGCGTAATTGATTCATTCATCATAATAATATATATTAAAGGAGGAGCCAGTGGAAGGATCCGTAGATGATTATCAATGACAGAAGAGTAATATTTTAGGGATGTACTTATTCCCTTATTAATTGATAATAACACCTCAAACATTTGCAAATGAAACTGATGCTGAATTGCATATGCTTTATTATTATTCAGTCTACTTTTTTTTCATCCAATGACGTTTAAAAATACTACTTCTTTATGCCCCTTACGCGATTCTCAGAGAATAGCTGAAAAGGAATCGTGGAATTTTAGTGGAGTTAACTGACTACATACAGTAACAGTGTGTTGTGGCGTTATTATAAATTACAAAGTATATTATTATATGTCTAGACACACTGACGAAACTAAAATGAAATGATATACAATTTAGTATAAGAAAATAATTCAATATAATTTTTGCGATGGTAACTTTCATCATTGAAGCTATTTCTGAACTTCAATATGGATTACAATATCAAAACATATATATATATATATATATAAGTTCCCGTTTTGCAAAGTTTACTAGAATATTTTTTTAAATTATACAAAAACTATCTTTATCATGTAATTATTTAAATTAAAATACTATCTTTAAAAAAATCTATTGTGTCTCTCTATGTACTTATTAAAAATAATTAGTATTATAATTTAAAGGTTTTACTGTTGATGTTATAAGTATTAAGGTCTTTATTTTAAAATTGTAGTACATAGAAGTATACATAAAATACAAAAATAAAATAGTAGGTAGTAATTGCGTAAAAAATACATAATAAACATTATAGTTTAAAATTAATCTACCTAAAAAGACCCAAGCTCAATTAAACAGAAATAATACGCAAAAAAAAAATTATAAAACAAAAACAAATCATAAGGGGTTATAAAAAACGGGATATGAAGGACTATATCTTCTTCAGCCAGGGGATTGTTATATCCTTTTAAAAAAAATCCGTTTTATAGTTCTTATTAAAAGATAAGAAAGTAAAATTTATCTTGAAATAATTTCACTTTTGACGGATAAAACACAATTATGATTACGTGCAATTATTTTATTCTTAAGGTTAATATAAAACGGAGCTAGACGATCAATTAATATCAAACATCCCAAAATGAATCATGAAACAATTTTATTTTTGGAATGTAGATTTTATTTCTGTAAAATTATATTTTTCTCTAAAACTTTTTACCTCATGAAACATGTTTGCATAGTATGTCATTTAGTCACACTGTATCGTTTCATATTATAATAAATATCGAAATTTTAAAAAAATGTTTAAATTATCTTATTTATTCAATATATAATAAATGTATTGGCAATTACATACATTAAGATAAAATCAATAATCATGGTCCCTATAAAAAAGACTTAATTAAACTTACAGCTATGTTTTTTAGCTCTTACACAAAAAGTTCAAGTACATGGCGTATATAACTAATAAGACCCTATAGTCTAAAACTTGTACTTCAACAGAAATACAATTCAACAATTGTATATAATATATATATATTTCACGTTTTAGCAAAGTTTAAAAGATATTTTTTTTAAATTATACAAAACTATCTTTATTCATGTAATTATTTAAATTAAAATACATATCTTTTAATAAAAATATTTGTCTCTCTATGTATTTAAAATAATTAGTATTATAAGCATGTAAGTATTTGTGCTCATTGTGCTTAAAAAAATGCGTAGGACTGAGTTTTGTCTCTGTTCTTTTTCCCATGGGACAACTGACAACCCCCCTCCACCCCCTCCTTTCCAGAGTGCTTCTTCCCCTCAGTTAAAGAACACTTATCTATTAAAATCCGATTAGTTGTTTATATGTAAGTATAACAACAGCATGGTAAACAAACACACACACGTAGGGGAACGGGAATTAAGCGGGAGACTTGCTTGTATTTTTGTAATGCTTTTATTTACCTCAAACCCCCTACTCTTGATGCATACTGTTGCAGGGATTCTGAAGGGACATGAATCCCTTTATCAACCCTGAAACACAGTGCCTAAATTTCATTTGATATCAATTAAATAGAGCAACTGCGCATACTCAAATAATGTTAATTTATTTTCGTCATATATGATCGTATACTATAATAAATAGAAAGGAAAAGTGTTATTAAAAAAGATGTTCCTTGGTGAGGTTGCGAGAACAACTTTTGCTTGTCTATCTGTTGCAGCAGTGACTTATAGTAGGTGAGTCTGGACCATGGTCAGTATAATAAGGTCTGGGCAATACAAAAACTAACATTTGATCCTAGTAGTGTGACTATTCAATGACGTCACCGGACAACGAATATATATAATATGTATATTCTTGTAATTTTTTGAATTTTTCGTACAAGAAAGACATACACAATATGATATTTATTTGTCTTTCTTGTCATCCAGGTTGGACTGAGGTATATCACCTTATCAAAAACAGGGAAATCCAGGATATGAACTCTCCAGTACTTTGAATCCGTCCTCAAAACCGATCCTCGGAGAATTGAGGCACTCTTTGGAAAGACAAAGTACTATGAATTGGTGGGAAACTATGATGAGGTCAACGAGGTTTTAAGCGTCGTTATCGTCATCCACGCGGAATTCATAACGGGACTCATTGAAAAAATGAAAGTGGAGCTATGTCTGCAAGTGAGTACAAAGAAATAAATATTGGCTGTGATAATAAATAACCAGTTATTAATGCGAGGAGATTTAAATTAATTGTGCTAACGCGGGATTTTTCAAAATCATTCCAAAATGATAGATTTGCCACGATAAACTGAGGATAAAGAAGAAATATAAATTTCGAGAGGTCATAATAATATATTATGTCAAATATTTGAGTGACATTCAAGTAACAACAACCAAGATTGAATCTAAAGACTAACCATTTTTCCGAAGTTTAAAATCTGTTGAATGGTTTCATTTTTTTGTTACGGAATCGCCTAGCTTCCTTTGTAAAACTCACTTTCACTTTGTTTTTAATTATATATATATATATCACCGATTTTTTGTTCAAGGTTTTATGGTTCTTCTTGCGATATATATATATATATATTTTTTGAAAGACAATGGTTGTTCTTGCGATTGCTATCGCAGTTAATGACTATTCAAAGAAAAAATATAAATCCTTATTCTATGCCCAATGACCAAATCTGTATTTTCTTTCTTGCTTGCTTTGAGCACTTGTTTTCTATTTCAGACAGACTCATTAACAAAACTCTGTTCAACTCAAATTCTACGGATATAATACAGTTTTGTCCTATTATTCAACCGACTTGGGTATTGTTAACATTTTATTAGGTAGAAAGAAAAAAAAGCTTTACATTAAGATATAACACTATGTAACAAAATTAAGGTCTTGTTTGCCCCTGGACTGAAATTTCTAATTTGAGTCCATTTTTTACGTAGATTCCAAAAATACCACTTAAAATTTCGTCCGAAAAAAGGTTTGGCCTTTAAGACCTTTTTTGAAAATCATGATTTTTATCATTTCTAATGGTTCCGACCCAGTTATCTTCGTGCAAAGTAAGAATAACCACAAATGTCAGTAGTATTTATTTTTCTATTATATCTTTGCATTTCAAATCCGTTTTTATAATTTATATATCTTTCGTACTAATCGAAAAAATCGACTGTATATCAAAAAGTGACCATATTTTAGTGTTCTATTTACGCAGCGATATACTTTTGTTTCCATCTATTGTCTATAATTGTTATATAAAATATTTTTGGTATATCTCAATGCATTTCAGAACAGTTTTTATAATTTCGATATCTGGCATGAAGTAAAGAAAAGATCAATTAGTAGGACGAAGTATTGATCTATTAAGTAACTACTTTTAGGTGATTCATGAGGTTGCATTCAATGTTATTGTGATTTTTACGAAAAAAAAATTTTTAAGGAACTTGCAAATGAAAAGGCAAACCTGTTTTTTCTTCGTAACAAATCACAATAATATTTATTGTATTAATATGAAAGTAAAGAAAAGATCATTTAGTAAGACGAAGTATTGACATTTTAAGTATCTACTTTTAGGTGATTCATTGAGGTTGCATTAAATATTATTGTGATTTGTAAGTAGAAAAAAAACAGATTGCCTTTTTATTGTAAGTTCCTAAATATTGTTTTTTCCGTAACAAATCACAATAATATTAATGCAAACTCAATGAATCACCTAAAGTGTTACTTAATATGATCAATACTTCGTCCTACTAAATTGATCTTTTCTTTACTTTCATGCCAGATATCGAAATTATAAAAACTGTTCTGAAATGCATTGAAATACACCAAAAATATTAAATATTGGATTATAGTCAATAGACTCGAAACGAACAATATATTACCGCTTAAATAGAACACTAAAATATGGTCAACTTTTGAAATATAAATCCTATTTTTCGATTAGTGCGAAAGATATATAAATTATAAAACGGATTTGAAATGCACAGATATAATAGAAAATAAATACTAGTGATATTTGTGGTTATTCTTAATTGGACGAAGATAACTGGGCCTGAACCATAGAAATGATGAAAATCATCATTTCAAAAAGGTCATAAAGGCCAAACCTTTTTCGGACGAAATTTTTAGTGGTGTTTTTGGAATCTACGTAAAAATGGGAATCAAATTAAAAATTTCAGCCCAGGGGCAAAATCGTTACATAGTGTAATGATCAAAATAGAGAGGGACAGGTTTGTGATTCATAATTGTATATGTCGATTGCCATAATTTTATTTTAATAATAATTTTGTATATATTGTCTTTTAATTCAAATCAAACACATCACAGTATAGTAAAATCTGTTAATATCATAATATTTAGTCTCTTCATAAATATGTTTGTAAATGCTAAGATATATTTAACTTTGAGAAATAGAGTGAAAGATGAATAGTGGAATTTGTCCAAGACAATATAAATGCTCTGACCTTCTGTATCTACTTGTATATTATTTTCCCGATTATAATACATGATTACATAACGGGAATAGTGTCCTAATCAACAGGACATATTCCTTTAGTGATGATAAAAACATATATTATAATTAAGCCTTGTAACATGGATTGATTTAAATGTCCTCGTGTTAAGAGGGATCTACATAAACTCCATCTGGCGGAAAACAAGAAAACTGTCGATTACGTGTTAATTTCCTAACAAACCATAATAATTTGACAAACTTATTTTTTACTTTGTAAAGATATAAGCGAAGGGCACTTGAAAAAAACCCAAAACACTTAATCTTTTTTAATAATATTCTGCTATCTTTTTATATTAATCATATATCATAATTTTAGCATATGTTTCTATTTTACGTACCTATTTGCCAGAACCATATCAAAATGCATAACTTTTATTCTATAATCAAAGGGCATTTATAAAGAATCTTAATCATATAATCATATGTCATGTGATTCAATATGATAAAAAGTTGTAAAAACAGCATTAAAATTACACATTCATAATACACGAAGTCAAAAATTATAAGGAAATTCAAACAACTATTATCAGAAATCGTAATATTGATTACCCGTTTAGCTAAACGATAGAGAAACGGTAAACAATATGGGGCATGAGGCTGTGTTTTGGGGATCGGCTAAGAGGGATAATTCGATTCTGCATTGGATTAATGTTCGTCCTCATATAGATCTAAAGATATAGAGAGCTTATTGGACTCGTCAGAGAAATACGTCATTGTGTCCAGAATATAGCTGAACGATGTTTCTCTGCTATTGGAGGGAAGATAAAATACGTCATTGTGTTATGTTTATATCTTTATGATCAGCTTACGATGAAGTAGTATCAATTACTTTGTTTATAGTGGACTCACAGAAACAATAGAACGCTGTTTCTCTGCTATTGAAGGGAATCAGCTCTCTATATCTTTATATCTCTATGTCAAAAACCCATAATATCATTAGAAATAGTTTATTCTAAACTCTGTCCACCGCAATAAAAGTATTAAAAGGTATTTCCCGTGTTGTAAATTTATTCATTTATCTTCTATACCTCTTAAGTAAATGTCGAATAATGGTAATTATTTGCTCTCATTCGGTGGATAATCTGTACTTAAAGTTAAAAGTCAGCAGGACGTCAAACACACACACCAATAAAAAGTTCCTTATTCGGTGTATGGTGAATTGAATATGTATAATACTTTTTTTACGCGATACCTAAAGCCCCTCAGAAGTATCATTTTATTCAAACATAATAAAAGGCGGAATAATGATTTCTTAATTCACTTTATATTTTATAGGTATATGATTAAAATATCACAGCGGGGTTGAAGTTCACTGTAGATAGTATGGATGATGTATGTTAAAGGCTTCTTGATCAACTACTGTTTCCCTTACAAAGTAAAAGGGTTTAGCAAGAAGGAACTCATCCGCCGAGATGTATTGAGTAATGTTAACTATTAGGTTGCAAAAAAGTATTGAAGGGATTACTTGGTATTGAACTTTCAATATTTTTATTCAACAGTTTATTTTTATGATATGTAATCAAAAACCTAAGATAATGTATACAAAATCACACAAGTAAGTATTATATTTTATAGTTTTGGGACTCAGATATAAATAAAAAAGTGAATTTGAAGAAAAATATCTGAATAAAGAAGCAATGTTTATTTTCTTTTGATAGGAAGGTTCAAAATTACATTGGCGGTTTCGGTATTGATATAATGATCCATTTCACAAGGTTAAAATTGACAATATTTACGCATCAACTAATACAAGTAATTGCAAAGTTCAAATATTTCGCTTAAAGTCTAATCCAACGAAGCGAGAGTCAATAATATTTTTAAAAAATGGTCGATTTTAAACAATTTGCCTTCCTAGAGGAAAAAGTTATTTTAAATTAAATGAATCCAAAAAATTATAAAAATATATAAATATTATTTAGTGTCATTATTTAATATATATTCAATATTCATATCATTAAGAAAAAAATGGGGTTTTCTAGAAAAAAACGGTGACAGCAATGGATTTAACCCATTCTGGGAGAGGGGATTATTACTGTCTTTTATCATTTTCATAATTTTATACGATATTCAAATAATTTGAAGTTAATTATTATCATTCATGAAAATAAAATAATAACTAAACTTTATGGAAATAATACTAGAAATTATGTCAAAAAAGAAATTACATTTTGAAGTGTTGAAAGACAAGGTTCGCCTTTAAAGTAGCAAATAAGCTTTTTTGTAAAGTAACAATGTTTTCAGCTGCTAATAATTAGCCAATCAAACATCGGGAGTCTTTCATAAAATGATTTAGTCGCCATTTTGTTATATACTGAGGTTGTGTGTGCGCGTTTAAATATTGTAAATAATAATGATAACTTAGTTTTCAAGAGCATTTCCAATCAATATTTTAATTGTCCCACTCAATAAAATAGCTCAAAGACATTGTGTTTTATCAGTACAGTTTAAAAAAACATATAATGTGATTAAAATACATTTACATACTTCTATGTTCTTTTTTGATATACAAATAAAATTGTAAATATATACTAACAAAAATTTAACACTTTACAGCTAAATTATTTATTACATCACGTCTCTAGGTATCTTTAAATATTTCTTTTTTTTAATTTATTGTTCAGTCGCACTCATATAAAAAACAATTTTAATTATAATTGAGTGAGGCTAGGCCTTTTTTGAGCACTACATCGACGGCCTTTCTAACTATACAATTTTGGATTAATTTTAAATAATTTTTTAAAAGACAGCGATTTTTTGCCTATATAGTTTGATAAAATTGCAACTTCCGTGTAGATGAGAAAAAACATTATCGCGTTAAAAGTTGACGAATAAACTAGGATATTATTCAATGAGGTCGGTCATTATTATTATTTATTATTTTTTTTTAATCATTAATTTCTATATTTCACGTTTTTTATATGCATATAAAATACATTTTGAAAATATTAATAGGTTCGAATCAACTGGAATTATAAAAACTTAAAACCTGCGTTGTCTTCTGATGTTAAATACAAATGGCATTAAATTAATCATAAGAAATACAGGGCACGATAGACACGATAATAAGATAGAGAAACTGGTAAAAAGGTGTGATAAAATCATTATTAAGATCCCCAGTAGGGTTGTTCTTATTTTTCAAATGTTTGAAATGTTAGCAACATTGTGGATTTTCTGTTTCTTGGTGATAAAAGAAGACGACATACAAAGTTTGAACAAAATCGGTCAACATTACGAGGTCGCACAACGAGGTCAAAGTTTTAAAAATTTAGTAAAAATATAGTTTTCCGCAAATTTCTTCAAAATGGTGGACGTTACAGACTTCAATAATTATTATTAATTTAAAGGAAATCTAATTTACTACCAGACGTATGTTTGATGTTTTTTAATAAAACAAAGTTTTCAGTAAAAACAAAGAAAAAAGTAGAGTGTGTATTGTTAGCTTATTTCATAGCTTTTTTGTATCAATTAACTTCACTCGCCTGTAGAAGATGACTTGTTCGCTTCAGAGTAAAATAGTACTTTTAAGTTTAGTAAAACTTTAGATGATAAATCCAAAAATGACCTTGGTTGCATTCTATCAGTTCAGAATTCAGTACAATCTGAGTTTACATCATATGATTAGAGCCTGTATTGACCTATAAGAAATCGATTATGAAAAAAATAAATCATAATGTGTTTCTTAGATGTGCGTCAAGGTATCCTCTCAAAATTTTACTTTGTCTCTGACGCATTTATAATCCATTATATGCGTCATTTTGTACGCGAGATAGGCTTTTTTTAATGTACATATAACTCTCTACTTATTAAATTGACATGATTTAGTATACCAAAATATTAAAGCTGGTTAACCAAGCTTTCATTTGATATATTTTGTGTTCTAAAAATCGCTATACTTTAAGAGATATAAGCAAATACGTACTCGCCCCCAAAAATTGATCTTTTGATATGAGAATATACGATTACCATCTGGTAACGGCTGTTAGTGTTACCTGGATAGAAAGAGAAAGAGAAGGGAGGGAGGGAGTATTTTGCCTCACTTCTCTCCCTTCTTTTTTTCTTCCTATCCAGGTTACACTAACAGAGTTACCAGATGGTAATCGTATATTCTCATATCAAAAGATCAATTTTTCAAGAAAAGGAAAATCCACAATGTTGCTAACATTTCAAACATTTGAAAAATAAGAACAACCCTAATCCCCAGTCTTGAGGTGGAGGTTTTTCTTTTTATTTGTTGTCTTGGTCCCCAGGTCGATCATTATTGACCTCCCTGTATCGTGAGTAGAACCTACGCCCAACATTTATCGATTTTTTAGTCTGGCCATCATTGTTAAAAATTTAAAAATACATTTTATTTATTCAAATACGTTATATTTTTCAACTATGTTTATTTATGTTTTGTATTAAACACAATTTTCGTTTATAACTATTATATATGTATATATGTTATGCACGTTATAATAATAAAAACCTTGCTGATGAAAAAAAATACATTTTATTTATTCAAATATGATATATTTTCCTTCATATTAGAATATTTCATATTTAGCAGGTTATCATATACTTAGAATATAAATTCTTCGTTAAAGAGCCAGCCTTTGACCTTGCAGAGTATTGGTTGAAAACTTTGTGCGTGTGTGTGTTTTTATTATCTAGATAGTTATTTGATTGAAATATCACAGCGGGATCAAGTTCAGGAAGAGTGATGTACTTAAAGTTCCTGATGCAAAGTAATCCATCCCCCCTCCCCCCTCGAGGAAGGATGGATGGATGGATAAAAGAAAAGCATGGAAGATATCACTATGTAACAGGATTTTGCCCCTTGGCTGAAATTCCTAATTTGAGTCCCATTTTTTACGTAGATTCAAAAATACCACTTAAAATTTCGCCCGAAAAAAGGTTTGGCCTTTATGACCTTTTTTGAAAATCATGATTTTCATCATTTCTAATAGTTCAGACCCAGTTATCTTCGTGCAAAGTAAGAATAACCACAAATGTCAGTAGAATTTTAGATGATAAATTGAGGTTGCATTCAATGAATCACCTAAAAGTTGTTACTTAATATGATCAATACTTCGTCCTACTAAATTGATCTTTTCTTTACTTTCATGCCAGATATCGAAATTATAAAAACTGTTCAAAAAATGCATTGACATATACGAAGATAACTGGGTCAGAACCATTAGAAATGATAAAATCATAATTTTCAAAAAAAAGGTCTTAAAGGCCAAACCTTTTTTCGGACGAAATTTTAAGTGGCATTTTTGGAATCTACGTAAAAAATGGGACTCAAATTAAGAATTTCAACCAAGGGGCAAACAAAGACCTTAATTTTGTTACACAGTGTAATAGATACTTTTATCCAACCCCCCGCCATTTCATAATGTATAAACTTAGGTTCCGAAATATTTTTCGTGTGACGTCACGTCTGGCAGAAAACATAAACAAATAACTTTTACTATATATAACATCTCTACTCAAATTATCATTAGTGCATCGTACTCTTACAAAAAATGGCTTCAATTAATAAAAAAAGACAATGTGCAGTTGCTGTTTGTCCTTCATTGGATCCCAATGCTCACAATGTATTGGACCACTCGTTTCCAACCAACATCAAACAGAGAAAAGCTTGGACCATCGCATGCAAAAGAGGAGATTCGACATTTCAGCCTGCATCATCCTTTATGTGTAGTCTGTACTTCACTGAAGAAGACTATGAGAGAGATCTAATGCATGAGGTTTATCTCGAAGGGTGGGCTATTACAACCAAATTTGCATTTTTTAGAGGCTATGAGGAAATGTGAACAAAGTTTTTCAAATAATTTTATAGTAAATGGAAGGATTGATAGGAACGACAACCTTGTAAAAAGAGTTTCTAAATCAATGTCTAAGGTGCCGTCAGTTCCATTGGAAGCTCTTAATAAATATGCTCAAATTAGTGTATTTCTTAAATAAAATTTGAAAAAACGCCTTCAAGAGCAAAAAGCTAGACATAGAAAAAGTTTAAGAGAGAAGCGAAAAATGAAACAGTGGATTAATAAATGCTCCAATAAATTATTTACTTTTTCCTAAATATGCATTTCTAATAATATTTCTATAATATATGATTATAAACAGTATTTTGTTTTGTAATAATTTATAAATTATATATCTTTTTCTTAATATGAATTCTAATAATATTTATATAATATATGATTATAACCATATTTTGTTTTGTATTAATTCATAAATTATATACTTTTTTCTAAATATGTCTTTGTAATAATATATGATTAAAATAGTATTTTGTTATAATTATTTCGTTGTTTTTTATGTGCTTTAACATATAATGATTGAAGAGTTTGCTTTTTCATGAAATATTTTGGATAATTTCAGCAACTTCAAATCATCAAAAATTTATGATTACTCACAAAATTCAATATTTTTCCATTTTGTAATAGAATTGTGATAATTAATTCTTCTATGATCTAATTAAAGGCTAAATTCGATTATATTTAACATATTTTACTTATACAATATACCCTCTTTTGCCATATGTGACGTCATGCTCATGAGGTAGGTTGCGTGGCGGTGTATTTTTTTACTTTCATTGGTTGAAATGGCTCTACCTTACTTTTAACTACCTTGCTTTTATCATTCGGATGGAATTTCGAGCTTGAAAATGAAATCAACCTTAATTGATTTACTTCATTGATATAATCAAAGGGAGGAATTGCAAATATTATGGATCTGCCATAATTTTTTTTTGTGCCTAATTGGTTCGACTGAATTGCATCTGATAGGATATAAATAAGTATTATAGAATTAAATTAGTCTATCAAACCTACCTAGGATCTTATCAATGAGGTAGACCAAAAATGACCATCCCTCTCAGGAGTCGAACTTGCGCCTCAACGTTGAGAGGTGAACACGCCTTAATGCACACGGCTACCGCACTCCCTATTTTTTTTTAACTTAAAAACTTATGTAATTAGAACACATAACACTTATTTTCAAATCCTAACATGACAAAGTATTAATTGGTTGCCCATTAAATCACTAGGCTACTCATACCATTGTTCCGCTAGTATTACGTTAGTAGATACGAGCTATTGACGCTTGATTGTCTAACTTAGGACGACTTTCTTAAGGGTGATAATGTCTATTACAAAATAGCATTTCAAGAAAATATATTTGACTACCAGATCTTTTAAATGAATTTGGCAGCTTTATTGTTTTAATTGGCATTTAATTAATATATATGCAATACATATATATATATATATATATATATATATATATATATATATATATATATATATATTTATTTACACATATTCAAATTAGTAAACCTTTTTAACCTGAAGTTTAAAGTTTGGAGGTTTGTTGAAACCTAATTATAAAATAGTATTTTATATTTTTTTATCATTAATGGTATGTTAAGAAAAGCATTCATAAGGGAACAACATGACGAAGCTTACAACTTAAAAGAATATATTTTGATGGATGTATACTTATTGTTTTGATTGGTTCGTTGGGATTTATGTTAGGGTATACATCATTATATATATATATATATATATATATATATATATATATATATATGTATATATATATGTATATATATATATACCACTTTTTTTTTGCCTATATGTTTCGAATGGTTGCATCCGATTGGATATAAATAAGCATTATAGCAATATACCACTTTTATTTCATGAACTTCATCCTAAGTAAATTTAAATTTCGGCCTATTTGGTTGAAAAGAAGTGCATCCGTGAAAAAGAATAAATAAGTATTATAGCGTTTAAATGACACTATTGAACCTGGGATCTTATCAATGAGTTGACAAAAATTGACCTTCCCTCTCGGGAGTCGAACTTGCGCCCTCAACATTGAGGGGTGAACACGCCTTAACACGAAGCTCTCTTACGTGTTATTGTATTTTAAATTCATGTTTAATTACATAAATTTATTAGTTGTTAAGTAACATTGGTTCTCAAACGCAACCTTATAAACTAATTATAAGAAATAAAATTACTCTTGCAAGAAATAAAATGCGTTGAATCACATTAATTGATAAATCTCAATGATTCATTCATCCATAAAGCTGAGCCTAACATAATTATATACTTATGAAAAGCAACACATTTCCACACTTAATTGCAAAGTTCAAAGACGTTTAAAGACCTCTTTAAAAAATACAAACTCTTTAAATATAAAATATACAATAAAATTGTAGCTTGTTATGTTCTTCTTGTGACAAAATGGAAGAGAGCTCTCTTGGCAAAAAATGAGCACAGAACGAACATTCCATGCACAAGAAAGGTCAAGTGTCTTGACCTTTAAAAAATATCCTAACAATTGATCATAAAAATCGTATTGTAATAGTAGTTACAAGATTGTTGTAGAGAATATTTTTGCATCACAACGTACTTTAAACGCATGTTTGACTGTCTAAAATGTACTCATAAAAATGTTGTGAGCCCAATATGCTTGCATTCTTGAAAGAAATGTTTTATTCTTGTTTAACTTTATGGTATATACATTTTTGAGTCTATTGTTTTATAATAGCCTTTCTCTTATAGATAACATATTTTGTTCCAAGATTTGATAGCCAAAAGGACAACTTTAGCGAGAGATCCTAGGTTTGATAGACTAATTTTAATGCTATAATGCATATTTACATATATCCTGTCGGATGTAATTCTATCAAACCAAATAGGCAAAAAAATACTTGTTAGTTGTTAAAATGAGACTTTGGGATCGAGTCGCATAAGGTTTCTAAGGTGCTGTTGGACTCGATTTTTGTATTTACCATTGTTCGATTGGCAAATCAAGGAGTGAACCCACTAAGACAGTTTATAGTGTGATAAACATTATGTCAAAAATAAATAATTGTATATGATAATTAAATGTAAAACTGTCAAAAATAATAAGTATTAAAAAAGGAATAAAAATTATTTTTCCAGAAGGATTCCGGTCTTCTCTTTCCTCTCTCTCTCTCTCTTTATTTCAAACTACGCGCTAATTATTAAGACTCCAGCAAGTATGGCTACAGCGCCCTCCTTCACTTATTATAGTTACTACCGTTAACCGTACAAAAAATAGCCTATCATTCCTCTCTAATGCACTCCAGCTTTATTTTAAGCACTTCTTTGATATAAATAAGAACAAGCAAATTAATGACCGTGATAAAGAAGATTCCTTGGAATTAATATCTTCCAAGTGAGCTTCAATATTTTTATTGTTTCTCAAATTGTATTTGAAGTGGAGGCCTTCTTCCATGGAACTCTCAGAGATGAGTTCTGATCATTCCTCCACAAAAAAACCGCATGGCATAAAAAATGCATGTGCTAAGAATGATGTGCCAAAATAAAAACAAATGAGTACGTTCCTCCGTCATCAAGTCATTCAAAGTATGCATTTGAAAATACACTACTACATTTACATTATGCAGAAGAAGAAAAACAAAAACTATACAGTTAGACTTTATAATCAAGAAACTTAGATTATATTCTTTATTAAGATACAGTTCTTTATCATATATATATATATATATATATATATATATATATATATATATATATATATAATATATATATAAATATAATATCTATAAATAAAATCACAGATTATTTGTATGTTTGTATGTCTTCTATGCGCGGCAAAACAACTGGATCTATGGAGTTTAAAATTGTCATGGATATTTTTATTATCCAAGGAGTGTCCTCCAGGGGCTCTGGAACATCATCCTGATATGATTACGTCACTGGAATCAAAAAATGAAAAATTACCTTTTAGCTCTGTGGAACCCCTCACAAAATGTAGATTTATTGACCTAAAAATGACGTCACTGGTCACAGAAAGCTAGAAACGATATCCTTATATATTGTTATTTTTCCTCCATGTACGATCACATCACACGACCCATTGAGTTGAAAATCGACATGGATCTTTTTGACGACCCAATGAGTGTGCTCATATGGATCATGTACAACATGCTGACCTGATGACGTCACTGTAGGGTCAAAAAGCAAACAATTGGGGAGTACATATATTTAACCATGAAGGAGATCTTCTATCTAGCTTTTTCACAGAATAAAAATTGTTTATCATTCCAAAAACATTGCTTATATGACCTCAGGAATGACATCATTGAAGACAAAAGGTCAGGAACTGTATATTTAGTTATTTAATTAATTATATATTACTTTTTCGGTAGAGTTGAAAATAGACATTGATGTGAGCCTAATAAACTCTGCTGACTTGTTTACGTCTTAGGAGACCAAAACAGAGGTTATAGTACAAGTTTAGCCATGAAGGGAGTCGCCTATCCACTTTCTTCATAAAAATCAAAACTTCATTACAACAACCTAAAATTGGTGCGTGTGAGGCATCAAATGTGACATCAGAGGTTACTGAAGAACAGAAATGATATATTGATGCTTTTGATTGTCTGTCCTCTACGTACGGCTATACCATTGAAATGAATTGGTTAATAATTGACATGGAGCCTTTTTAAAACCCATCAAGTGTGTTTTTGGAGAGTCATGTGCACTATGTTGACCTGCTTCAATCACAAGAGATCATAACAATGCTGAGAATGTCTACTTAGCTTTGAATTGAGCTTCATGTCGTTTTTAGTTATAAAATAAAATCGTTGCAAACTGATATGTATATGTCAGTTATATTATGGATGATGTATAAAGTCAAAACCTAGACATGTGCACATCAAAGGATGTGTGTAAGATATATCTTGCATAATTATATCTTATTTGGCCTTTCCTCTATCTGGAGGTGTCGAACCTGAGACCACAGCATGGAGGACTCATGGACTGAGTTAATGCATTCCTTTGATACATTTATACTTTTAGGCTTCAAAAGAACACTAAATCACCATAATAAAAATTGTTTTTTATTGGATCAACTGTGCTTAAAGAAACCAACAAAATCTCTCGTTGATTTAAGCGACAAGTATTTATCTTCTAGTGCAGCTGGAGTTCAGGAATCGTAAGGGAGGCATGGATTTGTTTAGACCCAGTGATGTGTATCGTACAAATACCGCAATTAAAACCAAATTGGAGAATATATGGTTATTCTTTCTGCTATAAGTTCTTTAAAGCTCAGAAGAATATGATTTGTATATAGGTAAGTCTATTTGAATAATACTGTTGTTTTAATTAGTAAACAAAGATAAGCATTGCTATCCTCTAATCCGAGACTCTTATACAATAGATAAAAGCAAACAATGTGTGCCGTCCTGCGAGCCGACTCGGAGCCTCAAACTCTGACAGGAAGCTTAAGGAACTCCAAATGTTACATCAAAACCCCTTTATTTAAAGAATTGTTATCTACAACATAAAGAAACTCAGAAAAATCATCATACAATCTTTATATATATATTAGCAACGGAAAAATAATAAATTACTTAGATAATCGTAATTATTAGCCTTCACCGCGATTTATAACCTGGGATATTGTGATTGCAAGCCTCCAGAGGTGTATCAATAATAGTAATCAATATAATATTAACAACAAACTTAAAATAAATACACGGAACATTTAAAGGAACAAAATCAACCTCATAAAATATATTTATTACGGAAAACTATCAACATACTGAACACATAAGTACAATAATGCTTTACACACAGTGCAACAATAATTATCCAGTAACCCGTCTTTTATATGTCTTACTTATCATATAATGCATGATAATCCTGTCTTCTCTTAATGAACAAGTGGTTCTAGAGCCTTTAGTCTGAGCATGGAAGGTCGTCAGTGACATCACCACGAACCCTCATCCTCGAAAAGTATATAGTGAGGACACGTGGCACTTCGTCTGATGTCTGATCTTTACAGAAAAACCTCACACAACATTCTGAAATTATAATAATGATATCATGAAAGCTAATCATTGTCAGAAATGAAAAAAAGGAGCTTCTAAATCATCAGCTGCAACAATGACTTTTTGTACAGCTTGCAAGGATATAAAATAGTTGATTGGAATCACCAAATTATCATTTTTAAGACGGGTAAATGCGAAATGATATTTACAAAACGATTAATTGAATTTTTTGGTCAACTTATGGACACAAAAGTTATGAAATGATATATTTTAAGAAGTCTCCTGTGGCCTCATACACATCTTCATTTTTTTAAATTTAATTTATTAATAATTTATTTAGTCCCATTATATCTAGATTATTTAATATGATATGTATAATAAAACAATCTTAAAAATACAAACAAACATTTAAAGCTACAATATAAAAGTAATTGAAATCTATTGACAATGAGAGACCTTTATCACTAAAGCAGCTTCTTTTGTATGAAGATGACAGATGGGTGCGATAAATTAGGAGACATTTGGTGGTGTGGGAAATATATCTGATGGAAATAAACGCCAAAGTCAAGAAGCCAGCAATGATAAACGCGTAAAATTAAAGGAGGAAAATACTACTACAGCCCCAGCAAGTTGTAGTAGTGTGGGATGGAAAGAGAAATAATTATTAGGAGTCCATTGTCTGTTATCAATTGTATTTAAGCGTTCCTCCCCTGTGAAAGGAAGATATATATATATATATATATATATATATATATATAGGCGTAGGAGACAGGGGGCAACTGCCCCCAAAAAAATTCGTGTGAGTTTTCAAATTTGGGCAAATTGGTTGAGGTATTCGGGAATTTCTGTTGAAGAAAAAAATAATTAAAGGAACCGGATTTTGAAGTGTAACAAAATAGATATAATATAATGAATAGTATGAAAATACTATAAAGAAAATATTAATCTACATAGCGTTCTTCATTCGATAATTTTTCACCGATTTAAAAGTTCTTGTAAAAATTCGGGCAAATTGAATGTTGCCCCCCCCCCCCCCCCAAACCAAACATCTCCCTTACGCCTATGAATATATATATATATATATCTTTGGTTCATTATCATATATATATTAGAATTACCCACATATTCGTTTTAAATTGAATCTTATATATAATAGATACCTCTCTCTGTAAATTTTACTCATTTTTAAGTATTTTTTGATGGCGCATCCTCGAAAATTGGCGGCTTTTGGAACATAGTAACCATCAAACAAGTTTTTTAAATACATTATTGCTGTATGAAACTTCACAACCAATGTCTTAAATTGATAGATAGCTGATAGACAAATAAAAATATGATAATGTTTTGACAGTTCTTCTAGCAGCATTTGTGGCACGATTGGTAAGATTTTCATTTGATTGTTTTTTACTTAGTTGATAGAATTTTGTTTATGTACATTCGTACTACATTTATTCTTGAGTGTTACCAAACATCAAAAACTTATTTACTACATGTACAAACATAAAATTTGACACAACCAATATTAACCAAACAAAATCAAACATCATCAACAATTCTATTTGCATATTTAAAAACATTTTTCGATAGGGGGGATTTTGCGCTTCTTAATTTATAAAGTAAATCTGTATTTTAGTTACAATAAAATTTATTTCCGTGCTATCAGGAACATTGTAAATAAAACAAATTCCTTTCGGGGTTAAAACATGGCCAAACTTCATATAAATCTTTTGAACAACCATATCCCATATTTTTTTTATGCGTTACACTCAAAGAGGAAGTGCTTGCTCGTTTTATTATTTTCTTTGCAGAAGAAACACAACACTTCCTCACGAGTCGTGCCATATATACTTCTAAAACACAAAGTTTTTGTTGCTATTCTGTACTTTAACCAATATAAATAATAGGAAATTTATGATTGATTTTTACTTAGTTGATAGAATTGTATGTTAAGGAATAAATAAGCATTATATATTTATATTCAAACACCTTTTTTAATGCATAAAATTCATGTAATATATTTTAATGTTATGTCTTGAGTACACTATTATTTATAACAGATTTCTTTGTTTTGTGTTGTAAGAACTTATTCACTCGAACCTAGGATATTTTCCATGAGATGACCAAAATAAACGTTCCCCTCAACATTGAGAGTTGAACATAAACTTACACACTGAGGATACGCACCTCCTTCTATTGTTGTTAACCTAAACATCTCAATAATATTCTGACTTTATATATCTAAGTGAATATTAACATACTATTCTACTGAATAATATTTTTATAGGAAAAAAATCAAGTGAATGTGTTTCTCTTGGGCATTGGATGTAAATTTATTATATTTCAATATAATTATACTCATTATTTTATTTCTGACCGATAGAAAATACCTATAAAGGCATAACTCAAATAGTATCTCCACTCATAGCTCAAAATTTAAACTCATTTATACCCAAAGATAATAAAATTGGGTTAATTTCAAAACTATTTTAGCAAAATCAGGTTTTTGAAAGAGTTATATTTTTTAATTTAAGGGAGGTATTAAAGGTACTTTGTTCTTAGGAACTTCTTGCATAGCTTAAAAATTAAACTCATTTGTACCAAACAATAATAAAGTTGGGTTAATTTGAAAACTCTTTTGACAAATCAGCTTTTTGAGAGAGTCACATTTTTTATAAATTTCTTAAGGTCCTTTTTTCTAGGGAACTTCTTGGTGCACTCTCCCTCATGCAAATTCTCTAAATGAAATTGTGGGCACATGATTTGAATATATATAAGAAGGAGAAAATAAAGTCATTGTTGGCAAAGAAAAAAAGAGAAGGAAAACAATACACCATGGGTGTGATAGCACATTCAGATAGTTAATGGCCTTCTGCTTAAAGAATATTATTATGTAGATGGTAAAGAGAGGTTGCCGTGTGCAATAAGCTATAAACGAAATATATCGCTTGGGTCATTTTTTTTGTTTTTAGTCTATCGCTAAGTTTTTAAGAATTTAATGTATTGTTCGGTATCAAACTTACAATTAAAACTCACGGACATCCTCACCGATGTCACAGCTCCCCAACGATGATACTGTGTTTGAGGGAGGAGTTGATGGAGCTTCACACCTCTTAATTTTGCTCGGACGCCTGTTTGTTTATCATTAATACATCCTCATTATTTTATAGGCATTCTTAAATCTTTTTATATTACCTGTTTTCATGTTTTAATCCATACGATTACATTATTTTCATTGCATAGTATTTTGTAATGTGAATTTTAATGAAATGTATTGAAGAAAAAAAAGATATATTGTGTATCCCTTATCGTTGGACTCCAAAAATGAGGAATGAATAACGAATCGTTCGATATATGGAATGATCCCTCAGAGAACAATGTTGAAAATGGATTGCTCCCACCATTTGCATAGAAATGTCGAAAATGGATATCATCCGTCTCACCCTCCATAAGAAGTGGAATAATTTTTTCCATCATCTTCAACGTAGCCCCATTTCTATATTCTAGTTTTGATCGTTTATTTTTTATTGCTAATTGAGTTTTGATTTCTTTTATCTCAAGTGGATACTACAAATCGCTGATTGAAAATTGAAAAATCGCTTATCTTTACACAAATGTAAACACAAAGTAATAAAATAATTTACTAATAAGTGACGTTTTGTTTTTTATTGCATTGGAACATGAACTCTTGAGCCCGGTCAATAAATGAGTCAATTGATATCGGCAGAAAAGTGGCCCTACTTAGTCGACACTATTTTATAATCATAAATATTATTTCTTTTATGATGTTTATTTATTTATGCTATTGTTTTGTGTCAATTAAAATACAGAAAAAATATGCGGCGTCTTAGTTACTTTTTTATATATTAATTTCTTACAATTAAAGATTTTAGTTTGAGGATATAACATTTTATTATACTACTTTAAATCTTGTTTTCAAAAACGACCTTGTATGCCGTCAAATTGTCTCAGTTAATGAATAATATCACTCCAATTTCACTATTTTTGAAAGGTTGATTTATATATATATATATACATATATATATTATTATAATTAAATGTTAAAAGAGACTATTTTAAAGCATCAAAATTCAAGTTCAGACATACAAATAAATTAATTAACAAAATATTAAAATGTTAGAAACAAATATAGCATTAATGTACATTTTGTTTGCACAAAGCCACTTATATTTATTTGGCTACCTGTCTTTTGTTGCCATTGAGTGTCAAATTGTAGAAATGTTTTCATTGAATATGCGAGTAATAACAATCGATATACTTGTAAGTAACCCCTTTTTTGTCTTCTATACATTTGCAAAATGCAATTAAATGTAACAAATGAATTCATTAAACAAAGGGTAGGATAGAATATACTTCTGATTTGTGGCTCTCTTTATCAAGTGGTTTTATGTAAGGATCAATTTATAAATCTTCTAAATTGAGCCTTAGAACAAAGATAAATCTCTGGCAGGAGATTTTGCTTAACAAAGACTTAACGGTTTGCATTCAAATCAAGCACTCAATGCAGTCGTATTTCTTTAGTATCTATAAACGCCGTATATTTGACCGGGCATCTGAGGTATATGTATAGTGCAATACATCTACAAACTCAAGAAGAAGGAAAAAACCATCCAGGATCTCCCCTTTAGCTTTGACATTTCAGAAGAATGAGAAGGCAAATCTCATATTTCCTGGATATCATCCATTTTTATGTCCCTTTGCATACGCCCATAAATTATAGTTAGAGGCAATCATCGCTCAAGAGCGGCCCTCGTATATATCATTCCCTTATCCATCTATAATTCAATTACAATTGTATGAATGGGAGATACTATAAATATGTGCATGCATACATGGATGGATACTTGCTGGTTCCCTCTGATATGCATCCTTGGTCATCATAATAATAGGGAGATCTATTCAATAAAAATGAATACATCAAACCATAATACTTGTTTTTATAGGAATCCTTTAAAAAGCCTTATTGACTGCATTATTTAAATGCAAAAGTTAATCTTTTGTCAAGAAATACATATTGACAAATTATTTTTATTCAATTTTATATCAAGAATATTTTAAGAGTGCATATATACATATTAAATATTCTTGAAAAAATATTTGTTTTGTCTTTGGTCATTATGACGACATTACTTTTATAATGATGTAACAAATCATATCACAGCTTTTTATTGTGAATTGGTTGTGAAAAACAGGTGCTAAGAAATAAATTATGAAATGACTTATTTAAAAAATATTACTTCAAAGATGCAAAATGTATATTCAAAGGATATTTAGAACTATTCGGAAGAAAAATTTATATATATATATATATATGATAGACAACAAGCTTTTGGAAACACAGTTAATGCAAATCTATACTAATAAAAAAAGAATTATGTTCATTTCCCTGTATCTCCCGAACGATTCATTAGACCTTGACGAAATTTGCAGTTAATGGTTTTGAGAGCTCTGAGAGTGTTATAGTGGGGTTGTAAACTCCCGGACAATTTGTCATCGCCATGTTTATTTGGTTCATCAAAAAGTTTTTTGTCGATTTTTTAAAATTGCCAATTGTATTATAAAATAATAAATATTTGCAAAATTAAGTGAAAAAATAATCTGCAGATGCATGGAATTCTATTTTTCGGTTTATCTATATTTATTGGTCTTAAAGCAAAAAAACAAAAATATTTGAAAATACAAATAAATTTTACGTTTGATAAAATAAGGCGAGGTCAAACGCTTAGGCCCAGACAAGGCCTTCGAAGTAACTAGTCTAATAAGTCCATTTGGTCGAAGAACAAGGCATTAAACGAAGAGGTTGGCCGCTAAATATTATCAAACATGGAATGGCAGGAGCCCGTAAAGGAAAATAAAAGACTGGATTTTATAGCAAATACATTCAATAAAAAGAAATCACATTTTTAGGAGAAAATTTTAACAGTGAAAAGGTTTTTCAATGATTGAACTTTAAAGCGGAATATGATCTTAAAGAAAATAGATTTTAAAAAAGAGAGGATTGGTCCAAGAGACTGTTTTACAACTTCTCCACCACACAGTAACCAAACAATAAGGGAATGTTTCGTTGATAAGTCGGGGAAAAAACAATACCTGGGCCAGATTGATACAAGGAGACAAGAATTTGGAATAAAGGCAACTGTTCCAGATATTTAAAAAGTCTTAATTCAGACTCTCTTGGATACACTTACTATTGGTTTAAATACAGAATAGTACCGGCACGTTAACACTGGGAAGCATTATGGTGGAAACATGGATGAGAGGATTTTTTTTGCAAGACGTCTTTATAGACGTCAAAACATTTTCTACTCGAGTGTAGCATAATTGGTGAAATATTATATAGACTAAAATAATTTTTCTTTGACCGATACAATGTTTGCTTGAAGACGAAAGATTTTGTGTATATGTATATAGGTCTGCATCAGGAAGAAATAAACCTGATCACCTCTAGATTGCAGTTCATGCTCTAAATTTAGAAGCTCCAAAACAGTACTTCCCTCCGACATCGAACCCATTTTAAATAATGTAATATTTAATATGTACACAAAAAATATAATTGTGTAATCTCTTTAAAACATGGATGTGAATTGAAATATATAGTACTGTTGTGTACAAAAAAAAAATAAAGCGAGGTATATTATGTTAGCATACCAATACAATCACATTATTTCGTTTTGTATGATACGCTTCAGTCCTCCAACTTTCAAAGTTGCTTAAAGATCGTTATTTCAAAAAATTCTAAAAACCAAAAGTCTAATATATTCTATAAGCATTCCTATATTAGAAAATATTTAAATCGAGGGTCAAGATTCTTTTCTAAGCCTTCAATTGCGTTGCATGAAAAGATTTCAACTTATTTCATTTCTATTCCATAACAGTAAGTGTAAAGAACATATTATCTAAAACCTGGTTAATTACTCCACTTCAATTATCCTGTATTTAGCGCATATATTAGCAAATATATCAAAAGCTATGTAATCAATTTTACATTGTGGCTTGGATGGGAATCTAACACAGATAGATCAATAGATATACTAAGATGTTCTCTGATTTAAATTATTCATATTTAATGCCATCAAAATTAATAACCCCACAATATCAACTATTTGTTACTCAACATGTTTTCATTAGAACAAGGATGTGACGTATTAGAGGAATCCCAAAAGACACTCCTTAAAAAATATATATGACGGCAATTGTCTCTTCAAGATATCAATTCCATTATCGTCATGCATGAGCTATAAAAAACAATGAAACATTAATCTCTTGACGTCATTTCCATTTTAAAAAAAATACTTTTAAATTATTCTTTATATTACACAACTCATATTTTTTCTTGGTCATCAGGCGTAACTATATTTCAGAGTGAATAAAAATTTCAATTTAAGAAAAAAAACAAGTACAATATTTTAAAGTCACAGAAAGGAATCCAAGTAAAAAGTGGTTATTATACATTATATTATGTGTAATTTTTCTGAATAATAAAGTTTTAAAAAAGTAAAAAGTATTAAAATTTGCTAAACTTAACTAAAGGTAAATTCGTCAAGCCCCTCTGAGGATCTCTTCACGATTTGTTGCACTTTTGTGATGATGACGTTGACTTTTGATTCCTCTTCTCCGCAGTGGAACACTAAAAAGTGAGGAGTTATTTTTCCCCTGAAGCATAATAAGTCTAAGGCAATTTTTATGTTGAAACAGAACATAAGCGTATATTGCGACATTCTCTTTTTCTATACCAAGAACACAAAAAATTTTGGCCAAGAGGGAAGGCTATTTTAAGTTCTTTTAAGTATTCAAAGCATTTTTTCTTCTCTGTTTAGCATCTTACTTATAATATAAGTTGGTATATGGACACATCGAAAATAACCTTTAGAGTATATAAATATGAACTTAATAAACAATAATATATATCGTCTAATTACATAACACTTTGGTTAAGCCTAAATGCCTCCGATTTTCTTTGCAAAAATCAGGGCGTCTATTATTAAGGCAGTGGTTCCCAAACTTTTTCTACTGGGCCCCCCTTTGGTACATAATAAATTTGCCCCCCCCCCCCCAACAAAACAGAACATACACACATTTTGTTCTCAGGGTACATTGCAGTTTATTTCACACATTGTAATTAATACAAACTGAACCTTTTTTGTTGTTGAAAAATAAAAGTGAACTGCCATAAACTGCAGTTTGTAATAGGTGTCAAACCTCAACCTTTTTTTTGTTGAAAAATAAAAGTGAACTGGCATAAACTGCAGATTGTAATAAGTGTAACAGTTTCAAGCACCTTAACTGTGTAATTATGTTCAGTGTAACAGGTTTCTTTTTAATATATTAACATTAATGCATTTTTGAAAAAATTGCCTCTCTGCGAAAATGGGCTTTAAAACATGACCAACTCCCTGAGAGAAAAACAAGAACAAAACCCCAAGGGTTTGTTGTGCAAAAATGGCACCTTTAATCCTCACATCTTTTCAGTCACTGATGTGTGTCTGCTTCATGCGCAGATCTTGTCAAATCTGGGTTCCAATTTTGAGATTGCCAGTGTCTTTGACTGAAACTGCAGCCTCATTGTTGAGTCAGAGGTGACATCATTGAACTGTTCCTCCTCGGATGTGCTTAAGTCGGCAGGTGGTGATGCACTGAAGGGATCACGGATACAATCATATTTTTTGGATCCTGCATCAGGCAATATTTCTGAAGGGCAGAGATGTGTGCTTCCATGCATGGGATCACTGTGTTCTGCAGCTTGTTGTGTTCAATGAATGATTTCAGGTTCTCAAATGAGTCCACACGTCCAATTTTCACTCGCTGCAGCCACATCTCAAGTTTTCTGGTGAATGATGTGATTTTATCTGCCAGATGTGGGAGGTGTGTATTTGAGCCCTGTAACTGTAAATTCACTTCGTTGAGTTTCAGAAAAATGTCACTGAGGTATGTAAGTTTCATGAGGAACTTGTTGCAGTGAAAGTTGTGGGCAAGATCGCTGCCCTCTTCCTCCAAAAAGATGCGGATTTCATCTCGCAATTCAAAGACCCTGGACAACACTTTCCCACGTGACAGTCATAGGGACTCGCTATGGAACAGAAGAGCTGTGTGGTCGGAGCTCATATCCTCACACAGTGCCGAAAAAATCCGGGCTTTGACAGGTCTTGTTTTTATGTAGTTATCTGTGGCAATGACGTGGGTCATTACATCATTCAGCTTGGGACTCAGCTGTTTAGACGCAAGTGCTTCGCTGTGTATCATGCAGTGCGTCCACTGCGCATTGGGGAGACATGCCACTCCGTAGGCAACTTTATATGAGGCGAGTTTAACATTTGCCGGCACGGACGCAGCTTTAGTAAAGAGAGACTGTTGAGCACGGCAGTTTACTTGTTTTCGTCGGAAAAAGTCAACTGGTGTGTCTTTGTGCTCTGGATGATTTGTCTCCAAGTGGCGTCTTAGCTTGTTCGGCTCCAAGATGTCACAAGCTAGCACTTTAAGACAGACAACACACTGCGGTCTCTCCTCATTACCCACCGTTGTACAGGTGAAGCCAAAGGCAAGATATATTTCATCATATGTCGTCATATTTTCTTGTCTTTGCCTTAGAAGGAAATTGCTTTGGAAGTATATCTGGTGATGCTTCATCCTCTGTTTGTGATTTAAGTGGGAGCTGCGTCAAAAATTTGTCCATGTTATGCTAGCAGTGTTATTTAGTGTTTCTATTTTCATTAATTTGTTTTCCCGCACCCTGTTTTTTCCCCGCACCCCCCTTGGAATTGCTCTTTAATTAATACTTTGGGAACCACTGTATTAAGGTAAAAATGACGGGTCTTACTACATCTATTTTCAATTATTGATAGACATATCAGTCCATTGAAATATCTTGTAACTAATAAGTGAAGAAATGTGGTAGGAACTCAAAATGGAAATGTTGTTTATGTGATTTGAGCGTTTGAAGCTTTGAATATTCATCTGGACGAAGATATAGGCATGAATAAATCATATAGCGATTTGCTATCCGTCACATTTTTATCTATTCAATTTTGACGAATTATATTCAACTTTTTTTTATGTTTACTTCATTCTTCTATGGGCTCTTAAAGTCCCTGATTTAATATGGGGGCTGGTATAACGCCTATAAAATAATTATATATATTATGCAATCCTAAAATATACATATATTGAAGTGCATTCTCTTCCTAGTATTTTTATACTTCTTTACTCCCTATTTTAGCATAATAAGTAGTCCTCCAAGAAAAAATGATTTTTTTTCTATAAAATACCTATGTGGGGAAACGTAAATAAAAATAAAGGATAAAGAAAAATACTCTTTGTGTCTTTTGTGAGGAATAAATATACCTTCTGGATTAGAAAGATATTAATTAGATTTAATGACTTTTAATGAGCCATAAAAGACGCGTTTAAATTATCCAATCAATTATCCGTCTTCAATTAAATATATAATTTGTGTTTGTACATTCAATGATGTATGTAGCCTCATGTTGTACCCGGCCGCCGCTGGTGTGTGTGTGTTGTGTGTTGAGTATTTGTTCTTCGGTGCTTGTATCTAATTCGGAATCTTATTAGTGAGATCTGTGTAGGGCTTTTGTGCTTTGTCGTGATTTGTATTTAAGAAAAAGAAATTATGTTGGGACGGAGTAGGAGTACATTAAATATTATGTACAATTTGTCTACATTTTGAATCGGCCGTGTTCAATTAAATGTATATTTGTGTTGTACATTCAAAGATGTATGTATGTAGCCTCATGTTGTACCCCGCCGCCGCGGGCTGTGTGTGTTGAGTATTTGTTCTTCGGTGCTTGTATATTATTCGGAAGCTTAGCAAGGATGTGTAAGGCTTTTGTGCTTTGTCGTTGATTTGTATTTAAGAAAAAGAAAAAGATGTCGTATTTGTCATATTTGTCATTACTTTTGGAATCGGCCGCCTTAAATTAAAATACATATTGTGTTTGTACATTCACTGATGTAGCCTCATGTCGTACCCCGCCGCCGTGGGCTGTGTGTTGAGTATTAGCCTTTGTGATTTGTCGTTGATTTGTATTTAAGAAAAGAAAAAGGTGTCGGGGTGGAGTAGGAGTACATTAATATATATGAACGTATTTGTCATCTACTTTTTGAATCGGCCGTCTTAAATAATTAAATACATATTTGTGTTGTACATTCACTGATGTAGCCTCATGTCGTACCCCGCCGCCGCGGGCTGTGTGTTGAGTATTTGTTTCTTCGGTGCTTGTATATTATTCGGAAGCTTAGCGAGGATCTGTGTGAGAGCCTTTGTGCTTGCCTCGTTGATTTGTATTTAAGAAAAAGAAAAGATGTCGTATTTGTCATATTTGTCATCTACTTTTTGAATCGGCCGTCTTAAATTAAATACATATTTGTGTTTGTACATTCACTGATGTAGCTCATGTCGTACCCGCCGCCGTGGGCTGTGTGTGTGTGGGTTAGGTATTTTTATTCGGTGTTTGTATATTATTCGGAAGCTTAGCGAGGATCTGTGTGAGGTCTTTGTGCTTTGTCGGTGATTTGTATTAAGAAAAAGAAATGATGGCGGACGGAGTAGGAGTACATTAAATATATATTTGTATTTGTCTACATTTTGAATCGGCCGTCTTGAATTAAAATATATTTGTGTTTGTACATTCAATGATGTATGTAGCCTCATGTTGTACCCCGCCGCGCGGGCTGTGTGTTTGAGTATTTGTGTTAGGCCTTTGTGCTTTGTCGTTGATTTTTATTTAAGAAAAAGATGTTCGGGACCGGGAGTAGTAGTATATCCATAGTAATACATTAAATAAATATATATTTGTGTTTGTACATTCAATGATGTATGTAGCCTCATGTTGTATACCTTAAATATTGCAAGCTGTAAACCCACAAGGCGTGGCCACTTAACAATTATAAGAGATTGTATGAAGATGCAGCCTAATAATGGACTAAAATAACAATGCATACCTATCATTATGGACCTAGTAAAGCAATTGATGCATGAAGACAAATAAGTTGTCATTGTCAAATTGAATTTGCCTTTTAGGTTTTCTTTTAGATTATTTGGAGTTTGACAAATCATTTTAAATGCTGCAGATTCAATAATATGTGTAAAATGAATTAAAAAAACGACATAAATTTTAGAAAAAAGAGAGAAAAGAGAGAGAGCGGAAAGAAGTAAAATTAAATGACGGAGTTGATTTGTATTTGGATAAAAGAATATAAAACCGGCATACTTTCATCGGAGTGATTGATTCCATAGGTGTGATCTAATGAATTTTTAAAAACAATTTCAAAAAGGAGTTTCAAATTTGTTTTTAGTTATAAGTATAAAAAAATTAATACTGAGGATTTAAGTTGAAAAAGTCCTTTTCGGAAAATAACCCAAAAATTACTATTTCAAACTTAAACAACTCATGTATTTTGTTTTCGTATATAAAAAATCAAAACGAATTTGGAAGTCTCGAAAGCACTATCAACATTTTACAACAATTATTTTGAAATTGCAAATTGTAGTGATTGAATAAGAAAAAATAAAACATTAGCTTTACAACATAACTTTGGGTCCTTTAAGGAGACGATTAACGATTATTCGATTTCGTTCAAAAATCACAAGATGATCTATGCACTAAGATAAAATTTTAGGGGTGCCCCGACTCTCAAATTCGAAAAACTGTGAAAATAGAAACAACCTAATTTATATATTTATACATCATTCATTCATTTTTTTAAATATATTGGTATACAAAAAAAAAATGAATGCCATTTTTTTGGTGATAAACACCGTTTTTAATTATATTCCTTTGGACATCTCTAAAAAACTGCAAAGTCAATGAATGATCATTTAACTATACACGATCAATCTTTGTGAAGTCTATTAAATCATTCATCTAACTATTGGTTTTTTAAGACTTTTTGGAGGAGAGTATCAAAAAAATATTGTAATATTTTTTCCTATTTTAGTTGACGGACCAATGATCAAAGAACTTTTAGATAACAGGAAGTTAAGTAAAGGGAATAAATTATATTAATACAACGTTTTATTGATCCAAATAATTGTATGTTTTAGTGACTTTATTCATTACCATTAAAAAAAGGAAAATTAGCAATCGAAACGGATGGCTCCATATGTAGTATTTTTGAGCTATCTCTGATTACACTGAACAAACAAGTTTTTTTACTGGCGATGTGTTGTTGTTTGTTTAGTTCCTAGAATAGACCCACTTCACCGGAACCTAATCCGGTATCAGCCGGTAGTGACCTATCTAGTAGCTATCGTCTTTATTAATAAAAATATATTAAAAGAGCATAAACATTTATGTTCTTAAAATATATCCTCCAGAGACAACTCTTCGTTCCCGATATTTCCCTCGAGTTGTCTCATCTTCTGTCGTGTGAGAGGACAATTGTAGATGAGGTGATATGGAGTTTCCTCGTCGTCGTTACAGAGCCGGCAAGTTGGGCTCTCAACCTTCCCCATCTTAAAGAGATGCCGATTTTAAGATAAATGTGACGCTCACCATTCCAACAATGACTGAGATTTGGTTTCTCTTGAAACTGAATATCTTTTTCCGATATAGGGCTCAGTGATGAACAGTTTTTGTTTGTCGAAAAACTTCATACTTTGCCATGCAATTCGCCACTCCTTCAAAGATTCTTGGCGAAGAGCATTTTTGATTGGTACATAGAACTGGTACTGAGATTGGTGTACCTCTCATGGCGCCATCCTTTGCTAACATATCGGGTATTCATTCCCGTGTTATCGTTGTGTCCTCTGATCCACCTAACGTGATTTTACAGTTATAATTATTGATGGCGTCTTTACACGCGAGAATTTCTGCACTCAAGAGGTACCTGGTTTAATGTACAGACTATTGTAGCCGACATGCTGTCGG
>CP045905.1:10865121-10876243 GCA_013387185.1 Caligus rogercresseyi | reverse complement strand
ATATATATATATATATATTCAAACAAATTATCAACAATGGCTACAACACATACAATGGATATACTTCATACTTTATTACAAAAAGTTTATTTGAGAACATGTAAGTTTGTATTGGGTTATTGTATAAATATATATGTGTATATAATGCTGAATATGAAAAAAGTTGTTGTTAGGTATAGCAATAACATAACTTGGAATTTATTTTTGCTAGGATTTTTTTGGAGGAAGCTTTACATATGGGGAAAAAGTTGTCCTTGACTTGTTGGAATGATTGCATATGGTGATATATTTTTAAAGAATGACACTTTTCCCGCTTATTGAGTCATTAAGCAATCCTTGTTTCAAGGATATTCTGATTCATCTTTTCTCTTATGAACAACATATTAGATCATACAGAAAAGCATGAATAATTGTTTAGTCATTTCTAATAAACTATCTTTGAATTATTAGACCTCTAAAAAAAAGAGTATGTCTCCTCTCTTAAGTGTTTGTTTTTAGTTGTTTTGTCGGCGGAATATGTTAGGTTCATGGATATATAAAGACATATGTAGAGAGCTTATTGGAATCTGTAGATTAATATGTCATATTGACCAATATAAACAAATATTTCTTTCTCTATGATCAGCTTACGATGACGTAGGTCAAATTACTTTGTTTATAGTGGACACACTGAATACATCCGAACGATTTTTCTCTGCTATTGGAGGGAATAAGCTCTCTATACCTTTATATCTCTACAGTTAGGTTACATTTAAATCATTAAATAAATACAGGGAGTTCGAAGGCCTTGTGCGTTAATGCGTGTTCAACTTTCAAAGTTGGGGTTGCAGGTTCGAATCACGAGAGGGAATGGTCAGTTTTGGTATATCTCATTGATAAGATACTAGGTTCGAGTGACTAATTGACACGCTATTATGCTTTATTATATCCAGTCGGATGCAATTCTGTCGACCCAAAAAAGGCAACAAATCAAAAAGAATATTTGCTGCTCAAAACCGATAAAACCTTATAATAATTTATTTATCTGTTTTTTATATCAAATATATTTCCATTTATATATTAGAATATTCTAATAAAATCATTAAATAAAGAAGAGCATTAGCTCAGGGAAAGCGTAGGTCTCCAAGTTGAGGGTCCAGGATCGACTCTAACCGAGAGGGAAGGGTCAATAAAAATCTGCCTCATAAAAAATATATTTTGTTCGATGAACGCATTTTATTCCGAGCATGCTTATTCATATCAGACAAGAGACAATTTCAGGGGCCCCCATAAGCACATAAATACAATCAACAATCCTAATTACCAAAGGTCAATCCAGTATGAAGGACCAATTTTAAAGCTTAATTTAACTGCAATAAGTTTTAAATGAATAAAAAAATAAGTTAAATAATCACAGAATTTCATATAAAATGATATGAAATATATATATTTTTTAATATCTTCCCAAGTATTACTTATGAGAAAATATTTTATACTTACGTAGGTATGAAATCAAATGTATATACAAATCATTTAACTGAATGGGGGAAACAACATGGAAATAAAGGTTTGTTACTTTTTGATTTATTGCTCAGAAGTATGGGTTTGTTTCATAGTATTCCAACCTTCGCTCTTAGAGTAAAAAGATTTACATTAAACCTTGATGCAGATAGTATTTTCCCCTAACGTATATATTCTCGTAAGAGCACTCGAAATAATTCTTTGGTATAATTTAATACTTAATAAATAAGATTGAGATTTGTTTTGTGTGGGATGAAATGTAATATATTTAAAAGCAATGACCTAAAGTTTAGTAAAAGAAGCAAGAATGTGTAAATATGCTTGAAAAAATGTAACGTGATATTGCCTATAGAAGAGGTATGTACCGTAAATATTATAAACATTGTTCATTCAAAAAATATTGCTTTCAGCTAAAAGTAGTTACTTATATTTGTTTATATTAAGAGGCAATAAGTTTCCATAAATCCAAAATTAAATCAAGAAATATAGATACACTATGCAACAAAAAAATGACTTTTGTCTTTCCAACGCAAAAAAACAAATGAATCTGGTAATTTAGAGAATGGGGATTACAGATATATGATTATTTAGTCGTGATATTTGTTTTTCTGGCCACAATTTAAATTTTACAAATTTTCATGTTTTAGGCCAATGGTACATACGGATCTATGATTTTCAGGGACAAGGCAGCAATTCTAAAGGTTTCGTGATTGTTAAAATTTTCTTCTTCCGTAACAAAAGGATTACTATCAATATATATATACATTTGCATGTATTCTACCTCAGTAAGTTGCATGTCCTTAAAATTAAAACAATATTTATATTTTCCCATTAATAAAAATGTATTGTTTTAATTTTAAGGACATGCAACTTACTGAGGTAGAATACATGAATGTATATTATATATATATATATATATATATATATATATATATATATATATATATATATATATATATATATTGATATTAATCCTTTTGTTACGAAACGAAGAAAAATTTTAACAATCACGAAACCTTTAAAACGATGAACGTAGATATGAGGAGCATAGGTGCCTAATGATTTTTTCTCAATTATTCGATAAAAAAGTCGTTTTTAATGGTTCTAATGGTCCCGAGGCTATTCTAAAGCCTGGAACGTATATAAATATAACCTTGCAGCTTAAAAAAATGTCCATGAGTGATATATCTATCATAACGTGAAAGTGTCCGTTTTGTCCCATTTTTTACGACTATAATGCAATTATCTCATTACATAATCAGAGTTTCGGAAATATTACTTTACCAATATATTTATTGAATCTTTCTTCAAAATTGTATTGGCACTGCATTAATGTTAATTGCTGTCTTGTCCCTGAAAATCATAGATCCGTATGTACCATTGGCCTAAAACATGAAAATTTTAAAATTTAAATTGTGGCCAGAAAAAACAAAAGCCCATTGTTCGAAATAGCAATTTATCATTATAAAATAAAATAGAATCAATTTTTTAAAGTTTTGGCCGTTGGCAAATTTTGTTGTATAGTGTTATGATTGAGATTGTGAATTTTTTTTAAATAAAAATGTTAAAAATACTCCTTATTTTAATTATATAAGGATTTCAATAAAGTTTTATGACGAACAAAAACATTATTTTTCCGAAAATTATGATTTTTTTTTGTTATTGTTGATATGACGTCATATAGTAGATTTCGTAAAGAAACTCGCAAGATTATAAACACTTTATAAAATATTCATATAAGAAAGGTTGTCTCATGGATCAATTCACATTTATAAATATAAATACTTACCCTATATAAAAGGAAAAAATCCCCTATTATCAAAACAGCAAGCAATAGATTGAAAGCCACACAACAAACAAATATCACAAAACGTTTGACTTAATGGTATCTTGGATGGGGATGATTTTTGTTTTATTTGACTACAACAGAACCAAAAAATGTAAAAAATGGGTAACACAATTTATAAAATATTTATTATTTTAGAATAAAAATAATACGATACACTGTACAAATAATTAGTAAGGAATAAATCATGCTATTAACGATTGTGAGATTGTGTTGAGAAAAATTATGTATTTGATCGAATATGTTATTCAAATGATAGCCAACTATATTGAAAGGCAAAGGCCATTAAAAAAAACAATTAACCTTATAAACAGGCAAGTGACTCATCAATAACAAATTGAGATTCAATGCGATATTAAGTTATAACGATCAGTGCCTTCAGGGATCAACCATCTAAAGAATTTAATTTTCTATTAGGAAAATATAAGAATATAATTAAATATAAAAAATATTCTTGATGCATTAAAATACCATTACACTATAAAGAATATTTATAAGGTCAGCTCGATCTCAAGTTTTCTGGCATATTTTATGACGAAAGTCCAAATATCCCGTTTGAATTGAAATTAAAAGATATAAATATATTATTATTCTTTCTTATTGAAGTAACAGCAAGTTCAAAGGCCACAATATAAAATTTCTTTGGAAAGTTTTGAAACATATGATTGAATCGCATGTTTTATTGTGTGTTTTTTACACTTTGCGACATAACGATCCGGACCTTTTGCAATGTTGGTATTAGCTATAAAACATCAACACAACAAATAACAAATAACTTCGAGTCCCAAAACCTGATCATAAGCTGGTTAGCGTCAATTATTGGTCTGTATGTGATTTGGGAGTCTATATTAAGCCCTTATCTGTTCCAGATAGTTTTAGATAGAACTTTATTAATCTATACTTTTGTTTAAAATATTGTATTAATATATAATATCGATCTGCGTAAATCATTGGTCGTCTGTGGTTGGGAGTCTATACAAATCACAGCTCTAATATATATTATTGTATTACTGTATACTATTGGCCAGGACCAATCATTGGTTCATATGTAGTTTGGGAATATATACAAAGTCCATATCTGATCTAGATAAAATAGTTAGAAGTTTAAAGCGGTATTATTGTATAAATGAATAAATAAAATGCAAACCAAACTAAAAAAACCGACCAAACAATGGAGTAACTGTGTTACAACAATGATCTAGATAGTTAGTATTTAGATGATGTTAGATGTTGGATGAACACACAAAGTGTTAGTGTTTTGAAGAGCAGTTTGTCTTACTGGAGTCTTCCTCGTTCTCACTCAAGCGTCGATCATTATCGTGGAACGAAGGATCACGGAAATGAATACAGAGTGTCCTTTGGCTACCTCCGTCTTCCTCGATACAGTTGAAGCTATGACAATCCTGTGGGTCCTCGAAGTACTGCCTTAGTTTAGACCAAAGGTTTTCTTAACCGAGATAGCTTTCACTCTCTGTGTGCTGTCAGCATAAAAAGATGATGGAATATGTTTACATAAAGGAACACTTATTTTTATAGAAATTAGCTTTTGACGTTTTAAAAATAGATTGGAAACAAACCAATGGAGAGTTTTTATCATGCAACTCAGAATATGCACATATTTGGGTTCATGAACCAAATATGCTTTAAGTATAAGTATTATAAATATATTTATTGTAGAAGTTTAAAATATAATTACTTTAAAAAATATTTTTTATTGCAGATCTAAAAAATTCCAAAGTAATTGCGTTAAAACCAAAGATATATCAACAATTTTGTCTAAAGTTTTACTTCAGAGAAGTATATCTATTTTAAATAAAAGTATTTTTGCTCCCTGATGCAAATTTGATCCATGACAAAACTGATAATGATATTTATATTAATAAGGGAGTTTATAAGAGTTTTAATTAAATAATTTACTACAAATAGAAATATATGTATATATAAAATTTATATATATTTGAGGAAATGCAACTATCTATTTAAATTAAATACAAACTTTATTTATTTCATCAAATGATTGTAGGATCTTAGTGTATTGTAATGTGTAAAATAACAGTTGATTTTCTTGTTGATATAAATTGACATCATTTTATAATTTAAATGTTCATCAATCGTGCACGTGGGCTGATGGTTATTTAACTTCTCGGAATTGATTTTTGGTATATATTAATAGTTATTTTAAAGCTATAGATGATCAAAATTTGGGTATCCTAAAAATTGGATTTTAAAATAAAAAACATGTAAAAACTAAATTATTTCACACATGTATTTCTGCATGAAAAACGTAGCTAATATCTACTTTTAACTATTGGATATTGCATATCGCTCCGCCCTTCATCATTTTATGCTGACGCAACACAACATAACTTTTTAGATTCTCGCATGTCTTCGACAATTGCAAAAGTTTTCATTTGCATACTTTTAGTAATTAAATAATTATTGCAACAAAAAATATTGAAAAATAAAAATACGTTAAAAAGTATTATTTTATTGAAGAAGACATTTTTTCAAAAAAAAGAGGTTAAGAAGCCTTGCCTTATGATAGTGTTGTTAAAATCTCCAAGAAACACTGAGACGGAGGGCTCAGAGCTCCGTTTGATTCTACTTCCATCCGCTTTCTTCTCCCCGTCATCCCTTTGAGTGCTCAATGGTTCCTTTAAAAGTTTTTGACAATTGCACAGGGACTGTCCTGGGTGCATAGCTATCACACGAGTCAGCCTTGAGCTTTGAGCCAGACAGAGGCTCTTACAGCTGACGTTGGTGAGGGGAACATTGTCCCCCTTGTAGCGAGTGAGAGTTCATAGAGGAAGCTTCGATGGCGCGTCAAACGCTGGTCACAGGAACTGTAACTGCTCTGAAGACGGCTCACCTCTGAGTTCAAATGCTGAATTGTCTCTTCCTGTAGAATGAGTTCGAGTCGAAGTTGGGCTATAAGAAAATGAGATAGAGGATTAAAGAGCGAAGGAACTTGATGGTTATTGACTTGGAATATTGAAATGCCAACACTTTGACTACAAAGATTACCGAAGGCTTGTCATATTTATTTAGTCCCTAAAACTTTTAAAATCCCATATATACCTATAATTAACAACCTTCATCTTCACATTTTTTTCATGATATTTTTTTAGGAAACTTTGTCTGTAATTGAAACCATAAAAAACGAACATGTTTCCCTCTAATATTAACCTGTAAGGAACCACACAATTTTCGTACGCACGCCCAGAACCCAGCTAAAGATATATCTTTGTAGAGCTCTGAAAAATAATATTATTACTTGAGTATTCCAATCGCAATTAAGTATTTATATTTAAAATATTTGAATAAGCATGAATATCTTAGACAAAAAGTTGTGAAGTTTGTTTTAAAAAAATCTTACCTAAATAAGTAAAATATATCTAATCCTTAAGATAACTTTGGGATCAACTGTTACTATCATGTATTACTACAAACTAAATTGAAAGTCTTATCGACTGACATCCAAAATATAGGAAACATTGAGTTGTTGAAGCAGCTAGCATCAGGAAAAGATTTATATTTGTACTAAAATAGCAGTTTTACTTAAACCTTAAACTATCATGTAATGATCATCTACCATGAAAACTGTCCCAAATTCAGATACCAGTCCTTTTTAAGCTATTACATATATACCTAGATAATAGGATTGTGAAGAATCCTGACTATTTTAAGAATTCAAGTATTTGCATATTGACGATGATAAATTTTAAATAATTCAGCTAATGCAAGATATTTAAGCTCCTTCATGGTTGATATTTACTAATATAATCTTTATTTTCGGGGATACTCTTCCTTAACCTTATTTATAACAAAACATATGAAACGATTATCAAAAGGTAGTATAATAAAATGTATAAGAATCAAAATTTAGACAGGGGTGGGGCTTATACAAAAAGTAATGTATTTTATGTCACTGTATTAACAACAATTATTCGATTAAATTTGAATACTTGGTCGAAAGGCTCTCGTACATTCGAATTTGTAAGCTGTGTTAGGAAAATAATATTTAAAATATATTGATTCTTGTTTCAATATACATACATGATATATATATATATATATATTATATATATATATAATATATATATATATATATATATATATATATATATATATATATATATATATATATATATACATATATATATATATATTTTATATATATACATATATATATATAAGCTGGTGATTTAAACCCCGAATTTGTCAATTACAATGTCTCTAAACATGCATCTCACCCGGCTTGTTCCCTCACATCTTGCCAGAACATTCAGAAGTTTCTTTTACATCATGCAAAAGAAGCAAGTTGATTGATTGTGATCTTTCATGTCTACTTCCAAATCAGAGTACATGTTATTAGTCGGTAGGCAACCAAGTAGGACGAGTTAGCGAGTTTCCTGCTGTCAAGAGCTCTAAAACTATATCTGGTTAAAGCTTTTACCCCAGCAGACTCTCTTTTCCTAGCTATTTGACTTATCAAATAAGTTTTTTGGACTCTTGTAGAAGATACCTTCTAATAAGTTGATGTCCATCCGCTGACTAAGTTTAAAAAATATCACGGCTATCGTACCCCCTTTGATAAGATCCTACGTTGATAGACTAATTGTAATGCTATAATGCTTATTTATATTCACTCTGATGCAATTCTGTCGAACCATATAGACAAAAAAACTATCTCTGTGACCATTCATTCTTCTTCATATGTTTGTGCTCACGAGCACTCTTTTTAGCCTATTTTTGGCCATAAATGAAATAATACTTTAGAAGATAAATGAATAAGACCACAGAACCGGAAATATGTGTATTTTTTGAAACTTTGATGGATCAAAAACCATTTCAACAACAACTTCTATAAATAAAAAAAAAACATATCTATTTATTTTGATCTCACTCTGTCTTTTTATTGCTTTATTTAAAGTTTTAAGCACATCACGTAAAAGTCAATGCATTAAAATGGGTTAAACATAGAATAATTTACAAATCAACATTTCAAAAAATATTTTCTTAATTTAACCTACAATATCAATAACAGCTAACGGAAATGAAAAGAAGTAATTTCAAATAGGTAAAAGCAAGGGCTAAATAAGTACTCTCACATTTAAATATTATATTATCTAAATAATCCTCTTATAAATAATATATATCCCTAAGAGATACCGATTAACTATAAAATATTGTTTGATATGAAATAAAGTATACTATAATTTTTAACTTGATATAATATTTAAAATGATTGTATATTTTTAGTTGAAAAAGGACAAAGTTTGTTATCTCATTTATAATTTGCAATTTAAATAACCTCACTTTGGCAGGTTTCCAGGTGTGCTTCCTTATGACAATCTATTCCCCTTAATTCGCCGTCTTTATGACCTTAGAAACGTAAACAAAAGATATATACAAATATACCTATGAGTTCCGATAAATTATGAGTGTCTCTGTCCTGTTTTGCAGCATCATAGAGCAAAGGGAAAGTCATACGAATCCTCAGTTATTGCTAGAGACATTGACTTATACACAATAAACTTAAATATAGTTAATCCAAACATTCGAAAGAAGTATTACACTACATTTTTTAAATACTTCCACACTGTACAAACGCTATTTAGAATTTGAAGATAAAGCCATAGGCCCAGGATTTGAATTTTATCGAAAAACATGTTGGAAATAATCATCAGACAATGCATGAAATCAATAAATAAAAATATATAACATTTTTTCTTACATATTTGAACAAAAAGAGTAATGGTTTTATGTTTTACGTGTTCTTTTATGATTTCAGATTTTTAATATGGACAATAATTAAAAAGTAAGGGCTCAATAAGTTATTACTATGACATTCAGAGCCTGATGTTCCATTGGAGCTGGACTTCACACCCCAAACATACATCATTTTGACAAGTGAGAACCAGGGGTCTTATGAGACATGGGTTGAAAGTTCAATAGGACATGGTTTTTTTGCACGTGACAACTGAGGAGTTAATTGCCGGTAGGTCAAGACCTTCAATCAGCATAATTACCGCATTCGAAATACGAAATACTAAACAGATGATCCGGTTAGCATTGCGGTATCATTATATATATATGTTTAGCATATATATATATATATAATATATATATATATATATATATATATATATAAGGGTTATAAAACGTGATACTACTATCAGTTGCTAGAGTCATATCATTAATTAAAATGGACAAATAAAGTTTAATAAAAGTAACAAAATTTAAGGTGTTACATAAACTTTTAACATATATCTGACAATTATAATTCAAATAAACTTGTATTACCGCAAGGAAGAAACTCTTGGCACCTATAAAATAGTTGTATTTACTAAGGAATCAAATAAGACATTTTGGGTTCATACCTATAATATATTTTGCTCTTTAGTATTAAAAGGTTATTGTATTTTTATATGCACAATAAAGTTAAAAAAATGATATCATATTGTGAGACACACTTATATAGAAGAGAAGAGGAAAAATATAATGTTCAACGTATTTTCTGTCTGGGCAAAAGGACAAATCCTGTAATTCAAAATATCTTAAATTCCTTATATAAAATATGCATAGTACTGATTGATGTTGTATTTTGCCCTTTTATAAGGAGAATTTATGTTTACTACTAGCCGTGTGGCAAATGCATTTTTGACTGCCCAAAATAATAACGCTACGGTCAACTTTGTAAAGTGATTTATATACCTTAATTGTTTATTTCAAATTGACCTCTTTTTAGTTATTTCTGATATAATTAGTATATATCTATTTTTGCTGATAAATAATAACAATTTTAACAATAATTTTCCTTGTTTGATCTCATATTTTAATTATAGTTAGTAATGCATGTAATCAAATTTGTTTCATGTGATTGAACCGATTACCTAGTCAGCTTGTAGGTATGGACTGGAATCAACGATTGATTGACATTATGCAGAAATTAATTATGATAATAATCTTAAAATCCATAATAATATGACAAGTAACAACTTGAAATAGTTTTTTTTTTGATAAGGCGATACTTATTGATTAATATCAATATGCACATATATAGATATAAAACTAAGAACATAACAAATGGGCAGTTAAAACAGGAATCAAACAGCACGTCAAAAATTCCACATGACCATAAAATGGAGTTAAATTTTATCTAAAAACATTCTCAATAGAATAAAAACTTTGAAATATTGAATGTGTTTTTATCAACAAATATGGATAAAGAGTAATATGTTGTAAAGATGGCATCGTATAATAAGTTTTTTGTACATTGTCAAGTTCCCCAAGATTGCCAGCTAAAATGTGTAAAGAATTGCAATATTATTAGCAGTGATATTTTTTTAATCAAATTTATAAACAATCAATAAGGCATTTTTTCAATAACTTTTTTATAAGTAATAGAACTAGAGGACTCAGAGAGTGCAAACCTCCGCCGATCCCCACCAAACAAGAGCTGAACTCAATTGTACCATTCAAATTTCGGCCCTTCACAGCCCAAAATATCCCTCGATTTCTATCTCTAATCATGTTTACACTCTAGAGGTACATGGAAAGAAAAAGAAACTGACGTCATCAAAGCGATGAGCACAGCACAGCGAATCTATTGGGCAGAGTAGGCTAACTTGAAATATTTATTAGTATTTAGCTCATGGTGCCTCTTAAAGAAGCACTCAGAGATGCCAAAATTTAATCACTTGTTTCTTTGGCATTTCCAACACATCCACAAAGTTCCATTCGAATCCGTTCCGCACTTTTTGAGTTATCCTG
>CP045905.1:10851332-10865021 GCA_013387185.1 Caligus rogercresseyi | reverse complement strand
GAATAGGATAGGAAAGAGGTAATAATTAGAGTCGTGGATTAAAGGGAATATTAGGAGAGTGAATAATAATAAATAGCATATGCAATTCAATATGAATTCACTTGCGATTGTTGATGAGGGAAAAATCAATTACGAATAAGAAATTCATTCTAAAAAACAAAATGAAGCTCTCTGGGAAGCTCTTCGACTTCATTCTTTAGTTTTTTGCCTTCCAGAAACAGGGTTTATTTTTTGAATATAGTGTTAGTTTAAGAATAAAATAACTGCATTCCTACAAAGGCCATGGCAAAGATCTATATTTCATTTCGAAAAGATTATTTAAATCCAAAATATTATCCTTTATGATGAGTCCTTTAAGCTACAGGGACATTAATTTGATCCCTGAACCCACTGTTGGCTCTCAAATACTAAGTCAATCAAATAGCAAAGACGAAAGATAACTATGTATTTGTATGATACATTTGTCTCCTCTTTCATTTTCACCGACTTTCATCATCTCCTTTTGAAATCAATTAAGATAAATTTATCTTACACATGTTAAAAACACATGTCATGTTTAAAAAACAAATTTAATGGGTTTTAGACTAAAACGTCTCTTAAGAGAAGTGTGTTGTTAGCCTCGACACTCAGCGTGTGTCGTCACTTTGTCACTACCCTTATTACATAAGATATTTTGAAATATGATACGGCTTTGTTGCTGAAACGCTTTACACACACACACACACACATTATTGTTTTAAAACACTTTACTCTTGCAAGGTCAAATACATAGACTCCACTCTAAGAAAGCATAAAATTGCTTCTGCTTGTAAAAGCCTGACTTCCATTTGAATATAGGTGAAAATAAAAGAAGGTAATCTGACGTCACAAAGATAATGAACTCATCCTTCAAAAATTTACTGATCATATCTTTTTCATCTTTTAAAAATAAAATATCACTTGCTCATTGTCTTTTTAGAGAGAGTTAGTTCATCTAAACATTTTTTTATCTCTGTGTGTATACATAAGTATTTTCACTGCATATATATTAATAGAAATCTATTTAGGAAACATACTCTCATTTCTTACTATATATATATATATATATACATTTATGAAGAAGTGTTTCAATTTAAAGACTAAATAAAGTGTGCCTTAATTCATACAAAGGTGTACTCATACATATTTTATGGGAGGCGCGAAAAAAGACAATCTTTGAAATCATATATGTGGGGTGGACGTTCGCATTGTATGAATTTGTTTACGATTGATGTGACGTATTGATTTTTTATGACGTCACTCAGTCCCACCGACCTATATAATAACTGGATACAGAGAAAATAAATCCACTCGGCTATAGCGCTCTTTGAATACATATAGGGACATAAAACATGATATCCCACTTGGGAAGCAATTTAGTTGTCTTGGGAATAGGAAAAAAAGGAAACCCTTCAATAACGGTCCAATGACGTCATCATCAAAATTATGTTTCAAAACGTTCCTTACAATGACGTCACTGCGTATTACTTTGGTCATTTCTCTCTTTGTCAATTCCTTATTTCTGCGATAATTGCTCAATGGATATTTTCGTTTTTTTCACCGACTTTAAAAAAAAATTCTTTCGTTATAAAAGCTACATAAAATGGCTGCCATCAGGCGTGTATTTTTCTTCCCTTTCTTTTATGAGTCTGTTGTACTTCCCGTTATGATAAAGGTTCATGCTCAATCCCTCCTGTAGAGGAGAAGGGATCGGTGAAGAGTCTCTCGGTCCGCTCTGAAGAAGAGCGAGGACTGATCGAGTCATTGTTTGAAATGAACGAGGAGTAAACTCAATATTTTCATGGAATATTTATATGTTTTTTTAATAAATAAAAACATTTATTTTCGTTAAATTAAGGCAATGACATAAATCACGTTTGACATCGTGTTAAATGGTTCATAAAATGCGAACTTATCAGTTCATATATCGTATTTGTATTAAAATATGCTGTATACGTGACCTGTGGAACCGAAAAATATATAGACGCTTAAATCGAAACTCTAAATTGCCATAATTGTGACATGTAGACCCCAAGAGCCATGTGTTGCATCATTTGACACACCAAATATATATTTTAATCGTGGCTGTTGAAAAACGAATATGTCACCTTCAATACTTGATATTCAAAATGATTCATCCTATGGCTACACATTCTTATTGTGCAATATATGAGATGTGTTCGGTTAAAAATACATATATGTTCCATTTGTCGGAAATCACGCATCGGGGCTGCATGCTTTTTATATTTAAATGGAAATTTGAAGAGTAATCTCCATGATGTTCTTCCAATTTTTCAGGACATATAATTGTCAATAATTCTTCAACTAATATAAAGTGGTATCGATTACCGATCCACATTAACTTAATAATATATAATGTGTGATATTAGAAATAAAATGGTTAAAATTTGAATGTAACATAAAGAAACGCAGAAAAATACCAAAAATATGGAATTTGTTATAATCATATTTTATGCATTACATAAAAATCTAATAGTTCCAATCAGACTTGTTGACGTTCGCGAAAAATTGTCGATCGTCGTTCATTTGTTGTTCACCAAAAGTTATCATTCGTCGTTCTTTTAATTGAATCGTTTTCGTCATCGTTCGTTTGTAGTTCGTCAATCTGAAAAAAAAACGACGTTTTTTTTAAGGAAATTTTTCTCGTCCTTCTGAAAAAAAGTATTGACGGTTTCTTTAGAAAGGAAATTTTCCAATTAAAAAGAAAAAAAATGGCGCCAAGCACGAACGACAGGATTTTTTTGTTGTCATTCATCAAAAAATTTGTCGTTCGCGAACGACGAACGATTATAAATGAACGACAAATCAAGTAGTCTGGTTCCAATGTATATTCTTAATAAGATAAATGTTAAATGCATTTATATTATGATCCTTATCTATTACATATCATTGAGTAATTACAATCAATGGGTCAAGGATCGTTCAAAATCATATTAATATTTAATATAGAGTTAAAACATAATTTCAATATATTTATATATTCAAATTGTTATTTATATCCTTTCAACCCCCAGTCAAAACTGCAATCTATTTGTGTGACATCCATTTTTATATGCCATTCCTTCCATCACTTACATACCTTTTTGTTCGTTTGTTTGAGGATAGGATCTAAGAGTACGAATTGAAGTCGAGTCTTGAGTCCAAGGCGGAATCGAATATACGATCTTAGCCCATTCCCTAGAACACACAACCCCTTTAACCATTTTGTTTACCCATTCTACCTCGGGAATTTATTATTATTATTGTAACACAGATACCCGTAGTGTGGTTGTGTTCTCTACTTTAGTGTTATATGTGCGTTTTCGTGTGTATGTCTATCGTGGATGATAGTAATAACTATAAACAAACAAACAAATCTACCTCGGGAAGCCAAACAGGTCACCAATATTAGAATTCCTAAGAATTGCTGGTATCTGCTTTAGCTCTGGAGGATGTTGGTTAAAGCATTTTTGAGCCATTATTCTCTTAAGACAAAAGAAATCACACCCAGCCAACATGTGATAAGACGTCTCATCACTCTGCTGGCAAAAACGACACTCTCGGGTGAGAAATTACTTGCATACCCTATTGTAATTATGTTACATCCACGATCGCCTTCCAAAACTAATGAAATATTCATGTAGACACCAATTATACGAACATTCCCAAAATCAAATTTCTTTGTCGCCAAAGGCTCAGTAACAATACAAAAAAGGTAATATGACAACTTTGACAGATCTGCAGAGGACAGTAGTTCTTCGTTGGGATGTTTTGATTGAGATGAGGCAATGTAAATAAACATGTAAACCTCAACTTAAAGGAGTGCTAATGATGTCTGCTCATTGTTTGTGCATTGACCACCTTTGTTTTGTTCTTTGATCTTTAACAAATAATATGGATAGCAAAATCATAATGATTGAGCTAAGCGTCTTAAAGAAAGGGAGGTAAAGTGGCCTATTAAATAATAATAAAGACTTAAGGGTCTGAGTAAAACGCTGGATGATGAGCTCAATCGTTAGTCTTTGAATGTAAGTGCAAAAATACTTTTTTAGATTGCACTCCTTTGTGTTCCTCCCGCATTCTTATTAAATATATTTAATTCAGTGATTTTTGAAAATATGAAAAAGGGCAGAGTGTTTCTATGCATATCAGATCTGTCTTTATTCGACATTCCTTATTTTTATAGCGATAAAATGTATCACAAAAATCAAACTAATTGATTATTATTCTCCTGGACCTCGATCCATGTTATTTACAAATACGCTGAGCGGATTTCTCCAATATCACCGAAAATTAAATAAAGCTACTCCTCCCTTTATATGTATGTATATATATACACATATATGGAAACGACACTTTTTTTCGCCGGAACCCAGGCTGGGCAGGGATTTCAGTATATTTTCTGAGAGTAACGACGTTTTTTTAGAAAATAAATTTTTCCTAAAAAACATTTAGGGGTACGATAGCCGCGCGTGTTAAGGCGTGTTCAACTCTCAATGTTGGGGGCGCAGGTTCGAATACTCCCGAGAGGGGATGGTCATTTTTGGTCTACCTCATTGATAAGATCCTAGGTTAGATAGACTAATTTTAATGATATTATCCTAAGTTATATCCTGTCGGATGCAATTTTATCCAACCATATAGGCAAAAAAAAGTGATGACGTTTTTTTAGAAAACATTTTCCTTAAAAAAGTGATGACGTTTTTTTGAGAAAACATTTTTAAATATTTTTGTGAAGATTATTTTCTAAAAAAACGTCATCGCCTACAGAATGTTCCGGCCCGGCGTCTAAAAATCACCGGGCCGTTCAAAAACAGCCGGGACCCGGTCTTTTCCTGGTATTATTTATTTATTTATATAACAACACTAAACAATAAATCGACAATTTCCTAGAGGTAATGTTTTTAACTTAATTTATGAGAAAAAAATTCAGGGCATGCTTGCACAATTATAGACAATTCATTATGTACTTTGGAGAGAAAAACAACTAACAGAAAGCCAAATATTTTTTTTCCTGTATTGGCGACACGCCGGGCAAACAAATGTAATGCGCCTAAAAGCCAGTAAATATTGGGCACTTTTTGAAACTCTTAGATTTGCGCTTAAAGGTTTATGACAGACGTTTTGTTCCTGATTTTTATTGACCTTAATGGACTCCACACAATTCATACCGCCCAAGCAATGTATCTGTAATATATGTGGATAGTTTATTACACGCTAAGAATGTTTATGTATGTCTGAAAACGACGACAACCAAAAATTGTATTTCAAACATCTTAAGGAATGCGTATGACATTGGGTGTGATTCTTGTTTGTTTTTCCCTATTATACATGAATTCGGTTTAGTTAATTTATTTATACATTTTATATAATACGAATAGCATTGCAAGATACAGAATAAAGTTTAGTAGCCTAAGGAATCATTAATTACCTTGGTTAATATATAAAACAATTTCTGAAAATAGGAGGATGTTATTCAATTGATTTTTATTATGGCTATTGCTTTCAAATGAGTATTATTATTATTATCATATAGGTTGGTCATATAGATACAATGTTAGTAAGATATTGCGTCACATTTGCTTCCTTGAATACAAGAATGAAATCATTTCCACCAAAATATGGTTTCAAAAGTGCATCTGTCCTAGAAGAAGTAAAGATCGTAATCTCTACCAGGAGAGTCAACAATTCTACTGGATCTCCGTCTCTGCTGCGACATATATATATATATATTATATATCTATATATATATATATATATATATATATATATATATATATATATATATATGCAAGAAATGATCCTACAATGTGCGCTGCAAATCTTTTAAAATCCATTATTCTAGTATGAATTTGATGGATATAACCGTTTTAGCACTAGTATATTGACGACAAACTTCTATAAACTATTGCATTTTAAAAGTCGACAATGGGGAATACACGGCATTAATCAAAGTATAACATACAAAAGAATGGCAGGTAGACTCAATATGTCGACAAAAATATATACTTAAGAGTCTGAGTTCATATCTTAAAAGATAAATATCATCTCATAAATACTAAAATATCGTAAAACTAGTAAATTTAAATATATATATTTTATAATATCCTCGAGCTTCGTATCGATAGCAAATCTTTTTGTGCATATCACTTGTTGTGCCTTTGTTAAAGTTGCGTTACTTTGATTTATTTATCTCGTTAGTAGTTGATATATTTTATTTTGTTGGACTATTAAAAATGGTAGTTTATTCCCTCAACTCATTAGTTTCATAGTGGCGTCACTGCCAGCCTTAAGTGAGGAATATACTCAAATAACGTCTCATACTCTGATTGGTTAACATCAATATCATTGTATTTTATTATTGTCATATTAAAACATATATAATATTTACTTAAAATCTAAATATTAATATATAGATTAAAATAACAACTGATCCATATATTTTGTTTAATATTTAGGGTCCAATAGACTATAAACTTAGACGGGGTTCATCATATAAGGTGGTCTGGTATGAGTATATATGTACAGTTCACTCGTGTCTACAGGAATGATACATTATTCATGTGGACCATAACAGAAATTTGATTCCAATAGTATATGGGTATATTATAAATCCTGGATGTATAAAAAATGAATATACCTAAGCTAAAAACACCTCAAAACACAAATTCATGATACTTTGAATACAACGATGCTAATATATTTAAATTGAGTACAATGCTGTTAAACATTTTAAAGAAACATTTAAGTCTGAAATGTTGAAAGTGCTATTAAAAGTTTAAATAACCAAATACTTAGATGATTGAATTCAGTATTATGAAGGTAATGCCGTTAGTTTCCAAAGGGGTGTCAGAGTTTGAACCCAAGGTATACTGAAATAGTACGTACGTCCATATTGTCAAAACCGATAACTTTTCACTGGCTTGCCATTTTACTTACGTCAAACCGCAAATGGGAATAATAAAATGACATTTTTTTTTTAAATGTTACAATAGATTTTTGATGAGCCAATAAATAATAAAAATATTACATACTGACTCTTCACTATTAATGAAAGCATGAAATAAACTAACTGTGTATTCTATATACCTTGGTTGAACCCTCTTTTGATGAATTTAATTATATGTGAAATGAATAGACGTCAAATATTTTAACTAAATAGGTAAAAAAAACCTGGTTAACATCTTTTATATTTGTAAATATGATTATTTTACGCGGAAAATTGTTTGAAAAAGGAAAAAAAATGTTTGGCGGGAGGGATAAATTTTCATGATCATGGTAAATATCTCAATATTTCCTTATTAACCTATGTGTAAAATGTGAGTTCCATCTTTACCCTTCTATTTGCTTTGAGTCAAAATGGCCTGAGGCTAGATTATTGTGATTTTAAAACTCTCTCCGGAAAATGTTTATTTATTGAAAGATATCTTCATACTATTATTATATTCGTGGTTTGGCATTGAAGTCAGATAGAGTGTCTTTATAAGATCATTTTGACTTTTATATAGGAAATAAAGATATAAAGGGTTAAACAAGAAAAGCGTTGTTTACAAGGGCAATCCTACGAAATTTGGGCAAAAAATCATTTTGAGGCCCTTTGAATTTAAACACACATATATTTATAATAATACATATTGATCCACGAGATCCCTGTATGAATGGAGGCATTGTCAATTGCTCGATCATGTCAAGTAGGTAGTACCGTCCCTGGTGGTTGGCAAGAGAAAAAATATGTTATACATCGCTACATATTATCTATAATCCACTCAAATATCAACATGAGCTTTATAGTCAAGTGTTATATCCCATTTATTTGTTTCAGAGCACTTCAACGTTCTTTGGCGGAAAAACTGGACAAAGGAGGCGGGAAAAGTCCTCAAGCAATTTGAGCAAAATGTCATTCGCAAGGCAAAAACGGAGGGCTATGACGGCCATGACGAGGAGGACACGGCCACTCTTCAATGGAACTTCTCTGGGGCATTACTCTACTCCGTCACGGTCATCACTACAATAGGTAAACCTCCGAAAGTAGTTTGGTCTGCAATCTTTGCATCTTTAATTCCTTTTTTATCAATTAAAGTACATAAAGGAATTAGTTTTTCGATAAACCCAATTTTATTTAGATTTTTTTTAAATATGATAAGATACCTTCATCAATTAGCATAAGTAAGATGATATCAAGCTAATGAACCCATCAAAAACATTGTTAAAACATCAGAAGGTTGAAGGAAGAAAGAAAAAGTTGGATAGTTTCTATTACTTACGTGAATAAAAAAGAGCCTTCCTCTTGAAGAAAAAAATGGACATTCGATTTCATTATTAAATAAATAAAATATCACAGCTATGAGCAATCAATCCTCTGGAAGCATTGGAATATATCTTAGTATAGTATTAGGTTAATGTGTATTTTGATATATAGGATTCTAGGGAATAGTTTAAAATCAGGTAAGAGATGCTAGAGAACCTACAAAAAATATTGTTACAGGAAAATTACATACGACAATAGAAATTACTTTTAATGGTCAAGTGAAAAATTAGATACCCTTTTTCTTAATATATAAGTGTTTGTTGTGATTGCTTATTGTATGTTAAAAGGAGCAACAAGTTTGAGTTGTAAGAGAGACATCTCTTATTATAGTCATGTTCTTATTTAAGTTTGTATATTATTTTTATTCGTTTCTCTATAGTAATACATAAATAATCAAATCAATTGTGAGAGGAGAAATGCCCGTTGGCGATTTTCCCAAAGATAATTTTCCAATAGCCATTTTAACTGCCTTGATTATAAAAAAGTCGGCTCAGTTCTACTTTCGTACACCTTTTCCATATTTAGGGGCTCATGGTATATTTTTATTATTTTGGACAGAAAGGGAGTGGGGGGAGAGTTAGAGAGATGAAAGAAGATATAGAGACACAGATAGAGAGACACACTGAGAAGACACATATATAGAGATAGAGAACCCAGAGAGAAATCTAATTAACCTGCTCCTCCCCTGAAGAGTCCTCCATCCCCCTCTTCCGTATCTTGGATGACTTAGGAAACTCCTCTCATGAACCCTCCTCCTACACACGTCTCTTGGACTCGCAAATCTAGAAGAGAAAGTCTCTCAGGGATTGCTCTTCCTCAACAAACAAATGAGGAGTCCTCCTCACCTTTCATGTCTCATCAGAAAAAGGCTCACGATTTAGAAATCAATGCTTATGATATACTATGGGTCCCTAAAATATGGAAGAGGTGTACGAAAGTAGAGCCTAGCCAAAAAGTTAATAACAAAAACATAATATTTGTTCTCTCTCTGTAGGTTACGGCAACATAGCCCCAAAAACAAACTGGGGTCGTATCGTGACATGATCTATGCCATATTCGGCATGCCACTCTTCCTCATGTGGGCCTCCCAATGGGCACCTTCCTCGCCCACAGCTTCCAATTCCTCTACTCCAACATTTGTTGCGTCCTCTGTATACGGGGCCAGAAACGAAGAGCCGCCGCAGCTCTCGCTAGGCAAGCAGCCTCACGCAGCCCAAAATTCCTCCTGGACGCAAGCAGTCAGATAAGCCTAGACCACGGTGCCAACAGGAAGTCAGAGGACACTGAGCGGGAGCCGAGTGTCTATGATAACGTTCTTGAGGATGATACTGGTGATGCCGATACAGGGAAGCCGGGCAAGGCACTGCAGAGCGTTGTGAGCATTTCTACTCCCTCAGGAACCCCCACAACAACACTACATCATGGCGGCAATAACTTTGCCCTCACCTCATCCTCGCCCCAATTCCTCTTCGCCTCAAATAACCATCGAAAGCCCAGCAATGACGAAGAGACACACTCAAAGGAGCTCGGTGAGCACGGCCCACAGTCAAGCGGTGGGGCTGGCGGGATTAACGGGGGCCGTGTCCCCGTTCTACCCGTTTTGGCCTTTGTCGGCGGCTATATTGCCCTGGGTGCTACGATTTTCTCCGCCTGGGAGAAGTGGACTCTCCTTGAGGGCGCTTACTTCTCTTTCATCACGCTTACGACCATCGGCTTTGGAGATTTTGTTCCGGGGACGCTGTGCTGAATGATGACTCTGAGCATGGACAGGCCAAGCTGATTCTGGCCTGTATCTATGTGCTCATGGGCCTGGCTGTGATCTCCATGGCTATCAATTTGGTGGCAAGAGGAAATTGTGGAGCGATCCCGGAAGCTGGCCATCGATATGGGGATTATTGAAAATCCTCTGGATGAGGAAGTGACTTCTAGATGATGATGATATATAGATTTGCTTTAGAGTCTTTGCCCGTTTTCATATCAGATGTTATTTAGGGAAACAAATAAATTTACTTCTTGGTATTACCCATAGAGATATAAAGACATAGAAGGCTTATAGGATTCTTCAGAGGAATACGTCATATTGACCAATATAAACAAATATTATATCTCTATGATCAGCTTATGATGACGTAGCACAAATTACTTTGCTTATATTGGGCATGGCGACAGCTGAACGACGATGTTTCTCTGCCATTGAAGGGAATAAACCCTCTATATCTTTATATCTCTATGGTATTACCTTTGAAGGAATTAATTAATGGTGAAGGGAAAAAGAAAGAAACACAAAAAGCTTATTATTTAAGCAGCCATTTTGGTGATAGTGTGTCTATAAGAACAGTTTTTTTAATACAGCTACACTTTAGGAATATTGTAACTGAACAAAACAGGAAATATTTAAGAAAATGATAAGAAAGGAAAAACTAAAATGGGAACCATTTTTTGGATGTTTTATGAGGAAGTATAAATATATAAATTACTCTAAAAAGGATCATCATGAACTTGAAGTAGCAATATAATTTGAAAAACAAAAGAACCATGATATCACTATTGGTTTGAGTTTATTTTTCTCCTTTTTCCACTTCCTAGGATAAATGTAAATACATCTAAATATTCCTTAAACCACAGCTGATATGAAATTCGGGGATATTGGTCCAATATGTGATGATTTGGCATTCTTTATATTCTACATGATTCCAAAGGCGGCCCGCTTTGCTTTTATAAAGTGAATCCAAAGGCCAATCATGTATCTTTTTTCTAGTTCTATATTTGCAATAATATACTGAGTATGAAAAATGGCTGAAAATCAACAAATATTCCATGATGTTGTTCAAAAGTAAATATGTTTAAATACTAAATTTGTATGTTTAAAAATACATGACAACATTAATTATTTGTTAACGTTTCTCGTTATCTCTACACAATAAGTACATTATTATTGGCCTTCATAATCTTAAGAGGTTTTTCCATCAAATATATTGTACCAATATACAGTCGTCCCTCGCAAAGTCGCGACGGCCCGGATCCACTACACGACCACTGCGATATATATGATATATGTTGATATATATTGATAGTTCATATGGGGACGTTTTGACGTGAAAAAACGGGAGCCAAGCCGTCGTCGCGTAGTAGCGAACTACAAGATGTTGAGGGGCGAAGTAGCGAGGGCCGACTGTATTTGGTATATGACATATATTTTTAGGTTCACAAAACTTCAAAAACATTTTTATTTATTTCCAAATTATTTCCAACGACTTGCGTTCCTTAATAAAAGTCTCATTACAATGCAAATTAAAACCCTTCGCTTTTAAAATTATTATAATTTGTTAAACATCTTAAGATATTAAAAAAAATAATTTTAATGTACCAATGACAAAGATTTATTTTATTTAACCTACCATACCAATTTTTCTTTTGTATATCTTAAAAATATTTGCATATAAAAATAGGTTGACAAATAAGCTGTGCTAAAAACATCAATGGAGCAAGTTTAAAATAATGGAGTAAAAATTAACCGTATATTTCTGCCTTTAAAACAAAAATAATATAGATTTTTATTATTTGAAAAGCCTTTAAGTTATATTAATTTTTTAAATATAATATTGAACTTTAAGTTTTAATCCCTACAAAAGAAGATAAACATAATCTTATCATAAAACATGAATCTGCCTTCATTATATATTATATTTTGTACTGCTCATTCGGATGACATTCTTGTATGTGACACTAAATGTAATTACAAAAAAAAACAGTAATGAGTTCTTACTTTTTTGTAGCAATTGACTCTTCTGACTGTAGTTTAAATGAATTCAAGGATCGAAATCAAATGGCAGACAAATGTTATGATATTATTTATATAAATATTTTGCCAATATTTTTTTACATTCTATAAAACCAAAGGAATCTTTCATTTGTTTCCTTAATGGTAAAAAAATCATAAGTTTCAGAGTTCTTATTCTAATAAGGATAAAGTATCTGTTTAAATAAATAACAATAATGTACGTTTCATAGCTTTGAATCAATAGTCACATCCTTCCGATGTTTGAGAGCCGCAAAAACTATAGTAAATCCATGCAATTGTGAAACCTTTAATAATCTTATATTTTATTTTAGCTAAATATTTATTAACTTCAACTTGGACTAAATCATAATGTTCGATGTTTTGAATTATTATATATATGTTTTTCTCTCACGAGACCATAAAAACCTTAGAAAAGTCAACGTAATTTAGAAATGTTTTATATAAATGTGCTTAAATTTTAATGGGTAATATATTTAAAAGAAAAACTACCAGATACCCGTTTTCTTACATATTATCTTCCATGAAACTAAATCATAATGTTCATAGTTCATAATAAATAGACAAAAATCTTATTTCCAACTAATTTTATTGAAGTTTCTGTTTTAATATTTATACAAAAATGGAGATTAAATATCATGGTTGAGCTCGTTTTCATTGATTGAGCAAGAAATATTGAAATAAAGCTTTTGGGCCTATAAAATATAATTTATGGAACTGACCTAATACATCACTGTTTAATCATTTCCGTTTTGATCGATGCTTTCATTAATTTTTTATTATCTATCTATATATATATTTCATTGTATAACATATTATTCTTTGTTCATACATTTACGACAGACGCCATTTTAATATATCATTGCCATCTTAGACATTAGTACAATCATTCTGACAATTAGCTTTGCCTTGTTATACCCATAACATCGAGCCAAGTAAGCAACTTTTATTTTATATTATATGCTAATTATATATAAAGTCTATTACCATTATAATTATGTATTATTATTATTTTTTATTTGATGATATGTCAGCAATAAATATTTGATTATCACTTCAGTGAGTTATGTGTTGTTATTTAATTATGTGTCTAAAAAAAGTTTAATTTTATTGATATAGTCACTCAAAGGCGCCCATAAAAGTGGCTTCTGTAGACGATTGTCCGCTAACACAGATCATATATTTAGCATTTAATTTTTTTTGGGGGGAGGAGTAAACTTGGGTAACTTCTATGGTCAAATGACTGCTTTAGAGAGATAAGTAACGATGGATTAGTGAGTAAAAGCAAATATCTTAAGTACGCTTCCTTGTTCATTTTATGGAAAATTAGATTTGTTCATCAATCACAATAGGACTTCCAACGGTTTGATGAACTTAACCTTTTGAAAAGATTTTTTTTTAAACTATATTGAATAAATATTTGGTTTTCTTTAGAAAAAAAGGATATGAAACAGCCGTGTTTAAATAGCGGAACTTTTATGTGTGTTTTGGATCCCAAACCTATACTTCAAATTGTATATGACATATCCGATTTTATATTATAAATAAACAAGTTTGTGAGTTG